>CM049802.1:16293404-16805882 GCA_027422405.1 Ptychobarbus kaznakovi | reverse complement strand
TGACAATACCCCATAGATTCTCTATGGGGCTCAGGTCAGCTAGTTTGCTGGCCAATCAAGCACAGTTAAACATGGTCTAATGCACCAGGCTTTTGGTACCTTTGGGTCGTGTGGCAGGTGCCAAGTCCTGACTGGAAAATGAATAAGCATCTCCATAAAGTGTTAGAAGGAAAGGACGCATGAAGTGTTCTAAAATTTCCTGGTAGATGGTCTGCGTTGCTGTGGACTCAGAAAACACAGTGACAACACCAGCAGATGACATAGCAGCCCAAATCATCACTGACTGTGGAAACTTCACACTGGACTTCAAGCGACATGGATTCTGTGCCTCTCCTCTCTTCCTCCAGACTCTGGTAGCTTGATTTCCAAATGAAATGCAAAATTTACTTTCATCTGAAAAGAGGACTTTGGACAACTGAGCAATAGTCCAGTTCTTATTTTTTTCTTAGCCCATGTAAGATGCTTCTGATGATGTTTCTGTTTCAGAAGGCTTGGTAGCCCTTTTCCTGAAGACGTCTGAGCGTGGTGACTCTTGATGCATTGACTCCAGGTGTTTGACACTCTCCCAAGTGTTTGAATCGGCTTTGTTTGACAGTATTCAAGCTTGCGGTCATCCTTGTTGCTTGTGCACACTATCCTACCCAATGTCTTCCTTCCAGTCAACTTTGCATTTAATCACTTGATAAGGTCACTTGTCCTCTGGTATTGTGGGAGGGACATTCCCATTTTAAACCGTTTGATTGGACATAAATCTTTGTGGTGCAGGATGAGTCATCAATGATTTGGTCTGTTTTCCTAGAAGATAAACTGTGTACAGCTGCTAAAATTTGCTAAAAACTAATTTTGCAAAACGTAGGAGTACATTTGTAAATAGATGGCCTCAAAGCTTACAGACATGGACTAAAAGCCACAAAAGGAAGATGAAAAGACAGGACCATTCAGAACAATGCCATGCACAACCTGTGACACACAGGGCAACAGAATAAGGATTTTAAGCATTCGGAGCAGGTCAGATTTTTTGTATATCCCCTTTCCTCTCAGTGCTTCCTGTGTGTGTGTGTGTGTGTGTGTGTGTGTGTGTGTGTGTGTGTGTGTGTGTGTGTGTGTGTGTGTGTGTGTGTGTGTGTGTGTGTGTGTGTGCGTGTGCGCGCGCGCGCATGCGTGTTGCGTGTGCGGTGTTGTGTGTGTGTTGAGTATTCAGAGCACTTCCTGGTCTTGCTGCATGCTCCAGTGAAGCACACACTCGTTCTCACTGACTGCGCAGACACCTGCAGCGCTGACAGACAGGCGAGAGACGAGAGGAGGATCACAGGAGAGGCTCATTTACTCCCTCTCTTCCTCTCTGTATAGTTTTCCCTCCCTCTTACTATTTTCCCTCTTTCTTACTATTACCCTCGTCTCCCCTCTCCTCTTTTACCCTTGCTAAGTACCCTCAAATGAAATCAAAAGCACCCTCAGTTAAAGATGTAATAATAGCATTTTATTGCAGATTTGGCAAACTATCCAGCGCGTTATGGTTTGCGCTCTGGAGATCGGTTTCTATTTAAACATGTTTTACATCGTTGAGCATTGTATCCAATCACAGACATATCTGTTGATTTCTTGAGCCTAACAGTAAATCAGAGGCGTTTAAGATAGAATCCACTTACCGCTTGGAGTTTTGTTCAGCTGTTCCGTACGAATAATCTCATTAAGTGTAACGTCAGACACGATGTAAATAAGGGATTCACTGTGCAGCGTATAGAGAACTTAATTCATTATAATGTAAGTTTGAGAGATCTCGATGAACTAAGATGAATAACAGCCTTTTGGTGATTAGAAATGGAGCACTATATATGTGTGCGTGAGCCATGCTGGCAAATGAGTCGGTAATGAGCAATTTTTCCAAAATTATTTATTTGTATTTTCACATTTTCCATTAAAATATCTTCAAAATGATATATGATTTGTTGGAATCGGACAAAAAATTATTGAGCATATTATGAGTTTGAAGGCGATAGAGACAGCAGAGTTGATTCTGAGAAACATCGAGTTTAAGTTTTCGGAAGATTCCAAAGAAAAATCACCAAGCAACGTTATATTTTCCTCCTATTCTTTTCTTTAAAATAATTACTATATAATTATTAATATAGCATTTTTTTATATTATCGTTGTATTTATTAAAAACAAGAACAAAAATGCAAATAAACAGTAGTTTAATCAAGAGCAACGAGTTATTCTGATTGTGTTCTGCGTGAGTTTGATGAGACATATCTAGTGTATATAATGGAGGCCTGTTTCCGCCACTGAATAAAAAAATAAAAAAGGTTATTGCGACTTTTTATTATTGCGACTGTGAAATAGTGAGAATAATTAAGAGGTAACTAGATTTTAATTAGCCTATTTAAATATATTTGACTCAAATACATTATTTAACTGATGAGTCAAGACCAGTCTTTAATGAAATGGTACAAAGATAAACATATTAACAGAATAACTCAATGAGATCATGTGTAGATGATAGTCAATTTATTTGTAAATGGATTTAAAAGCAACACTAATCATTTTAAATGTAATATATGTTTATTTTCTAACAGAAAAGTAGCTATGTCAGTGCAAAAAAACTATATGTTTACACTGGGCCCTGTGGCTAGTAACAGTGTTATAATTGCCCCCGATGTTGCAGCCATGATCAAATCTCAAACCCTAGCTAGCCACCACACCTATATTAGCAGAGGTTGTTCATGTTAATTTTATATCAATAACCTGGAGATAAAATGTATGCAGTTTAAATTCGCGATCATCTAAACTTTAGACAGCAGCAGAAAAACACTGTACATCCAAAAATATTTTTCATACCACAAAATCAGTATTTTGTTAAAAAATTCTGCTGAGATGAAATGATTGCGCTCCTTTTCCACAGGCAGAGGATATACTGAGCATTTGCAGATTAAGTTTCATCACTCTAGCTTGATTCTGATTGGAGGAATTGGGTGTGTACAATTGCCCCTGTTACAATTTCCCCTGGTATATATATGTATATACTGTATGTATGTTAGAGCACCCTCACTAATTTAAGAAGCACCCTCAGCGATTTGAGTCTGGAGCCGGGCCTGCATCAAGAGCTCATGATCCCCATCACATGCAGCCTCTAATGCCACACAGGGAACACCATTTCTCTCTGTCTTTCTTACAACATTCTTTTCCCATCTCTATTTTTCTCCACCTGTCCCTGGTTATTTCTGCTTTCTTCTCCCACATGTGCTAAATTCCCCCCCCCCCCCCCCCCCGACCCATCCCCCCCCCCCCCCCCCCCCGAATAATTATTTTGCTTTCATGCTACCTGCAGCGTATTTGCATTTTAAAGAGTCTGTGCATCACATACACAATCAGGGACAATTATACAATTGCATTTCCAGATTTTGCAGCAATCTGATGCACGCTATTATAAAGAGCTTTGTATCCGTCACTTACAGAGCATATCAAATCTATATTTGTGCATATTTCGACAATATATTATTTTGCATACACTCTGCAGTGTATGTGCTTTTATCTTGAAGTAACAGTTCAACCAAGATTTAAAATTTGTCATTCTTATCTTCATTATTGTGGAATTTTGGTGTCAATATGTTGACGTGAATGCATGTTAAATTATATATAATATATGCATACTTTTATTATTTTCATTACATTTTTTACAATTAATGTATTTTCAAATAAAGAGACGTTTCTACTTTTGTGTTTGGGTTGGTTGGGCCATTTTAATATTTGCTCATGTTATTTAAATATGTCTATGCTAATGTTCTATTTACAAATGTTAGTTTATTTAATTAAATAATAAATATAATATTTTAACTATAATAATACACCAAACATCATTGTTTTATATTTTTGTCTTATTTTTCAGTAAAACAAATATTGGTGCATCCTTAAGATATACATAATCTTGGGAGGTATAGCCACATAGTGACATCTGTGTAAACAGTACTTCATACATTCCTACACTATTTACATAACAGACAATGGACTTTTTATAGTTATGAAATTTTCACCAACATTTTGTTACAACACCATAAAGTGATATATATTTACATAAATTTATTGAAACTAAAATGTAAATATTCTAATATTTTGTTATTAGACTTTCATTAGCTGTAAGCTCTAATCATCGAAATTAAAACAGAAAAACTTTTGTGTTTTACTTTACATGTAATGAATCTAAAATATATGGAATTTCACTTTTTGAAATAAGTTACAAGCAAATTTTTCACCATATTCAATTTTTTTTTAGATGTACCTGTACTTTACAGTATGTATCCGTGTAGTTCAACAGAATTATCTGTAGCCTCAGATACACGAGTACAATGTCTCACCAGACATCAGCATTCACAATGATTATTAAAGTAATATTAGATTTGCATAGTAAGGCCACTCAGAGGCCATCGTGTTTTTGTAGGGAACAGAATGCGAGGCAATGAGACAGCAAAGCCACGGCGCGTGTGAGACTGAAGTGCATGCATTATCAGGATCGACGGCTGTGTGGATTAGAACACCTCTGTGTTTTGTGAGGTGAGTGGTAATGCCAGACTTAAAGGATTTCTGAGCCTATCACACAGCCTGATTGGATCCCTAATCCCAGATGTGCTTTTAATATCAGAGCAGAGCAACCCAAAGAGAATGTGTAAGGGAAAGGACACAGGGAAATCTGATTCACATGAATTATGATTTTGTTTAAGAGTGCTGCTGCGTTCATCCATAAGTGGGGAAAGCAAGGTAAACAGAGACGAATAAATATTAAGCAGTTTAGAATCTGTTTTTGAAATATGTTTCTGTGTGCACATCGCAGGTGTTCAACAGGTGAGCTACGGCACTGCGTATTGTCTATTTGCATGCTTTCTCTCTCCCCCCCCCCTCTCTGTTTGCACTGGCTCATTGTGTTATTCATAGAAACACACCTGGGCTCTGCACACCTGGTCCGGCTGGCCGTCAGAGCGTGGCACATTGCCAGTTCCTGTCCAGACCAGGAACACACACACACACACACACACACACACACAACACACACACACACACACACACACCACACACACACACACACAACACACACACACACACACACACACACACACACACACACACACACACACACACACACACACACACACACACAACATATCCAGCTTGATAAGCAACAGCCAGCGAGTATCGAATAATTAAATTGTACAGAAAATATCCCAGAGCCACAGGTGCAAAGACTGGGGAGAGATAAAGGCTTTCAGCAATGCTTTGATTGTATATCAGAAGGCATAATTCACATTAGACTGTAAAAACTAGAATTAAAATTATGAAATATGAAAAAAAAATCCCATAGAGATAATAGTAATATTTTGATCTTATTTTTCAGTTGAAATATCTAAAAATCCTTGAATAAATCAACACTACATACGATTAAGACTATTGTTTTCAGAGAATGCATTTTTAATAGGAGTGGATTTAGCAGTGGCACATTTTCACTTGTGTTCCGTGTACATTTATACTCCATTAAATAATAAGGTACTCAAAACACAATTCATCAAGGAGTCACACTGCTAAAAATCTGTTATTAATCAGTATTATATTCTTATTATCCAGTACAAACATATCACCATTCTTGAAATGAGATCATTTTACTTAAGAAAAATTACATTAAATATTTATATTTCTTTTTAATGTGACTTTAATGTCCGTTTATATGGAGACTGGTGCTAGGGGTCACATGGGTTTTTACGGTTTTTATTTTGTATTAAATCCATGTGAATTAACATCAGTGTAAAATATAAACATACTGGCTTATAGCAATGTTCATTGACTATTTTGTTTACTATTTTCAAATGTAACAATGCAAATGTAAGACAAAACTGTCTTTATTTAGAATATTTTTGTGAACAGTGAAATCTCATACAAAATATCAGTGGATGTTAAATTAATGTTTTATATATATATATATTTATATATTTATTATTTATTTATTTAGCTGGATTTTGATATTTCTTCAAAAATGGACGCTGTCGATAATTATTACTCGAATCGCTCATGTAGGATCGTTCATTTTTTCGTTGTTTTGGATTAAAAAGTGGGATACATTTTGAAGAGTGGACCCTTCCCTTGAAATGTATGCTGGTGTCTCTTGGAATAGTCCGAGCTGACCAGCGCTAGGCGATCAAACGTAAGTACTGCCATTCACTTTGTACATGTTTAAATGGCCAGTCCTTCTGCATTTATGTTAACCCTTTCCTCTCTGTTGTATTGATGTTAAAAACAAGCTCAGAACATTAATTTTGAGTGTATTAGCTTTCAAAGTATATATAGTTTATGATAGTTGATTTAATATTGTTCTAAAACAAAGGTAATTAAAAGTGCAGACACGCCCTTACGGGCGGGTTAACAGGTTACCAGTATTTTTTCAAATTTACTGATAGATTTATAAAATGTAGAAAATGACTGATCGTTTTGCTAGATAAGACCCTTATTCCTCGGCTGGGATCATGTAGGGCATTTGAAGCTGCATTGAAACTGCAGTTTTAACCTTCAACCCATTGAAGTCCACTACGTGGATAAACATCCTGGAATGTTTTCCTCAAAAACCTTAATTTCTTTTCGACTGAAGAAAGCAAGACATGAACATCTTCGATGACATGGGGGGTCATTTTTATTGTGAACGTGAACTAGTCCTTTAGGTTTCACTAAGTCCTTAAGTAAAGTTTGTATCTAACAGATGTTTTAGAATTAATCATCAGTGATACATTCTGAAAGGCCTGTAATATCAATGGCTTCAGTTTGGTGATGAGCAGAGATGCTGTGAAAGTAAAGAGCTATCAATCTCACTGTGAAACCTACATTTATGTACACACATATACCACTGCATAAACCAGCCGTTTTACCTCCTCCCTCACTCCTTTTGCCTGAAGCCAGCCGTCTTCATTTCACCTGGCTGAGGGTCTCCTGTCTGCAGTGAACAGTGAGGTCTGTGTGGAGCCCCTGGGGAAAAATGGGAAACGAGCAGGGGCCATGAGAACTGCCCTCAGCATGAAAGCAGGGGCACTGCCCCGTAACAAGGGCACAGGATGGAGTATGCAATTAAAGGCACTAAACACATCCACCGCCGCTCTTCTCTCTCTAAGGTCCACCGCTGTCCCCTAAGGGCAGGAGAGATCAACCGCCACTCTTCCACACAGATGCCGCCGTCCCTCCCTACAACAAGACCAATGAGGGACCCCGGCATGGCCTGTGGGTCAGTAGGGGTCAACGCGAGAGATATTCTCTCAAAGAATGGCTCAAATTATGAAGGGATGTCTTTCATCCTCTGATTTCTTTGCTTTTTCTTTTCAATGGTCATTTTAGATGTTTAGTGCATTGTGATATTATAGTGGGACAGATTGTGGGAGAATGAACACAACAGAGACTATTCATGAGATCCCATGTGAAGCTAACTCAGGTCTGATCCGAACAGGGAAATATCAATACTTTATTCAGTCTGTCTCAGGACCTGCATTATAGTTTTATTTTCAGTTTGTTCAGTTGGGGATCTGAGATCACTAGTAAAAAGGCTTCTATTTGACATTTTAATAATTTGATACTTTTTTCATTGCAAATTGTATTATCATAATAATTGAATGAAATGTGGAACTGGAAAGTGAACATGAATTGCTGAATGTCTGAAGATTTTTCCATATTGTTTTAATGACAGTGACACTCAAGCTGCATGAACTCCACAAAACTTTACATGCATGTTGACAGTTTGCACAGTGTCTCAAACTGCCATTAGAAAAAGCATTACTAATGTTTTGCCATTTGACTCTCAAATACCCCTGACTAAACACACAACTTGAGGTACACTTGCCACTTTAGCCTCATCTTATGTTTTGTTTTGTGTTTTCAAACAGTTTTTAGTCCTATGCAGTCATTCAAAAGTTTGGAGTCAGTAAGATTGATTGATTAATTGATCAAAAGTGACAGCAATTAGTAGTGGGTAAGACATGTATAATGTTAAATATATATATTTTAATCAATACTGTTCTTTGGGAATTTCTATTCAACCAAAAAACAACCTTGAATAAAGTGAAAACACTGATAATAAGAAGAAATGTTTCTTGAACAATAAAATAGCATATTATAGGGATTTCTGAAGGATTGTGAGACACTGAAGACTGGTGTAATGATGCAAAAAATGCAGCCTTGCCTTCACAGGAATAAATAACAATTAAAATGTATTAAAATGGAAAACTGATATTTTAAATTGTAATAAATTGTATTTGTATCAATTAGATGCAGCTTTGGAGAGCATTAGAGACTTATTAAAAAAAAGGCATGTGTACGTTGAAGTCGTCTACAAAAAAAGCTGTTGAACATTTAATTAACAAAGATAGTTTAATGTAAGCAGGTTTTGAACTGGTTTGAAACTAACATACAGAATCACTGCAAGAAAGAAAATTGCATTTGTGTAATTGTACTTCTGCATCAAAAAAAATCAAAAACATCAAAAACTTACTGGCATATACTGTAGCACATATGACAACAATAGCCCCGGTCTTCTCTACAACAAGGCTGCATCAAGACAGTTTCTCTCTCCTTCATTATTTACACTGAGGAACGCAGATCATGAGAAAATGGCCAACTGTGGATTTGTTTTCTCCTCTTACAGCAGGGACTGTGTCCCTCAGGTGTGTGTCTTGACATGATTCTCCTAAGGGAGGCAGAGCCGGTTGTCCAATTGAGTAATTACAGTGTGTTTTATGATACAAGCTGAAGAGTAGAGATGGGGAAGCTGCACACATAATGTGTTTTGACAGCTGCGGCAGCCATTGTGCGGCCAAAGCGAGCACCTATCAGTGCCAAGCCCCTACTTAATGATGGGAATGAGAATGGCACACCTGTGGCCCTAATCATAGTCTCACGACCAGACCGGACCAATAACGCTGGCGCGATGTAGCCCCAACACTGGCACACATGGCTCCTCATGGGCCCATTCAGCTCGCTACATTTAGATTTAAATGAGCAGCAATGATATCTGGAGATGGCAAGAGATAATCGGCTCTGTTATGTTTATTATCAGAATTATGATGATCCGTGCTGATTTGTTTATGGCTGAGATGGGATGAAATATTATTAACGTGGGTCATGTGGTACAAACTGAATGTAGATTGTGACTAAAATGAAATTTGCAGAAGCAAACGGTCAAATTTAATAGTTTGAGTAGGTGTTTAATACTTATCTCAGATGTTTCTGTTTGTGTTTACAAACTGAGATACAAGTTTTAGTTTTTTTATGTGGTAAATAAAATAGCTTAAAGGGATAGTTCTGCCAAAAATCTCCCTGATGTCATTCCAAACCAGCATGAGTTTCTTTCTCCTGCAAAACAATAAAGATGATATTTCCGAAGAACTGTTTTGTGAAAGTCAGTTGGGTCTAAAAAAAAACAATGGACTCCACTGAATTGAATTGTTTTGACTTTAAAATGTATCTTAATTTGTGTTCCACAGAACACTAGGTCATGAGGTTGAGTAAAAAAATGTCAGAAGTTTCATTTTTGTGTGAACTATCCCTTTTAACCTGAATTTAACCTGCAATTTTTCTCGAATATTGTGAAGCTCTGTCTCCTGCCTCGCCACCTGTAAGCCATTAGAACAGAAGCTTGTGGTTAGAGCGCTGCGGGTGGGACTTGCACCTCGTGGGTCTTATGGGAGTCTGGAGGTACCCAAGCGAAAGTATCCTTCCTCTGCTCCCCGGAGACAGGCCGCATGTGGGAGAGACAGATCACAGGCCTTTACACATACTGGTACCGACTCGCATCTCTGCATATTTGCCCCCTGAGTCACCCACCGGCAGGTCATGAGGTCAAATCCCTTCTTCTCTACGCATCATAAGTTAACATACACACACTCACACACCCTCCTGCGCCTTCCTGCTACTGTACTTACAGTCAAATCTGGAGAACTTTAAAATACAGGTATTTGGTATAGACCAAATAGCTTTCATTAAAATGTATAGTTCATTAATTCATGGTAAATAATCAATATTATTAAATGTTACTTTGGTGATGTTTAGATATTTGTTCCAAAGGTATTTTTAAATTTAAATTGTATATTTGTTATAATTTAATATAATATATATTTGCAGTATTCTTTGTACATCCATATGCCCATATGGATGTACAAAGAATACAGCAAATATTTATTATATTTGCATTTTTACAAATGTACATTTGCATCTTCAATCCAAACTTTGACAATTTTATTATAATTTTTTTGATAACTGTACTTCAAATTATTATTATTTTGTAAAATAATAGTAAACAAATATGAATTGATAGACCACAATAACTCGTGGGAGAATTGGTTGGTGTTATAAAAGAAAAAGTGCAATGAAACAGGGTTTTAATGCAACAGTAAACATGCTCACTTTATGACCTGGTGTAAATGTTTTTTTGTTTTTTCTCTCCTATGAAATGGAAGGTTTGTTTCTAGCTTGAAAACTTTTTAATGAACAAAGCTGTACATTTTTGGATGCAAACTTCAAAAGCAGTATCATGAAATGTCATATGATTCTGTAAATGTTTGTTTTAGCTCAACAACAAATGCTGTGAACTGGCTGACATTCACAGCCAGCTGATTTCTGAAGACGAGAGTTCACCTGAATACAGTTAGATATATCAATCTGTCACATACACAGACGCCTCAGTCTCATCATCACAGCATCATATGAAAGATCTCCAGCACCAATATGATCAAAGCCCCACTGGAGCCACTTCCATCCTCATTCCTTCTCCCTCAGTGCATTTTCATCACTGATGCACCTGCTTCATATGCAATGTTTGCCGAATTTGTTTCTGTCATGTTGCATTTATTTCCATTTAAACATCTCCAGGCCAATTTTTTTTTAAAGAAACGGAGAGGAGAAAGTAGGAAAATGAAATCTATGTTTACCCAATTGAAAATGCATAGCAATTCCATTTGAACAGGGGCCACACATATTCTGTGCACCATTGATGTCCTATTCATCTCAGTTAATGTTGTTACTTTGAGAGGCAGAATTGCCTCTCTCAATAAAACTGGATTATGGGCATTCATAAGAGGTTCGCACACACAAAGACACTTAAGAAGCCTTGTGATGTGCAGGGGAAAGAAAAACAATTCTGCCAACTCCTCTTACTTCAATCTGAGTGTCTTAAAAGGGTTGATGAATAAGTGCAATTCGGCCAAACTAATGAAGAGTAATGATGGAAAATGGGGATGATCCTAAGAAAACATGAAGCTCAAATAACAGGTTGGACAGAATTACAAATCTGAAATGTATTTACAGATTTGACAGAAGCATATATGCTACTATCATTTAACAATTATTGCAACTTGACTGTTAATTTGGAAATGTAATAGGTTACAGATTACAAGTTACCCTACTTAAAATGTAATAAGTAGTGTACATTTTCAATGACTTTATTAAAGTAATGTAACTGATTACATTTGATTACTTTTTGATTACTTTTCTAAATTCCTAATGTTTTCAACTGTTAATCTCTTTCAAACATGTAAAGCAGACATGGTTAACCTTACAATAGTATTCAACACTGATTACTGTCAGACTTTCCAAATCCTTCATCACTTGAATTAAGATGATAATATTTTCATTTTAAAGGGACATTGGATGCAAAATATCTTAATTTTCATATAAATGTCTCTCAGCAATGTGTGGACACAACCACCCTACAATGATAAAAATTCACTCCTTTTTTATCCTCCAAAAACCTAAACAGTCTCAATTATCAAGCCATTTTGATTTTGGAGTGAATAACCAGCGCTCTCTTCCACCTTCAATACCACGACTAAGGTGAGACCCTTGAGCAAGACAACAAACCCCTAACTGCTCCCCGGGCGCCGCAGCAATATGGCTGCCCACTGCTCCGGGTGTGTCTTCGCGGTGTGTGTGTGCACTTGGATGGGTTAAATTCAGAGCACAAGTTCCGAGTATGGGTCACTATATCTGGCCACACATCACTTCACTTCACTTTCACTAAATTAGTTTATGCCTGGCTGTGCAAATCATTTTATTCCAGACTGTTTTCTGAATGAGGGACAATTCAAGGCAGTTTTTGTTAAAAAGTTAGAACTCAAGGATGGATCAGTACTCATTGTTCGTGATCCAGCTGCACCTCCAGAAGAAGTAAGTCTCACACTTTATATTTTTTATGATTATTTGCGAATCACCTTTGCTCTTCCACAGAAGAGAGAGGCGGGGTGAGCAGTGATCATTAGCATGTAAATAGTTATTTAGTAACTTTAAAAAAAAAGTCTTAAAACACCTGCATTATGTTTCTTTCTGCTGCATGCTATTATGTTGCAAGAATAACCATAATAACAAAAACATGATGGTGGTATTTGATGATTTCATTGCTTTTTTTAAATAATTAATCACACTAAATTAAACTGACAGCTCTAGTTAAAAGCATTATATATTTTTTATTGAATTAAATCAAATTGGCCTCGCACAGGCTTCAAAAGCAAGTGCCAAGGTCTGAACAATGCTTAAATGTGCCAGAGAAAAAGATGGAATCAAGAAAAAGTTGGACATTAGCGCTGTTGTGTGTTTGCATGTATTTGGGGGAGGTGAGTTTACGCAGTCTTTGCCAAATCAAATTACGCCTTTGCGGGCCACTTCCAGAGCTATGATAATCTCAGCAGCAGGGGAGGATGAGAGAAAAAAGGCATTTATTCACTGGGCTTTGAAGAGAGCTGTAAACAATCAGCCTAACGGTGTGGCCAGAATGATGAGACCTGGCAGAAGGAGCCGAGTGGTGAGGAGGAGCTGGAAGGGTGAGTCTGTGCGAGGACAGCTGCCCCACACAAGACTTCCCACTAACTGCACGCAGCCGCACACGCACACGACCCGTTGTGTTTCCATGTTTTATGGGGACACCATACTACACACACACACACCTACACACACACAGGAGACATTCTGCATTTTTTGATTTTCACACACTAAGCTTGTTTCCTCATGGGACCATGTCCCCACAAGACATTTGGTCCCCACGATAAATACCACGCACACGCACACACACACACACACACACGCACGCACGCACGCACGCACGCACACACACACACTGGCCACTCAAAGAGCTGTCTATCCCATTCACAAGCACCCTAATCCTCCCTCGCTCCCATTGCGAGCATGCCTGCCTAAATGGCAGCCGTAGTCCATCACGAGCCAGCCGGGACTCTGTTCCCATTGAGTCTTGAAAGAGAAACTTAACTTCACTGTTGCACTTGAATGTGCCTTTGGTTCTGTCATTATGAGGAAGCCATTGACTCAATATGGCCACTGGACAATGGCTTCCCGGGCCGTTTATTGTCAGGATTGGGTGAAGTAAGTAAGCTCTTAAGCTCGGCCACTTTTACACCTGGAGTTGATTTGAAGCATATGGGCCTTTGATAGGCCAACAATTGCTCATTGATATAACTTGATATTTGTCCTACACAATATTCAGATTGTTAACTGAAGGAGAGATTAGCCCGGTCATGTCTTGGATCGCACAATATGGTAAATTATATGGAAATTTCTTTGTTCAGTGGGGACAAAACAGTCCAAATTTAATTTGGAGACAAAACGTCTCGTTGAGTTCAGGCAAGGCGTATGTTGCTCCAGCACCTGTTATTTTCTCACTGACACTCTTAACACACACTTAGGGTTTTCAGTTAAATCATTTACATATGTGTTTGTGTGTGTGTGAGAGTTGAGAAGCACTGCTCACCTGGGCTGTGTGTTCTGATTCATAGCTGTCCACCCACAGACTGCATTATTTCAGATATTGTAGCCTATTTGCGTTCTAGACATGATTCTCAATAGATCTTGAAAAAAAACATATGGCTCATTAATGCATATCACTATAATATACATTTCTGTGTTGTGTTTGCCCATTAGAACATGTATGTAGATTCAGGTGTCTTTGACTGGCCAGGCAAAAAGGCTTTTTATTGCCAAAATATTGTTAACATTAAAATAAATATATACTCACAATTTAAAAAATGTAAACAAATAATACAATAAAATAATAAAATAAATAAATAAATAAATAGATAATAAAAGTGTAATATTTTTGCTTTGTACAGTATTCATTCATTCACACCTATTAGAATGCTTGTGAATGGTACATATACTGTACATACACGCAGGGAAATCTAGTTAATAATAATGATTATATATATATATATATATATATATATATATATATTAGTGGTGTCAAAATTAGCGCGTTAACACAGGAGATTATTTTTTTCAGATCAAACGTTAAAAATATGTATTAAGCTCAGATGAGCTTTATTTGTCACATACACAATTATACAGAGTATAAACAGCAGTGAAGTGTGTCACGTCTCTGCATTTAACCCATCCAAGTGCACACACACAATTCTGATATTTGAGCGCTTTTCACAAAACAGTGGGCTTTACAGGAAATTAAGTTAATAAATACAATATATTTATATATTGCAGAAACTTAATATATTTAACACTGGGTTAATCTATATATCATCTGAGGGGGTCATCATCTCTTCTCAGGTGTTTGGTCATCCCATTTAAGGGGGATCCAGCAGCTTGTGTTGTTACCACGGGGTTCAGAAACAGAGAAACAAATAGAGACATAATTGCGTAGCTGTTGTTCCATCCAAGCAAAAATATTTGTTCAAGCTAAAGCATAATAATGTCGTTTATCAGATTTAACAGTACAAGATTAAGATCATTATATGAAGCTTCTAAAGAGTGTGTCTTTAACAATTCCTGCCGGAGCCAAATAGAGAGATTCGAACCCAGTCCAACCTAGGGAGCAGGTTACAAGTCCGACGCTCTATCCATGGTAGACTCAGCAGCATTTGTACTTTCGTACTGTTAATTAACCAGGGGCCTAGGTTTAATTCACAACTGCTGCCTCTGTCTCTTTTTTCAATTAAATTCAAGTTGAGAGACGAATCAGTCGCCTCCGTGCCAGGCGCAAGTCAAAGGAGCGCGGAAAACTTACCGTGCTCGTAGCGCGCTGCTGTAGCCTCCAGCCTTAAAACTGTGTGCATGCATGCAATATGTTAAATATGCGTCACATTTAAGAACATGTCTCTGAAATGGTTTTAAAAACTGTCCCGAGGCACCCCAGCACGGTCTCCCTCATCTAAAACACCCGATTTAACTCGTCCGCTTATTAGTAGATACTTTAAGACCCGAAGGGGGCAGCAGCAGCAGATTTTAAAGCAATAGCAAGCAAAAAAGCTAAAAACCAGCTGCTGTGATGTCTATTCATCAAGAATAAAAGAAAAAGAGGAAATCAATAACTTTTATAGCTTTAAGGGGTTCATCTATATTTAATTGAGAATTTAGTGTTTGGTAACTATTAATTTTCTGTATATTTCTGCTGAAGGGCACAGGTAGCCAAGTATGCAATTCATGTGAAGATTGTTTTAATTTCACTTAAATTAGAAGTTAAGTTTAATAAATGTAAAAATCAATAGCTCTCAATTATACTGTAATGCTGAATGGCAACAGTCAATGGTTAAATATTAAGGGGGAAAACTATTTTATATAGGCATCAGTATTTGATATCAGTCATGGCCTTCAATCATAAAAATATGCCATTAAGTAAATATAAAAAATAGACTGTTTTATGTTGTTTGTACATTGTACATTTGAAGATTGAATGTGAAATTATTGCAATATAAATGTTTATTTAAAAAACAATTATGCTAGGGGGGATTAATCGTGATTAATCGCGATTCAGTTTAGAAAAAATTAGCAATTAATTAGTAAAAAAATGTAATCGATTGACAGAACTAATATATATATATATATATATATATATATATATATATATATATATATACATGTGTGTGTATTGTATATGCATGTATGAATGGAACTGATGAGAGAGAAAACGAACAGAATCAGGAAATGTTGCAAGCCAGATGCAAAACTGCATTACTCGCATAAGCATGTTTATTGTGTGTTTTAAAGTTTATCATTACTTCTTCTTCGTCCTTTTACAGAGAGAGCTGATGCAAATGTAAGCCAGTGATTTACTGCACTAAAAAAAAAAAATAAAAAATGCTGTTAAATGATAAACTTGACTTGAATTTGACATTGCATTCCTCTACACTTTTCAGTCTCAATGCTATGGACACAGTTGACTTGCTTACCTGTATTTATATGTTTGCATTTATGTGCCTCTGTGTCTTTGTCTGTTGCTCTGTGTTTGAGTTTGACACATTGCTGTTTGGGTGCATCTGATTGTGTGTAATATTCTGTTGAAGGTTAATGTGTGTGTGCGCATGTATGTGAGAGTGTCTCTCTCTCTCTCTGCGTGTGGGGAGCCTGGTGGCGGCTCACATTTGGGGGGGCTGCTCATCTACACCGCGCCATGCCCCATCAGCTCCATCAGGATGTGGGAGAACAAAGCCTCTACATTTCCACAGCCACGTGCCTGCAGGGAGAATACTCATCATAATTAGCCCAATGATGAGGCACTGTGATGCACTGCACAGCAGGTCCCTGTCTCAGTTTCTCTTTTTTCTTTCTCTTTTTCTTCTTTTCACTTTTATGGTCTCTGAGGAGAAAAGGAAGGAGGAGAATGAGGGAGATTTTAACTTGATACTGTTGTTTGCAAAAATCAGTGCAATTTTCTTGTTGCAAAGCCAAATCAAAGTTATTTTGTGGCACCTTTTGTTTCTTTTTATAGAGACAATTACACTGCATGTAGTGTGATACTCTGGAATGAGATGATTGTTGATATTTCAAGATCCCTTAGAATTAGATGTACCAATTTAAACTCATTTATGTTTTGTTATCAGTTTCATATATTAGCTATATAAATCATTTATGACTGTTAATTGTCCCTAATTAGGCTACTTTCGTAATGCATATTTATGGACGGTCCATGACGGTACATTCTTAACATTTTATGATAACTTTAATTACAACAAAAACATCATGTCTATTTATATATGATCAAAGGCAAACAGTGAAAAAAAGAATATCATACACTTTTACAGTGATTTAGGCCTACAGAAGACATCCACAAAATGTAAATCATTGTCATTATACCCAAAAATAATATGTGAGGTGTATTTAGAACCATAGAAAAATCATTAGAAGAAATTATAAAAGACTTATATTAAGAATCACAGGCCAAAAATTAATTAGTTATGAATTAATGAATCTTTACCAATCTACCACTACCATTTACCACTATCTTTTCCTTCGTTTACCCATTTGTCAAATGAACTGAAAAATGTACTTGCATTTAACGTGCGTCAGCTTGAGTATATGTTGTATCATGGCAGTCTTAAAAACTGAATGTTGATTGTTTTCTTAATGTTTTGATTATGTCCTTAAAATATATAAGGGCACACTGTAATATAGAGTGGGGAAATGTCAATAGTTTCTATTTCTGAAATTCGGTCACTTTACCACAGTTACGTCACAAAATAGTTACAGCAATTTATGTCAACTACAATATTATTCAAGGTGTAATGGGTGTGAAGCTATTCAATTTGATCATAATGAATACAGAATTGTTTGCATTTGGCTCGTTTACCAAAAGTAGGTCACGTGGAAAACATTTGAAACTCATTTGAATGAGCAAAATGTACATTTGGAGTCAGAAATTAGGGCGGGTTTGTTATGGAATCACCTTAGCGATTAGCTGCCTCCCCACCTGGAGCAGTGGCACTATGCCCAAGTGCTGCTCGGCAGTATGTTACGCTACAAAACAACATGCCTTTCAAGCCTGAAAACAGTGCTGTTTACACTCATTAAATGCATTTCATCACATATCATCAAATTCTAATGGTTTGACAATGACTGCAGCCGTTATTGTACTGGAAGTCACTAGATAAAAGCGTCTGCTAAATGACAAGTAACCAAGCCGCTGATGACAGAGATTGTCAGCAGTCGGATCCACTTCATTGAGAGATGACAAACAAGACTTTCAAGCAAAGCCTCTATAACCAGAGGCATTTAAATCTGCTAAAACGTATTTTTCTATTTTACGCGCCGGTTACATCGCTTCAACACTGTTTGCTGCCCTGGAGATGGCATCAATTAATTTAGTTCCACGTAATTCATAATTTTGTCATTCCTTCAGTGTACTGACTTTTCAGTTAAATTGCATAGTAGAAATGGAAGCTGTTATTATGGTTTGGGGTCTGCATGTAGTTTGTTTCTGAGTTCTGTCTGGACTGAAGGCAGCGGTACCATATCAAAGACATGTATAATAAGACAGAACCGAGAGGTGAGGACAGAGTTTGGTTGAGATGTTTTGTTTGGCTGTGTGTGGTAGTGCAGAGTGATCAGTGTAAAGTAACACATCAGAATTTCACCAGCTCAACAGATTTTAAACTTATTCACAGTTGTGTAAAAGAGCACATTATCTTGTTTTTTTAGTGACATTGTCACCTAGTCGCAGTTGATTTTGTGATAATGAGCAGCTAACAAGAAAGCGAAATGAAATATTTGTGAACTTTTTAAAAAATAAATTAACACTTTATTCAGCAAGGATGCATTAAATCGATCAAAAGTGACAGTAGAGACATTCATATTGTTGCTAAAGATTTGTTTCAAATAAATGCTGTTCTCTGATCAAAGAATCCTTCACAAAACGTATCACAGCTTCTATTAAAATATTATGCAGTGAGTGCACAACTTTTTCATCATCGATAATAAGAATGTTTCTTGAGCAGCAAATCAGCATATTATAAAACGATTTCTGAAAGTTCACGTTACATTGAAGACTGGAGTAATTATGATGAAAATTCAGCCCTGCCATAAATTACTTTTTAAAATATATTCAAATATGAAACAGCTATTTTAATTAGAAATTATATTCCACAATATTTCTGCTTTCACTGTATTTTTGATCAAATAAATGCAGCCTTGCTGAGCACATATAAGAGACTTTCAATAACATTGAAAAAATTAACTAACCCCAAACATTTGAATGGTAGTGAATATTTAAAAAGAAAAATAGCAATTGTATAGCTAAATTCTGAAATCGTATCATGAATTTATTAACAAACAGTTCTTACAAAAGTTGTTTACACTGACTTTTTAATGACTTTTCACAGTCTGTTTAGACGCATCATAGAGGCGCTTGATTCACTAAAAGGAATTGATTCATTTGTTCTGTACGCAGACTACACTTACCATGCTGTATATTGTTGATTCACTAAAAACAACTAATTTGACTCATTCTTTCGTGACTGTATGCTATATTGCTCATGCAGCTGATTCAGTAGCAGTGTTTCAGAAACTGTCGGAGCATTTAATTTCTGCTTTCTGTTTCGTAAAATCAGACCAGTCAGAATGAAGAGCTATGTAGTAAAAAATTATATTGATCTGTCTTTCTCTGATGTGTAGTTGAACAGGCAAGGCTTTGCCTTACTGCAAGGTCAAGAGTGTGTTAATCTGAGCTTCAGTGTATGTCTGGGCATTGAGGCACGTGTATTTATATATTAGTGCATCCATGTGTGTGTGTGTGTGTGTGTGTGTGTGTGTGTGTGTGTGTGTGTGTGTGTGTGTGTGTGTGTGTGTGTGTGTGTGTGTGTGTGTGTGTGTGTGTGTGTGTGTGTGTGTGTGTGTGTGTGTGTGTGTGTGTGTGTGTGTGTGATGAGCACGCATCCGCATGGACGGCCATATGGGCCTGGGAGGAGGCTTCAGCTGGGCAGAGCTGACAGGCCACCAGTATGGCCTTGTGCTGCGGTCTGGGTCGCTCCAGTGCTCATCCTTCCAGCCCCTGCATAAACACACTGACACACACACGGCAGGGTCCTCTCGTGGCCCAGGCAGATGGCACCCCTTGCCCACATGCCAGAAAAAAGCATGCAAATTAAAGGTTATACCCAGCAGGTTTGAAGCAATGCCAGCACGGGGTGGCGCAGCAGCCCTAGCCCACCTGCTTCTCAGCCTGGAGACATCTGGCTCGATTTTGTGGAATGAGCACAACACTGAGAGGAGTAACTGTCATCTGTTCGGCTTGTTCTGAGGAGGCCATGCTGAGCGTCTCCCTGAGCCACGAGAAGGATGTTTTCACTGCTTTAAAAGATCTCATTAGTTCTCAACTACAGTTTTAGTCAAGCCGTTTTTGTGTGCACGTGTATTGGGCGGCACTAGTTGTGTGTTTTTTGAATGGAGAACAGGTGACTTCCCCCCTTTTTTTCATGCTTTGAAAAACTGGGTCTTCTGCCAGGTTGTCTTGTCTGCAAACACTAACAGAAGCAAACAACTTGTGTTGTAGGCTTACACATATAGTTTTGTGAGATCTGTCCTTAATTCTTTCCCAATATGCTCTTGGTGTTTGCTTTAGTCTCTGAAGACTGCAATATCATGACTCTAAGCGAGTTCACACATGTTCTGATTTATTTCAAGCTTTGCTGGATTTAATACCTCTGTTCCCATGTATCTAACTGAACTATTTCCAATGTAACAGGTTGAGGGAGCTGATGACAAATCTGAGCAAGGGTGATGTTTTCTCATGCAGGTTGTTATTTTAGGGCAGTTCACATGACACAGAATTTTACTGCCTTTTTTATTTTCTTCATTTGGCTGGTCTTTGAAACTGATTTTGCACATATATCCATGAATCATCTATTTAAATGTAAATCATTTTGATTTGTTTGGTGATTTAGAAACCTATCCAAATGAACAATGTGGAAAGTAATGCAGCTATAAAAAAATATTATAAAATATGTGTATTATCTAGTGGGAGTCAATTAAAAAAAGTCACAACATTTAAGATTTTATAAATTATATTTGTAAAATGCAAATGCTTGACGGCATTTAGGGTCATGTTAAAAATACATTTTCAAGAATAAAAATATGAAACCATTGCTGTGAAATGTAGGCACAATATCCTGTTGTATGATATTGACTCCATTTAATTTGACAAAAAAACAGTGCTTTTGAAATTGTATATATAATTTCGCATTCAGCGTTCATGGCATCAAACTGATTAATTATATCAAATTAATTTGTGATTTCCATATATAATCTGTAATAAATGTTAATTTGTCACATTGCAGGACCATTGAAATTAGAAAAATCAATACTTTCATTAAAAGTGGTGAAAAATATTTAATGGTGTAGAAATGGTGATGAGTCAAAGCATCTAAAAACACTTTCACTTACAGAAAAAAGAAGGAAATTGTAACCTGAAGTTGTTAGAAAATTAAGGTTTATCGATATCTCCATTTACTGTATTAACCCCTTTTATCATGGAATTTCAATTTAGCTTATGATGAAGGTCTCTAACATGGTCACCCGTTGCGCTGGGGGTCGTTACAGGACTGTTTGACCCCTGCAGCAACCCCAATCTCACAGGGTTAAAGCCAGATGTGTTCCTAGAAAAACAAGCTTCTAGCTGAAGTACTGAGTGTTTGTGTGTGCAATTACCTGTTCAAGTCATGACTGGGGCAGAAGGCCAGCAGGCACAAGGATTTTCTTGTAAATATATTTACTCTGTAAAATTTCTTATTGCACTTTATTTAGAACATACTTTCCATTTAGTTTGTTTTATGCCAGTGGACAAATTTTCAACAGTGTGTTGAACTAGATTTTTACATATTCTAAAGAAAATATGCCTGCGCAAAATAACTAGTAATGTTGTAGCACTGGGGGTTGTCCTGACTATCAAAAAGCTCTTGTTCTGTGCAGTGATGGCCTTTTAATAGATCCTCATAACTTTTATGGCCCATGTACTTCTTTAAAACTGTAACCATATCAAACACACACACATATGTTTGGAGTGGATTATTATTGCATATTCTGGACATTACTTCCTTGAACCTCTTGTCTTCGTTGGTCTCGTCTGGTCATCTTTCTGATCTGTATTTCTGGATCCACTGGTCATGTTGAAAGTACTCTCAGATCTTGAGAAACCATAGCTGTAATTTTTATAGCCAATTTCAAATCCCTATAAGTATAGGTTTTGAAATGCCTATATCTCAGACTTGTGCAAGTTCAAGTATATGATTACTATTTGTCCCCTTATATTTTCCAATTTTGAAGGAGCAGAAATGGCCAAACTGCTCCATAAGTGTCTGACTCAAAATGCAGTTATAAGATAGCACTTGTTTGAGATTAACTAGAGCAATCCATCTATTTCATCTCTCATTGCTGCCTCTGTTTCCTACCTTGTGCTGGCCAGTTTCTCCTCAGTCGCACCCTCTCCACAGCATATCTTCAGACCACTCTGCTCTGTCTGCCTGTGTGCGCTTCTGAGTGGATGATATGAGAGATCCTGTGTGTGTGCGTGTGTTTTTGACAGTTGTTGGGGAACACATTACCTGTAGAAAAACAATATAATGGCTGTAGTGGTGAGTGTGAATGTGTGCTTTTGACATTTGTTAGAAAGTGTTGAATAATGTTACTGTTAAAGTTGCGATGAAACTCAAGTAGCGACAGATCTTTTGTTCTCTATTGTGATGTAGATTTGAGTAATTATCAAAAAAAGAAAAATAGAAAAAAAAACTGTATGATGAGGACTTGGTTCTTTGCAGTGGTTGTTGATTGGGTGAAGGAAGATCGGAAAGCAAGTCGATTGTAAAAAGAAACAACAAAAAAAAACACAATCCTAAATGATACATAATTGGAGAAACCCAGCATATAGAGGGAAGTCTTGATTAAAAATTCAGAGTTCAAAACAAACGTAAACAAATTACATGTGTAGATGAGTAGTTGTATGAATGTAGAATTTTATGATAAACTTTAATAGAAATGTAAAATATAGTTATAAGAAGCAATTATTATTCTACATAATATTGTAGCACAAAAAATATATATATTACTGTAAATATATTTTTTTCAAATGTAACTTTTTTGAGTTTTATTTCTTTTTCACTGATGTATTATATTTGCCAGCAATGGTTTTAATTCTTTAAATCAAAATGTTAGTGAGGAAATAAAAACTTACAGCATTATATGTCACTAGAACATGAATACTTACAAATTTGCTTACAAATTCTGTTTGTCAATAAATACATTTTGTAAATACAATTTTGTCAATTTAAGAAGTACTTACCTTCTTTACTTTTACTTGTTTCTCTACCATATTGCTTTTTTAAGTATAGATATTGTACGTTTGATTGTCGTCTTTCCTGCATTTAGATTACATTCGCCGTCATAATGCTTACTAAAAGTTAATCTTTAAAAGCCTAATAATTAACTAACACCCTTAAATATAATTTTTAGCAAAATAATATTCATTTTTTAATGCTGTACGTTGTAATGTTATGATCTTTCAATCCAGTTAGCATTTAAAATTATATTTTTCATTTAATTTACTGCTCAGATTATCAGTATCATATGCATTCCTATGATTATGTTATGCATGTTACTTATAACTCGTACCCCAACATTGTGGTTTGGTAACGTATTACCTGCGGAAAAAAGAGAGAGAGAAATGTCGCGTTGGAGCGTGAATGTGTGTGTTTGTGCTCACAGTCAGGGTGTTATCCAATGCCGTTGTCTCTGTGCTCCCAGCTGTGTGATTGAGGGTGATTGAGCGTAGCTTTGATTGAAAGTGAAGTGAGCACTGTGTGATGTCCCATCTCTCGACCCCATGCTCCCCCAGTTTGAGCAGGAGTGGGAGATGGAGGGGCTTAACCTCCCGCCCAGCCCCTTGGCTTCTCAAAGAGCTCGCTATCATATCAGCACTCCCGCTTTGTGCACCCCAGGCCACGACGGACAATCGGGTATGTGTCCGCAACCAGTGTGAAAGGCCATCGTGGTTCTTCTCATCTGGAGATGCAAGCATTCGAACCCTCACCCCTTCGCACATGCCAGTGTAAACAGTCAGATCATATTTGGAGAGAATGTGTGTGTGTGTGTGTGTGTGTGTGTGTGTGTGTGTGTGTGTGTGTGTGTGTGTGTGTGTGTGTGTGTGTGTGTGTGTGTGTGTGTGTGTGTGTGTGAGAGAGAGAAAAAATGGTCCTGGCTGAATAGCATTCTTGTTTTTTTGTGTGTTTGATCATTCTGCATCAGCATGTTGGAGAGTGGGCTAAACGCCCACTGGCTATTTAATTTGCTTTAATTGCTGAAAAAAATGATAATTTGGATTCACCCCTACCCATTATTGTGGGGATTCATCAGGCCTGTCAGACCACCATCCATCCATATCTATTCTTTTTGATGATGGCATGCACAGACTGTAAATAGCCTGTGGCGTTTAGGTGATGACTTGCTGGAGTCTAGCTGTGCCAGTGCCTTAATTAGTAATGCCACGCGTCCATCAGTGCCACCGGGCAGAGCGAAGCCCTGCAGGCCGAGAGGAGAAGACAGACAGTACATCAGGGATGGGAGGGGAAAGACATGTCAGACTGCTTAATGGCACCACCGTTGTCTAACGTGTGAGTGACACACACCAGACAAGATGACAGAAGTAGTTTGTGTATGCGTGTTTGTGTGTGTGAAACCTAATGAAGTGGAGTCGATGCTACTTGTGCATGTGGCATGTGTCTATTTTCAAGAAATTATACTGCAAAAGGGCTTTTCAAAAATGTTTTTCAATATCAATATCAGTCAGACTAAGCATTTATACGACATCACTTCCAAAAGAATTAGTATTGCTTTAGTTCGACTGAAATCAAACCTTTAAAGTGCATGTAAATGTTCTTGGTTTTACACGTTTACACTTAACCTATGAATGTTAGTTGTTAAATATTTTATTATTTTTAGACTGCATACACAATTCTTCTTTATGCTTAAGGATTAAGTTTAAAGAAGTGAAAACAATATACCAGTGAAACAACTAGAAATCTCAAATAGAAATAGAAATCTTTTGTAGTGTCATAAAAGTCTGTAATTTGGATCATTATGAATTTCATGCAGTATTATTATTGCGGTAAAACAATCGTAAACAGTTTACTTAAAGCCTTTATGTATAATGAATTGTAAAAGTAGTTTAATGCATTAATTATGCACTTTACAATCTCGTGAATAATTGTAACCACAATTAATACATTACAACACTTATCAATTAATTGTTACACTATGCATTTTAAATTCAGTTATAATTATTTATAAGATAGAATATATTACAATGCACATTATATATAATTACAATGCATTATAGACTTTAATAACCCTTTATAACGCATTATACATACAGGCTTTAAGTAAAGTGTTCCCAAACAATCTTACTGACCCCAATTAGAGCATAAACTCAAAATACATTATCTGAAAACAAGTATTACCATCTTATATCTAAATTTTTCAACTCACGTTTAAAAAAAATAATCATCAAGATCAATGTCATTATAGACAACATAATACATTATGGATGATGGTATGGGTATGAGAGACAGACACAAGAACTTGAGGGTGAGGGGGCTGGCCTGGGACATGGTCTCATGACATTGTACAGGGTTTATTTTGGCTTGTGGTGATTAGCTGATAGCGAGGTGCTGCAGACACACCACTCTGACTTTGCAGACAAAGTGCTCTCCACAGAGCCACGCTGAGACAACACCAGAGCAATGACATCAGCCCGACCACACTGTTCACACACAGATACCTGATAACACCTCCTTCATACTGACTCACGCCCTTCACACACTGATTACATTCACTTTGAGGGGCACAGCCATTATGCATTATGGTAGTTTATATGAACATACCTGAACGTGTGTATCAGTGATTATGTTGTTTACATACAGCTAGAATTGTTGGTAAAAGATTTTGTGAAACAAGTGCATAATGCATTATGAAGTTATTCTTAAATGTATTTTAAGACTTTCACAGTTCTATCTTTACACCTTATGATCCGTGACATGCTTTTGTAAATAATTGTAACCACAAATACAGAATAATATATGAAATAAAACACATGATATATCAAATTTCATGTGTTATATTGTGTTCAAATGTGGATATTTAACCAGTAAGATTTCATGTCACATGCTGCATATCTTTGTGCCCAATGATGATTTTCTGTTTAATATTTTGCTTAATTTGTTTATAATTTCAACAAACAAGGATAGCAGTCTGTAACAGATTTTAACACAATCATTCAGAAAATATTTAAAAGGTATGCATATAATGAAAATGACATCGGTGTTAAAGTCAATGTGCAGTAAATAGCTTAAAATATATAATAATAATCAAATATATTTACAATAAAGTGACACTTTTTACAGAAAATAATTTTGTATAATTTGTATAAATGCATTAGTCAATGAAATGACATGAACAATACCGTTATGGCATTTATTAATATAGGTTACTTTTACAGATATTTATTTTTAACATTTCAAGTTGTATAATTTAACATTAGTTCATGTATTATGAACATACTAAATAACAGTGAACAATAGTATATTCGTAAATTCATAAATAATAACTATTTTACGGTTTAAAAGATTAATAAATGCTGTGAAAAAAATTATTGAATGTTAACAAATTGTATGTAATTATAAAGTGCTCTAACTTAATACTGAATTTGAATATCTTTGTAATGCATTTCTTTTTAAGTATTTCCAAAATGTTTTATGATGCTATGCTTTATGAGTCGTTGAGGTGATTCATAAAAACGTGAGACTGTGAGTCTTTGGAGTAAGTTTCCGCTAAAGCACGCTTGAGGATATGACTGCTCTTCGTTAACAATGCACTTAATGCAGAGTTAAGTGCACAAGCTGTTTGCTTTTGCAAAGCCTGTCCTTTCATTATCACATTAAAAGTGCAGCGATACAACTTGCCCAGCCTTTGTGAGTTAACTACATCCGACTGCCCCATGTGTGCCACCACTGGCAACATATCCACTTTCCATTCATTACCCTGTAAAAGGAGAACTGAGCTAGGTCTGGACCAGGTGTTTAAATCTTACATTTATCAAAAGCCCCTCAGGATTGGAGGAGTGCAGCAGCTTCACAAAGACAGAGTTTATGGGGAGACTGGGTACAAGCTCTTACCTTGTAGTGTGCAGCCATGCAGAAAAATAAACATAAAAACTTGTTTTTTTGGAACCTGTACTGTACTACACAGTCAGAGTTTCACTGCTTGGCCCATCAGGCCATTGGCCCCATCCTAAAAGTGTGCATTAACATGGCTTACAGTTCATAAAGTTTTAAAGGCTATGTAGTTGAGAGGGATTATTTGAGTCATTCCGCAAGATGTATCGCTAAAGTGATATTTAACACAAGAAGTTCATGATTACAATAATTTATATTATTACAGAATTGCAATTAAACTGCTATTTTAATAAAAGGAAGTCGTATTCACAGGAATTCATACTGCAGGGTTTTTTTTACAGAAAAACTAAGTTTCTTAAGACAGACTTTGAATGTCGGCTTGATTATGCCTTTTTTAAAGGTTTAAAAAGCTTTACATTTTTAGCTCTGTATGCAGTGGATGATTTGGTCAGACAGACTGAACTTCTTCTTAAAGGGATAGTTCACCCAAAAATTAAAATGTTATTATATTTGATTATAGTTTATCTGCTTACCCCAGGGCATCCCAGATGTAGGTGACTTTTTTTTCTTCAGTAGAACACAAACAACGATTTTTAACTCAAACTGTTGCAGTCTGTCAAAAGGTGGGAAGTACACTTAATTTCCCAGAATGCTTTACCTGTGTTTAATTTCTTTAAAGTCTTAATTTCTTTATCAGTCCAATTCAACTTGTGGATTTTGGCCAATTCAGTTCAAATTCACACTCATGAATTTAAATAGAGCCAATTCAACATTGTTCACTCTTAGTCTATGAGATTATCTCAGCCATTTTGTCATATGCTTGGTACAAACATAAATCCAGATACCAGAAAAACAATAGCAGGATCACAAACATAGCAAGTTACATGCAGAGATTTCATTATTAGGGTCAAGAGTTTATTGAAAAAGTATTAGCAATGGTGACGGTGCCTTAGCTTAGCATGTCAAATGCACTTTGATTTTGAATCCTAGATTTAGAGTTTCATGACATGGCATTCTGCAGATATGAAAGCAGTTCCAGCAATTAACAAAATCCAGACTGCTCAGAGAGAGAGAGTCGTCAGTAACAGGATGGAAAAGTAGAGTCAGCTGACCCTGGGTGCTCAGTCCCTCACCATTGAGCCAACAGAAAGCACCAGAACAGCTCCAAGATTAACAGTGTGACTCATCGTGTTCTCCCCTGGTACTTGCCCTAGGTGAAGTGTAAATTAAATCCTTCAAAAATATCTAGAGAGTCTTGCTATGGCAAGCCATTTTGACTTTTATTCATTCTCAGGATATGAATTCTTGATATCAGCAATTCAGTTTCTACTAGTTAAAATGTTCATTCTTGATATCTGTAATTGTATTTTCACTAGTTAAATGTCACCGTAGACTGTAGCGATGTGCATCTCCATAACTGAGGCCGATGGGATACGCATCTCGATGCATAGCCAACGATATAATACATTGAAGATACATATGAAGGAGCTAGCGATGCCATGCGATACGATTCACCCCTATTACGATGCAGTGTGATTTGATTCGATGCGATTCAACACGATGCAATGGAAAAAAATATGATCGCATTTATTTCTTTATTTCAGACAGACAGCAAATCAGAAATTAACTTGTGTCTTCTGACATCTTGAGACCTGTTTCATAAAACAAGTTTATCAAATAGGTCAGGCTTATATCAGATAGTCTGACTCACTGTCAAATTATTTGGTTCCATAAAGCAAATTGAACAAAGATCAACCTCAGTCACTGTGGCTACTTATGATAGAAAGCTAACCTGGTTTAGGGCAGGAAAACTGTGGGCTAAACTGAGCTCCTCTAACACTGACCAATAGGAATGCAATGAAATTACCACTGACTCTCTCACATACTAATATAGCCATGCAGCCTTTCTCTCTGGTTTTATAACAGCTGTACCTTTTAGTTAGAACAGATAGAATTGGAACATTACAATCTAACATTTCTCTTTGAAGCATTAATAATATCACTTAATTAAAATTTTAAATCACTGAATTAAAACATTTTAACTGCTATAAGAAACACACATTAACTCATCTGAGCTTAGTAATTAGGACTGTATTAGCTTACATTTTATTGACCCATTACAACAGTCCCTTTACAGTTACTGCTATCCTAAAATGCATATTTGACTCAGCTATTGCGCTCCGTCTGTTTAGCGTGCATGCGCGCAGCAGCTCGTCCACTCGCATAAGCCCACTCCTGACACAGCAAAATGTATATATTTGCATGACTTTATAACATTTACAGTAAATAAATATAGCAGTAAAAAACGGCTTGCCATAGGCTTGCTCAGTTCTCACTCTGTGGTGACTGAACTGGCCAAGAGCGTACGACTCACTTTGAAAGCTGAGGGGTTTAGGCAGTCACTTCAATGTCAGAAAGGAAGACTAAACCTAATAGCCCTCTCCAATAGAAAGCTCAGTAACACTGAAAGATAGAGTTTAAGAGATACTTCCAGTCAATCAGATATAGTCTTCTTATCAAGCTGTATAGTAGCCTCACAAGACTTACATACGCCACAAGAACATTGTGGTATATGTAGGTCTGTGGTTTTCCGAGAGCTTCCATTTCTGGTGTGAACTCGGCAGAGAAAGTTTATTGTTGCAAGAGCACTAAGAAAGGAATTCACTATGAAAGATTAGGTGCTTATTTTCACACAATATCTACATTATTTTAGCATCCAATTCATTAAAGTAATTATGAAAATCAGGTGCAAATGCAGAATCCCCAAAAAAAGTTGACACGCCAAAGCTCCAAAAATGTAAAAATGTAATCCTGGCCTATCACACGGGTGACGTTTCGAGAACGCAGACTTTTCATCAAAACAGATTGTCTGATGAAGAGCCTGCATGCTCAAAAGGTCACCTGTGTGACAGTCCGATATTTCATTTTTGCATTTTTTGAGTTTTGGTATGCCACCTTTTGTTTTGGTTTCTTATTATCCCCATTGTCGAGCACTTAACTTTAGCATTTTGCCGTGATGTGCATGCTTTTTTGTTGTTGTTGTTGTTGTTTTAGATCTTGGGAAAGCTGTGCACTTGTCAGATATAGTCTCATTAAAGTTTACACCAGTGTTTCCTGCACGCAACAACCATACACAGCACAAGCTGTAATGTCTGGTTCTAATGACTCAAATAAAATAAAAAGATTCACAAAATGGCCTTGAACAAAACACCCCCCTTTGCCTTTTAATTGTTTAGCTGAAGAACCAATCTTCCAGTAAAATGACAGACTTCTCTCTGGTGACATATGTCAGACTTCTCCAATCAATTAATCCATTTAAACTGATGGTTCACCCAAAATGAAAATTGGAGTTGAAATGTCCTCGCTCTTCCAAGCTTTATAATGGCAGTAAATGGGTGTTGAGATTTTGAAGTCCAATAAAGCGCATTCATCCATCATAAAAAACTGCATCATGTGGCTCAGAGGGTTAATAAAAGCCTCCTGAAATGAATCAATGCGTTTTTTGTAAGAATAATATCCATATTTAAACATTTATAAACCATAATCTCTAGCTTCGACCAACTGTTGTGCGTGCATTCACAAGAGAGAGGCTGACGTAGGATGTAGCGTGTGCATAAGCTCCAGTGAGAAGTGACAAATGTGGAAGCGCAGAGGAGAGAGCAAAACAAAACACCGATTGCAAAACGTGGATTTGTAAAGAAAAATGTCAGAGGATTTCAATATATGCAATATATACAAAATAAGCTCAGATGAGCTCTATTTGTCACATACACAATTATACAGAGTATAATGAGGAGTGAAATGTGTTCTCTGCATTTAACCCATCCAAGTGGAGCAGTGGGCAGCCGACATTGCGGCGCCCGGGGAGCAGTTGGGGGTTCGGTGCCTTGCTCAAGGGTCTCACCTCAGTCGTGGACAATTCCTGCCAGAGAAGGGATTCGAACCCACAACCTTGGGTTACCTCGGGTTTCAAGTCCAACGCTCTATCCATTAGGCCACGACTGCCTCAATGCCAAAAGGAGGATGGTTTTCCTTTGCTCCTGTAAAGAAATCTTGGTTCTCACAAAACTAGAATATTCTCACCGGAGCTTATGCTACAAAAGGGGTGCCCACACTTTTTTGTGCGGGGATCTACTTTTCAAATGAGAAACTCACCGAGATCTTACAAGTGAAAAATAAATAAATAATAAAATACATAGAAAATAAAAATAATAATAATAAAAAATACTGTTCAATTCTTAGTACCCCCATTGAACTGTGCCTGCATGCATTTACCTAAAGCAGTGGTTCTCAACCTTTTTTTTAACTCAAAGACCCCTCCTCTCAAAATCAATACTGCAAGCCCAAACTTTTCTATTCACTAAAACCTTTGTATTTTCATTATTGTTTTTAAACAAAGCAAATTCAAGATAGATTTAAACATTCCATGTTATTTTTTGCAAACATACTTCACAAAAATGTAACTGCAGATATTCTATATAACTTAAAAGTATGTAAAAGTATGTATATTCTGAACTCAGCGATCTGAAGGCGGCTATCAGTGAATAGTCCCTCTGTCAGAACAAGCTGTTTGGATATGCCCGCTTGTACATGAACCACTGATCCTCACAAACTTCTCCAAAACATGCGAGCATCCGTTATAAAACACTCGCTGTATTCAACTACGTAAATATAGGCTACTGAGCTGTGTTCAAGCAGAAATATGATGTTATTGTGATCAGTGCGTCGACAGCGCACATACACGGTTCGTTTGCGCATCAAATAACGGACACAACGTGCACCTAATGCACTATCCTGTATGTCACTGTAATCATCTTTACCTTGATTACAATCGTCATTGGCTTCTTTTATCCAGCCGAGAGCTGTAGTTTGCGTATCATATGCTCATACAGCGGTTTTGGGCCGCCGTAGTCTGTATTTCACACAGCACGATGAAAAGCGACTTGCTGCTACAAAACACAGAATACGTAGAGAGGTGGTGCTGTTATTTATTTATATATATACACAGGTATATATACATTTACTTACATATTAGTCATAACATTAGTGAATATATTATTTTAGTTTTAAGTTATCTCGCGCCCCCCGGTTGAGAACCACTGACCTAAAGCGCGATCTACCAGCATTGCCTTCCCGATCGACTGGTAGATCGCGATCGACCTATTGGGCACCCCTGCGCTAACTTGACGTCGTCATCCGCTGGAACGCCATTCTCTTGTGAGCGTGCGTACGACAGTTAACGGAAGCTAGAGATTCAGCTTAGAAATTAATTTGTCTTATAAATGACCCAATGGCTCTCTTGTCACTTTTTATTGTCTGGAGCCCTTAGATGCCTAATAAATAAGATGCACATTGTGTGATAAAATATCATGCAGAAAACGAAATGATTTCAATTAATTTTTTTTACACATGGCTTTGCTTATGCTTTTCTGTCGGATCACATGAGGGTCATTTTGAAGCGTTAAATGAAGTGGGAGTCCCAAACTTAGCCCTGACCTCAGACATCGATAGGAACACTTTCCCAGTGCCTGTGTGTCGGGACGCCGCCCCATGGAGCATTCCTGCCCTATCGCTGTCCTCTGTGAGTGCAGGCACTGCCGACAGGGCTGGACTGTGTCACTGCATTGTGACAGAGAGAGACTGGAGCTCCTAGTCCTAATTTGTTGATGACCAGCAGTCTGCTTTCTGTTACACAACCCCTGTGATAAGATGCAGATTCATTCCGTCTTTCTTCTTTTTCCACTCAAGCCAATGAACTCTTTTGTGTCTCTTTCTGAAACTATGACCCCAGCCAGGCCCGCTCTGTGAAAATGCTGAAGATAAATTACTTGTCTGCAAGGTGATGCCTGCTGCTCACTGACAGTTTCAACCCAAATGAAGTATGACATGCATTGTGTTGGCTTTGGGCCTGTTAGAATTTGTTGTCTCAAAGGCTTATCGCCCAGTCAGACATCCTAAAAGAGGACAGAGATTAAGTCAGGACAGGGTCTCCACTGGGCCCTTGTGCGATAAGAACGTCCTGGCTGCTCAGGGAATACCTTCATGTTTCACATTCTTTATATGCATCTGGAAAAGGAAGGGAATAATTTGAAAACTGAGTGCACTGGGAGCTCCCAGGAGATTGTTAACTGTTTGAGAGATGACTAATAGACTTCTTCGGATAGAATAGTTGGCATTGAATTAGTCAAAGCGATGGGTTTGGTTGTGCCGTTCTCTAAGGGAATGGGTTCTGTTTCAACCAACCTCCGTAGTTGATTAACAGTCCCCAAGAGGTTACTTATTTAAACCAATAGTGATGAAGATATGAAAGCTGCCTTGCAGCAGCCTGATTGCAGCTGATACATGATGTCTACCAAAGTATGTGTATGTACATAAACCATATTTCTACAGACTTGTGTTGCATGACACAAAATATTAGTTAGTACCTTGTCCAGATCCCTCCCTAGTTCTGGTTAACATCTTTTCATGCTTGTTTACTTACGGTCTGCCCACTGTCTGGTCTCTGGTGCCTCTGGGCAAGCTAAACTTTATATAGTCATGTCAAGTCAAGTCAAGTCTAGTTGAGCTTTATTGTCATTCCGCTACATGTGTGGACATACAGTGGAACGAAATGTCATGCCTCACAGGACCACTGTGCTACATGAATACAGACATACAACAATGGAGTAAAACAGTATAAACCTATACACAACTGCCAACTGTCAGATTTGACTATACATATGCTATATATAAAAGTGGTTACCTGTACATAGGGGTGGGCGATATGGCAAAAATATCATATCACATTTTTTTTTTTTGTATATATATATATCACGATTTCACGATTTTATCACGATTCTTTGTCATGTTGGTCTGAGCAGTACTGCCAAACTAATTTCCCTATTATAAAGACAAATTCTTTCAAGGTAACAAAATATAAAAAAATGATTGTGGATATTTAGGCCAAAGTGGGCCAAGATGAGAATCTTTGTCCTTATTTTATCCTTGTTATTAAAAATAAATAAAAAATAAGAACAAAGATACACATTACAAATACACATAATATACAAATAAAACAGTGTTTAATTTTCAGGCACAATAGGCATATTTAGCAGAGCATTCAAGAAATTGAATGAACAAATATACAAATAAAACACTATATAGATTGATTCCTATTAAAGTAACTATATATTTTTTTCAGTCAAGAGTAGTGAGATATTTTTTATCTTTGTTGTTTTAACATTAAATAATAAAAATTCTGTCATCTGTCTGTCGATTCTGTCAGTGTTTTATATTTATACCATCATTTACTCATTCAAGTTTAGTTTTAAACCTGAATGAGTTTCTTTCTTCTGCTGAACATACATGCTTTTTGAAGAATGTGGGAAACCAAGCAGTTGCTGGTCCACATAATATGTTTTTCCTTCAATCAAATTAATGTGGACCAGCAACTGTTTGGTTCCCCAAGTTCTTCAAAATATCTTATTTTGTGTTCAGCACATGAAATAAATGAATACAGGTTTGGGACAACATGTGAGTGAGTAAATAATGTAAAAAAAATATTTTAGGGTGAACTATCCCTTTAATGACTGTCGGCTGCATGTTTAGTTCTGTCCCTTTAAGACCGGCACGCATCTAATATCCAGGCACTCGTCCGTTTGTCTCGGCTGTTTACTTTCATTTTAGACATAACCAACTGAGTCTATATGTAAACCTTGTGTGTTTTGACAGTATTAGCTCAAAAGATAACTTAGTTGAGTAATCAGGCGCTGTTAGACTTTTCTTTCAGGCGCTGAGCGCGGCAGCGCTTCGAGTGCACCCGCTTTGCACGTCAGACCAGCGCGTGAATGAGACGTTTAACCGGCAAGACTTTAAAACACCCAAATAATTTACTTGTAACTCCTACCATGTTTCAGGAGGTAGGGGATTTATATGGGGTTTCAGAGAGGGGCGGGGTGATTTGAGTTTAGGGCTCTCACAGTCTGGGGGAAAAAGCTGTTGAGCAGTCCGGCGGAGCGGGCTCTGATGCTCCGGTACCGTTTTCCTGATGGAAGGAGCTGGAAGAGACTGTGGGAAGGATGGGTGGGGTCCTTCACGATACTATTGGCTTTGCTGGAGCATTGTGTATGGAAAATATCCAGGATGGAGGGGAGAGGGCACCGATGATTTTTGCAGCTGTGTTCACTGTCCGCTGGAGGGTCTTGCGGTCTGCTGCACTACAGTTCCCGTACCAGACAGTGATGCAGTGGGTCAGCAGCATGGAGAGCAGTGGGCTGAACACACAGCCCTGTGGGACACCTGTGCTCAGTGTGGTAGTGCTCGAGGTGTTTTGGCCGACACGGATTAATGAGGTCTTCCGGTTAGAAAGTCCAGGATCCAATTACAGAGGGAATTGTTGAGGCCCAGCAGGTTTAATTTATCTATGAGCTGTTGTGGGATTATTGTGTTGAATGCTGAGCTGAAGTCAATGAACAGCATTCTAACATAGGAGTCTTTATTTTCTAGGTGGGTAAGAGCCAGGTGGAGGGTGGAGGAAAGTGTATCATCCGTAGAGTGGTTTGGGTGGTATGCAAACTGGAGCGGATCGAGTGTGTTGGGGAGGCTGGTTTTGATGTTGTGCACGACTAGCCTCTCAAAGCACTTCATTATGATTGGAGTCAGTGCTATGAGACGGTAGTCGTTTAGACAGGACACCGGTTGATTTCTTTGGTACCGGTATGATAGTCGTGGATCTATACTTCCAAGAAAGCATAATACATGATATATCTGTACCTTGTCGGTTGTTGGCCAATATTAGGTTTTTCTTTATTTATTCCATGAGTCGATAGTCAATTGTATTATTCCCCTTTTTTGCATTTAGATGACCTTTTCTGTCATAATAATAATTTAATAACACTGTTAAATGTAATATTTAGCTAATCTAAAAAGTAATATGAGTTTTTCATACACTACATTAATAATGTTGTAATGCCAAAATAAATATTAAATGTAAAATTCTTGATTGTAGTTATTAGTGTATTATTTTGAATTAATTTAGACAAAATAGAATAGAATTTGAATATCAACCATGTATCGGTTATTAGCAATAATATGAAAATAATTGTCACCTTCAAACTGCATTATTGGTAATTATTTCAGTCATTTAGAAAAAATAGTATAATGATTATTTATCTGATCATATGTGATTTGTTGTTTGCATCTCTCCAATATAATTCAGGACTATTAAAGGGATAGTTTCAAAAATATATGTTTATCTGCTTACCCCCAGCCTTCAAGATGTATACTTTGTTTCTTCTGTAAACAAAGAAATTACAAAATGCCTAAAACGCCTAAAAAAGGCATACCCAAAGTAAAATGCTGTTCTTGAGCCATTTGGATTTATGTGTTGGTCTCCTTGTAGTGTTGGAAATATATGAAAGAATACACTAAAAAAGTTTTCCGCCTATTTTTTAGTGTGAACTCATTTAGAAAAAATAGTATAATATTGATTATTTATCTGTTATCATATGTCCAAACGATTTAACCAACGACACATACAATTGTTTGTGCATCTCTCCAATGAAAGGTTACATATATGTTTCTCATCCTACTCTAGCTACAAGCTAAGCTACACTATTAAAGGGATAGTTCACTCAAATTTTTTCTTAATGAAATCCCTATTTGATGTTTATCTGCTTACCCCAGGCCTTCCAAGATGTAGATGACTTTGTTTCAAGAATTCAGCTTTCCGTGGTAGAAGACAAATTTTTTTTTTTGAAACAAAGATTTTTAACTCAAACCGTTGCAGTCTGTCAGTCATATAATGTCAGTCAATGGAACTCACGACTTTGAGAGAGAAAAAAACATACACAGACAAAACCAAATTAAACCTTGCGGCTCGTGGCGATACATTGAGGTCTAAAGACACGAAACGCATGAAACAGTATTTATATAGTTTTTTACCTCTGATCCGCTGCACGGTCCAACTCTCCTGATTGTGTTCACACAACAGCTGGTGTTTGACCTTCTTCTTCTTCTTCTTGCTTTACAGCGGATCGCAGACTTATAAGTGCTTTACCACCACCTATCTCTCAAATGGACCATTGACACTCTTAATTGAGATTGTAGATAGAGTGGCAATGGTCCATTTGGGAGATAGGTGGTGGTAATGCACTTATAAGTCTGCAATCTGCTGTATAAGTCTGCACCGTATAAATCTGCGATTCCTTTTGGGGGAAGTCGTGGCCTTTTGGTTAGAGAGTCAGACTTATGATTGAAAGGTTGCGAGTTCAAATCTCAGGCTGGCAGGAATTGTAGGTGGGGGGAGTGAATATCCAGTGCTCTCTCCACTTCAATACCATGACTGAGGTGCCCTTGAGCAAGGCACCAAACCCCCAACTGCTCCCCGGGTGCCACAGCCTAAAAGGCTGCCCACTGCTCCGGGTGTGTGTTCACTGCTGTGTGTGTGCACTTTGGATGGGTTAAATGAAGAGCACAAATTCCAAGTATGGGTCACCATACTTGGTTGTATGTCACATTACTTTAACTTCATGAATTATATACAGTATACTTCAGCAATTCAATGTATATTTTATGTTCTAGATTAATGTGTGCTATATCATTCTATAGTTGTGAAGGAATGGAAAAAAATGAATGACTACCTTGTTGAAATAACAATATGGTAAATTATTATTGTAAAACAATGTGACACTGTGAAATGTATATTCCATATGTCAGACCCTCTGATTTAGTTCCTTTCAGCGCACAGGGAATACCACAGTGTAATGAAAAAGAGGCATTGCCAATCTAAATGGTAGGCTTTGCTAGATGGGAGTATTAAGCCTTACAGATCAAACCATACTTAATTTTACCAAATAATTTCTCACAGAGTGCAGATCCTTCACCCCTGAACTTTTTTAATCATCAGTTGATGAAGTAGTCCAAGTCTCTGAGATGGAGGAGTCGTGTTATGCTTGGAAAGCCTTCCTGCCTTCGGCAGTCTTGAAGACCATATGTGAAGCGACCATGTCCTTCCCAGCTTTTAATAAATCCAGATAGCTCTGTTATTTTAGCCTTTTTCTGAGGCTGTGAATCGAAGTAGTGGGGAACGAAAATATTATGGTCGTCCTCCATAAATTCTGTGAGCTCTGGGGAAAGCCACAAAACCCTCTCTTTGTTTCACCGAGTCCATCTTGCAGTGTTATGATAAAATCAGGCTTAGGATTGCCATGCTGGTGGGATCCCTGGATGAGAACTGAAGGTGGAAAAGTTTATACTCTCTCCTCTTCTTCAATCCCTCTATATTTTCATCCTTGCACCCCTTTGCTTCCATTTTTATGAACTGATGCATATTTAACCATGTGTCTTAGTTTAGAAAGACTGGATCTCAAGCCATCCATTAGATCTAGCATCAGTCTGTAAGTTTAAAGGTGACATCTTGTTTATATTGGACTAGGCAAAGAGGTTGTTGAGATGAATGAGAATGTTAATGGATAGCTTTCACCGACTATGATAGACCCCCTTAGGTGACCAGTAAATCATCTGGTTATGCGATCTCAACATTGCCGCCATCATAAGATAAACTTCCTAATGTTAAACACAAAGTATACTTCAGTTTTGAGGTGAATACTTTGCTGTGTGTACTCATACGGCATAAAAAAAAAATGTACTCTATTTGCGTGAACATAGGCAATTTGCACAAGTTTCATCCTTGTCAAAAATCAGCAAGGCTCAGTACTTGCTCTGTCACAGCAGCAGCATATCAGATCTATTCCTCCAAGACAAACACATCAACATTGTCATGTACATTGCCATGCTAAAACTCTCAGAGAGTTTTAAAGACATAACTACAGTTGTGAGTATCTCTTCTTATTCCCTCACAAATGTCCGTTAACATGGGTGTCTGTTGTTGTTACAATACAGTAGGTACATACGTACTATGGTGATGATGAAATTTACATCACATGCACCACTTATAAAAACCAAAGTATATTGGGATTTAGGTTACAATATAAATCAGCTGGTCATGTGATATTAACATGGTCGCCCTCATAAAACAAAACATTTTATTAGGCTGATAATATAACAAGTCTTCAACTCATGTGAGATTTTTTTTTTTTTAAAGATCTAAAATCCTATTTTTTCAGGGTAAATCTTTGAGTTTTGTAGTGCTCTACATCGACTGTAACTGACCCAACCAGTCATTCAGAGAGAAAGAAGGATGTAAAAATATATTTGAATGTTGAAGAAAACTCTAATAGCATTAACCCTAACACCCTGGGGATCACTAGTGCTATCCAGAGACTAGCCAGAACATTTGTGTCTTTGTGCGTTGAGCGAGAAAGAGCCCTTATTCACCAAGCATGGACTTTGATTTAAAGCGCACTACGAAGCCCCACAGTAATTTGTGCAAAAAGTAAAACACAGACATTTACTGTGGCGATCCAGATATGTTTAGTGGCCATATACCAGCCCATCTGGTTTCATTTTAATCCAGTTGGAGTCACACATGAAATTATACTTGGCTGTCTTCATTTTATTGGTCAGCTTTGATTTATGACCTTCAAAGTAAAAAATAATTGGCCAACATTGGATGTCTTTTTTAAGACTTGTTCGGGGGCAAACTCGAAAAGCTAGAAAATGAGTCGAAACAGAAGGAATGCATGACGTTATGGCTTGAGAGTGAGCAGAGCTCCAGCCGAGCTTCATTGTGTATTTTTACAACAGGCGCCTTTTTGGCCAGCTATGATCTGCCATGCCAAGGACTTGTGTACACAGCATCAAACAGGTCATGTAACTTTTGGATAAAAAAACATCTTCATGCGATAGGTCAATGAGTAGAACAAATATTCAGCTGTGAAGCAGTCAGGGCCATGGGAGAGAGCTTGGCGTTCTGCTAAAAGAGCTTTATATGGGTGCGGAGGCATTCAAAACACTCACGTCTGTGAAAATGCGCTTCCAGAAAATTTAGTCAGAAATAATGTGTAGTTCACAGATGTCACATCTGCATATGTAATCAATGGGGACTTTTTTCCTGCCTGTCTCAGATATTTTCCAAGTAATTTCACTTAACTCGGGGGCAGCTTCTGCATTCAGCTCTAGTAACTTGGTAGCACTACAGGCTTCAACTTTTCTCTTTATCTTCATCCATCTATCTCTTTCTGACACTGCATACTATGCCAGCAGGCATCAGGACAGCATTATGGGAAGTGCTGGTAAACAAGCGTGCGGAGTCACTGTGTGGTGTCTTCACAGAGCACTGACTCATTGATGCCCAGGCAGACTATGTGACTAGGCCTGTAGTGGGAGGTAAATACATCTTGGAAGCAGTAGATTATCATTTGATTTTCTTTGTTTGAGATGACAAATTAAGGGGAATATTTATGTTTTTTTCAGACAAGAATTTCAGTGCCTTTGAACCAACACCTGCATAGCCACCGTAGAATCGCATTTATTTCACATCAAGAATATAACTGAAGATTGAACATCAGTGTACGTGTGTGTTCAGTTTAACTTTTTTGGAAGCAAACGGTCACTGTTTTTGACTTTTTCTCTATGGGTAAAAAAAGTTAATCTAAAAATATTCATCAAAATATTTGTGTGCCACAGGAGAAAGAACCAAACTAGGCTGAACTAGAGCTGTTTTGGCTGAACACAAGCACTATACTGTAAAAGGTATCCATTATTATATATAACTCCGGGGCAGTCGTGGCTCTAATGGATAGAGCGTTGGACTTGTAACCCTGAGGTTGTGGGTTTCGAATCTCGGCTCCGGCAGGAATTGTCCACGACTGAGGTGAGACCCTTGAGCAAGGCACTGAACCCCCAACTGCTCCCCGGGCGCCGCAGTGTCGGCTGCCCACTGCTCCAAGTGTGTGTGCACTTGGATGGGTTAAATGCAGAGAACACATTTCACTGCTGCTTATACTCTGTATAATTGTGTATGTGACAAATAAAGCTCACCTGAGCTTAATATGGATACAGGCATTGTTAAAATCTGTAGTTAGTTGAATTCAGTTTGGCATTGAATTCAGTTGCCTGTTCATTCAAACATTTTATCTCCGGCATTCACATACAATTGTATTTCACCCCATAGTTGCAGCTGCACAGTACTTTCAAATAGTTTGTGAAGCAGCCATTACCCTCTGCATATACACCATGGCAAAATTAATGAATAATGAATGTATAAATATATATGTATATATAAATATACATGAAACTAATGATGGCCAGTGCATTTAAAAGATAGACAAAATAGATTATCTAGGTCTAATAAACGTAAATATTTATGTAATAATTATAAAGCAATTGTTGCATAGTTATAAATAACTGCCCTATTTTATATAAAGTGTTTAAAGACAAGACTTATATTTTAGTGCAAAAATATTGGTAATTCTCACCTCGTGATTCTAGTTTTGATTGTAAATTTGATTTGAGTACTGTCTAATTTTGTGTCTGTAAAATTACCAAACTAAAAAACAAAAAAAAAAAAACCTGAATGCCTGTTGAACATTTTTCTGAATACTTGCTTCTGTTTTTGTCCTTGACCACTACTTGTGAGACTTTGTATTGTGCACAGCCAATGAATGATGGTTTAAAAGAAGGGAGAGTGGAAAGTGGGGCCAAAGAGAAAGAAAAAACAGGCACATCTGCGAGAGAGATATTTTGCACACCTTCAAAAGCGGAAAGCAGCAGATCGAGAACATTTTCTTTTCCTTTTTTTCAGATTTGGAAGGCAGCCTAAAAATGTGCCTGTCGCAGATGTTTCAACAGAAGGTGTTTGCATGCTGTTCGTTAATACACTGCCATACGGGACACAGTATGACCACCACAATACCCAGTAAGTAACACTCTCTGTGTGTGGAGCGGAGAGCCAACTTTACCTTCTGTTTTTGGGGGAAATATACCCTGTGGATTGAGACATACCTTTCTACTGCTGCATTGCTCATGACTGGTAATGGCATGTGGGAAGTGATTTGGGAAAGATGAGAGCAAAGCTCTTCTTGGAGTCTAAGAATGTGTGAAGGGCTTAAGTCAATCATTCAACCTCAACATAGTTTTCGTGCCTGTAGTTTCTCAGATGGTTTTCGGAAGTGAGCATGTCATGAGATCATTTTGCCATCTATATAACAAAATAACAGAGGATTTAATGGAAAAACAACTTAAATAATGTATGAGGATGAACTTTTAAATGAGACGTCCTTGTTTCCCACACTGAGGATTTCGTCTATCCTCAAATGTTTTGATTCCAGTGCAGTCCATGTAAACAAGCTTCACATTTTTGTTCATACTATTGAAGAAATTGATGCATTCCTGTTGCAAAATTCATAGGATGTTGCATTTTCTTTAGTCATTTTTTACAGTGCAGAATTTCAAATTAATTATTGAAACTGCAGAAACAAACACCAATGGAGTATTATTTTCTTGAGTTTTCCCCAAATCCCATCCCGTACTATGGTACAGTACTCAAAAATAGAGATATATTATTTAGATTTTTTTTTAGCTGTATACAGTAAATGGCTCCAACCAGCCTAAAGTGGTTTAAGCTGGTTTTAACTAATTTAAAGTGGCCTAGCTGCTGTTTACCTGCGGTGTGTTTCCAAAAAGCATTGTTAGCTAACTATGGTCGTTAGTTTCATTGCACTCTGTTAGTAACGACGGAACTTGCGACCATAGTTGCTTTTAAGAAACAGACCACTGGTCCGTAAGCCCAACCAAGATGATGTTTAGCTGGTTTATCTACCAGCTGGACTCCCAGCCTTTCCTGCTATAAAGACTTATGTAATCCAGCCTAAGATGGTTTATTAGTCTTAGCTAATTTAAGATGGACTCACAGTCTGAATAAATTGGGGCTCCCAGGCTGACCAGGTAAAAAAAAATTTTAAAAACAACCCCACTAAAACCAGCCAACAACCCAGGCTAAAAGACCAGGTAAGACCAGCAAACCAATTAGGCTTAATTGAGATGTTTTGTCAGCAGTTCACAAACCCTTTGAAACCATCAAAACATAGCATATTAATAAGCTTGGCCAGGCTGGGGACCAGCTAACCACATTAAGCTGGTTTAATCTGGCCAACCTTGTTTGTGTTCAGGCTTCATAGGCTTTGGGAAGGGCAAGAAGGGAGGAAACAGCTCTGGGTCTGTTCATTATAGTCATCCGTGTTTGCCATGACACTGAGTGGAAGCGGGAAAGCCGGGCCATCCCGCCAGTTCCCACTGTGACCAGTTTAAAAGGAAGTCCCCAGTGTCATGGCTTGTGCTGGAAGACTCAGAGGGGACATTCCCAGGCTGTTTCCCAATACCAACATGGGATGGAAGTGTGTGAAGTGGGTTTTATAATGCAGTCACAAGCACTCGCGACAGGCTCAGAGGCCACCAGAGACTGTAAAAATGAACACTCCGCCTTTTAACCTAATTCTGCTCCAGTGCATTACATCTGCTGAAACCCACGCAGCATGCAGCCTGCTCTCAATTACGGCATCTCCTCTCTTTCATCTGCTGAGAGTCTGACTTTCCAGAACAGATGCAGATATTGAGTAATTGAGACCGTCCCTGAATTCTTGGATGAGTTTCAAGAAGGTTTAATGTGACACAGTGGTTTGAATGTGTTGAAAATGTTTGGCACATCATACTGAGTGGCACTTGATTGCTTATCTTCTGCATCTCAACAGAATGATTCTCACTTATTTATGCTCTCCAAACACTAAGGCAAGTTAAATGTGTGAGTCAGATCGAGCGTGTTTGTCACAGTGTTGAGGAGTAACTGCATCCACTTGCCAATTAATAAAAAAAATATTAATTAAAATTACCTTCCCTTAATATTTTTATAGTCATACATGTTACACACACACACACACACACACACACACACGCACGCGCACGCATGCACGCACGCACGCACACACACAACACACACACACACACACACACACACACACACACACACACACACACACACACACACACACACACACACACACACACACACACACACACACACACACACACACACTTTTGGGGTCTGCATTTATTTGATCAAAATACAGTAATAATAATAATAATAATAATAATAATAATACAAATACAAACTATATATAGCTCTTTAATATAGCTCTTTTCTATTTTATTTTTTACAAAAGATATAAATTAAATAATTAACCTTACAGACCCCAAACTTTTGAAACAGTAATATATATTTAGTAAATATTGTTTAGTAAATAGTAAAAAAAAAATAGTATAGTAAAAAGTATTTCAGCAATTTTCTGTATGCCTCATTTGCTGACATTTAAATTTGTGTTAATATTAGCATTATATTGTGTATTATCCACTCTTTTCATTAGATATCCTTGGCCATAGAAAAGCTCATTTTGGTCAACCACTAGTTCATAGTATATATATTTTGTTTAATAATGTTACCCTAATTGAGATACCCATTGTTTTTGCTCCACATAAATACGTATTACTAATGAAATATAAATGTATATAAATCACCCATTTAAAGTAATATTGCTGGATAAATGGTTTGTATCCAATACATTTCCAATGCAGTGGATGGATTACGCATTGCACAATTACAACATCGTTTATTCAGCAACATTAAAACATCATTACTTTTGTCCACGTTAATGTGTTCAGTTATACTCTCCATTTTACACTTGAATACAAATGTCCTCAAATTTTGACATATTGCATATTTGTTTCTCTTCTTCTCTCATTGACTTGCAAATGCATAGGAGGGGGAAAAATTCAGGCAATGTATTCCTGTGTCTGCATTCTATTTGAGAAACATTATTAATTTCATATATCAAGTTTGGAGCGGCCATCTGTTCGCTCTGCACTGCTGCACCTACCTCCATCTGCCTGGCTTTAGTCGAGAGAAGAGAGAGAGAGAGAGAGAGAGAGAGAGAGAGAGAGAGAGAGAGAGAGAGAGAGAGAGAGAGAGAGAGAGAGAGAGAGAGAGAGAGAAGTAGAAGTGCATTCGCTCTGGTGCCACGGGCTCAGGCATCACGGGGAAGTTTCAGCGCAACTTTTTGATTTGTAACTCATCAGAAGCCGGGCGTCGCAGACCTGCCCTTGGTTCCTCTATCCCCAGATACACGCTTGCTACTCGGTTTCAATAACCAGCCTTGCCACCATCACCCCCCGTGCCTACTTCTCCCTTCCTCCTCCTGCTCTTCTTCCTCTTGCCTCTTTGTTTTCGCTCTCTCTTGTACTCCTCCCCCCCCCTCCACATCCCTCCCTCCGTATCTAGAGGAAGCAGATTGTGAAGCCGGCACAGTGAGATGTGTCCCTGCCACAGTTAATTTAGCATCTGTGCCTCCATGAATATGAATACATTTACAAGTCTTGGATATAATTAGGCACTGAAGTGTGGAGAGGGGCATGCAGCTCCAGGTGGGAAGAAAGATGCTGGGAAAACAGGTTGGGCTGCGCAGACAGGTGACCTTTGTAAACAGCTCACATGAATCCTGGACTGAGCGAGATTGGGAACAACAGAGAAATAAAAACACCAGAATGATTGTATTTCTGTCTGTATTAATGTTTACGCAACACGGCGATGGCATGTTTCGCTCAAGCGCGTTGTGAGCTGACAAATGCGTGTGTGTGCACATACATATGCTTCTGTTTCCATTCAAAGCCTGTGTCTGCTTCGCTGCCAGTCCAGAATGAACATTGTCTGCGATAAGTGAGTCAATAAGTCATTTCTGATGATATTTTATTTACCGAGGCACTCTGCCATCCAGACACAGGGGAGGAACATGCTCCAAAATGGCTAATGTTGTGTAGTTTTACCATATGCTGCAGTGTTCCAGCTTCAGCAAGCTGTAACAGCATTACAGCACTGTTCATTTGACATCATACATAATATAATCTTGTAATAATGTAATGGGGAATAAAAAATCTGGCATGTTGACAATTTTTTTTGTCAAAACAGTATGTTTAGATGAAAATATAGTAGGACCAAAATGCATTTCCAAATATTATGACTTACTGTTTAGCTTGTTTGCGGTAGTGGGACTGTACATATTAAAGGGTTTAGCAATAAGGATTTTTTTCTAGTAGTTAAAATTATTTTTTATATTTGCAATAAATAATAGATTTTATTCATTCATTGTTCATTTTTTATTTGTTTCTTCAACATTAATTCTATGTTGTAAAATCATAGATTCATATCTAATTTAATAATCTAATCTATTAGCTAGTCTAAATTATTATAACATTTTCTTTACAAAACAATATATTTAGACAAATACTATTGTTTTCCATGTTTTAACCATGTTATAGAAAACGTGGTGCAATGGTGAGTAATCACTAATAATAGTTATTGAATATATTTATGATAGTAATAATAGTAACTGAATTGCTCGTCAGTTGATCTTACTTCCAGTAAAAATTAAAACTACTAGGAAGAAAATCCTTATTGCTGAGTCATGTTTTGTTTATTATATCTAATATTTTCTGTACATCTCATTTGCTGGCACTTTTCACTTAAAGGGATAGTTCACCCAAAAATGTAAATTCTGTCATTAATTACTCACCCTCATTTCATTCCAAACTCATAAGATCTTCATTCATCTTTGGAACACAAATATAAGTTTTTTTTTTTAATTCAAATCCAAGACAGCAACACAAACTGACACGTTCAAGGCCCAGAAAGGTAGTAAGGACATTGTTAAAATAGTCCATGTGACATCAGTGATTCAACCGTAATTTAATGAAGCTACGAGGATACTTTTTGTGTGCAAAGAAAACAAAAATAATGACTTTATTTATCAATTCTTCTTTTCTATGTCAGTCATGCTCATGAGAGTACCGAGATTTGAGTATGGTGCTGCTGTACGAGCCGGTGTTGTTTGGATGAATAATTAGTTATTTGGATGAATTGAACTATATGATTGTCAATGAAGAGCCTCATGTTTATCACTGGTAGACACTGCATAGTTATCTTACAGTTCTTTGTTATTGCTCATTAACATATTGTACATCAATCCAGCATGACTGGATTAATATTAAATTGACCTTCACTTGGAAGAAGTCAAAAACAAAAAGGAAAAAGAGGTTAAAGTTAGTGATAGCCTCAGAGTTAGCGTTTGCTCACAGCATGAGATGATGAGAGATAATTGAATTCACATGCAGCCATGTGGGGTGACTCACTGATAAGAAAGAGTTTTAGAGCGGAATTATGTCAAAGCTCTGTAAAATAAATCACATCAAAGTAATAAAATAAAGGCATTAAAAGAGGAAAGGGTACATTTAATTAAAGTCACACACCAGGCCCCTGCTGGAATTGCCTCAGTGGGGTCTTTATACCTGAGGAGACTGAAAAATTACATTTGACAGTTCGTCTTCACGGAGGTTAAATTGATCTTTTAGTCAACTTTGTTTTCTTCCTGAAACTTAGATGATAGCCGTGAATCGATTCTGAGCAGATGAGTGATTCAGACCGATGCCTCATAGTAGGCGTAACATTTTCTTGTTAATGGACTCAAGTCTTTCAATGTGAACCGCACAATTTAACATCCCTTTGATCACTGTTAGCTCGGGAGCTGATGGCTTCTTTCATCTTCTCGATCTGTTGTTTTTTTCACTGTGTATTAAAGCACCAGGGTAAACTCTGAAGTCTTTCTCTGGTTGGAGACAGAGCTCAGTATGGGGCTTGTAAACACTTTTATGGGCATATGGTGCCAGTTCAACAGGTGCATTTGGGCCATAGTGACATGTATCTTGCACTTCTTCCCTTTTTCTCTTCCTCATTTTTCTCTTTTTGTGTTCAATGTGTCACAATCAGAAGTGAATGGGGTAAACAGAGCAGTTTTCATTATCCTTCCATCCTTATTCCTTTAGTTTCCTCCATCAGAAGCAATTTAATCTATCCTTCACCCTCTGAACGTCTTTTATACGCTCTCAATTTCTGTATCAATTCATTTTCTGTCTCCTGACCTCACTTTTAAAGTTGCCGTCTTCTGTAAAACTGAAGTTTAAGAATTAGTTCTGAAGACGTTCCAAGTATGGCGTTCTTTGGCAGCTGGAATTAGGGTAAAAAGGTTAATGATCAGTAATTTAGAACTGATGGAAGGAAAGAGGATAGAGGAGGCAGAAAATCTCACATTGGTTTAATGTAAATGTAAACTTTGTCACTCAAAATTATAGAACCGGCTTCTGTAAGGAGGACTTGGAGTGGCACTTGAAAAATAAATTAAAGCAATAAGTGAGGCAAACTTTCTAACCAGCATGTATTGCATCAAGTCAGGTGCTGATCGATCTATGGAGGCCTGCATACGTTTTAAAGATGACACTTTCTGTCATACAGTACAGTGACATTCATACCTGTACATTTACATGGAGTGGTATGTGGGAGAGATGGCATATCTTAAAACTTAGTCAAATTCATCAATCGCTCCTAAAAGTGAATCCAGCATATTTGATTTACTTGACTTGCAAATGGATAAAGAGAAGCAATTAACAAATAATTTTTCTAATTCCAATTTCAAAATTGCGTTTCAAATTAAAACATTATTAATTTGGTTTTAACTAAATTTTAAAACATGAATTCAATATTTTAAAGTGTCAGTTTATTTGTCGATAAAAAAATGAAACATGATTTATTTTATTGTTATATGTAAAATATGAATATGTATGTTTGTAACACTTATTTAGAGATTATCGAATTATTAAATTGGTATTTTATTCCTTCATTGTATTTTAAAATGGCACTTCAGAGAAAACATTGTAAAAATAATGACACTCTTCAAAGAGTTTTCCTGATACACACCCTGTCTTCCATTGTTTGGACAAACAGAAAGTCCCATGCCAAACTTATAAAACTAGTGAAGCTAATGGTGCTGTGTTAGGATTTTCAAACAAACCTCTCAGAGATGCAATGTTTGCACTTTTCAGGTGAATCATCATGCAAATAGTTTACTTATAGTTGATTCTGCAAGTTAAATTGGGATAGAGCCAAACAAAAAAAACAACAACAAAAAAAACACACCATGTTGACTTAAAACTCCATCCCAACCTTCTTGGAGTTTTATACTGTAATACTTTTCATTTAAACGAAACTTCAGTCATATCTGCATAAATTTGGCATAAAAATGTCTTCATTTGTCTAGAACAGTGTTTCTCAACCCTGGTCCTGGGCGCCTGGAGTTTCTTCTAATAAGCTCATGAGTTCAATCAGGTGTGTTTGATTAGGGAGACACACCAAATGTGCAGTGTTGGGGGGCGCCCAGGACCAGGGTTGAGAAACACTGGTCTAGAAAGTCATTCAGAGCTTCTATTTGGAAAAAGTTATTTGTGTATGCTGAATATTAAGGATGCTGAGTGTTAAGGTACAAAATGAGTGGGCGGGCTTGCCAGCTCAGTGAAGAAGCTACTCTGACTTCAGCACATTGACATTGACCTCTAGAAAGTTCCTCCTTTGTCCCGAGCATCAGCGGCATGCCAAAGCTGCAGTCTGTGCCCTGTGAGCTGGCAGTGCCAGCAGGCCATCTGGGATATCTCCAGGAGATGCACGGCACTCACACTCATCAGCAGGTTTGAATTTGCACCATAATCACAAACAGATGCTCTCTTCCTCCCCACCACCCTCATTCTGCCTCCTTTCTTCCCTCGGTTTGGCTCAGTGTGAAAACGTTGACCTTCACCATATTCAGAGGAAAAGCCTGACCTGATCAAGGGGTGAAATGTTAATGTATTTCATGTATAATCCAACATAATGTTAAATGAAGTCTGTTTGATGTTATATCTCTTTTTATCTCTCCCACCGTTTGACCTGCGGACTGTGTTCGATTTGTGAAAAGAGTGAAGCTTCTGTACTTCCCTCCCACTGCCTCTCGACAATGTCATATTGTTATTCTTTTTTTTGTTTGTTTTTTTGAGTGAATTAAAAGATCTTCCTTAGGTTTTCATCAATTTACACATTTCATTTTCAGTGTGAGGAAACCAGCTAAGTGGCATCTTTTAAAACTGTATGAAGCTTTACAACAAAATCACTCAACCAACCTAGTGTCTTTCAAAGCAGCTATACGATAAGTTAATAGACTAGTGTCTTGACTGATGTTATAAAAGGCTTCTCAGACTATCTGAATCAACAAGAGCCCTGCGGAAGATGAAGAGATTATTTTGTTGTTTTCTTGCCAAATGCAAAGTTTTCTTTTCAGAAACAGCTTTGTCTATTCTGACCCTGTTGCAACCAATTAAAATGTCTGTTGAATTTATGTATTTATTTCTCATGCTCATGTCTTCCATTTTCATATTTTTATTTTTATATTTGCTGTCATCTAACCCTCACTTAAAGTTAATCTTGTTGTGAAACTCACTTGTGGGATTTTAAACTGTCCTTCATGCTGTAGGATTTAAAACGTCTAATTTTAGTTTGCTGTTGTTCTTAAAAAAAAAATATTTATTAAAAAACATAAAAAATGTAACCCCGTGTCTGTTATCAGCCCTAACATTAAACTGAAAAATAGATAAGAGAGTGTACTCTATTTAGCCATTCTCATTTTTGCATATAAAAGTTCATTTTTCAAGATTTTCCCTGAAATTTGTATAATAAAAAAGTCATTATTCTGTCTGGGCTTGTACATGGCACCTCCGCTCATTGGCATTGTGGAATAAAGGTTAGTGCATTAGTCATGATGTGTAGGGACTTCTCTATGAATAAATAAAAAAATGAAGCATTTCTGCTCGGTAAAGCCGCTTATCTGTCGCGCCATAATCACGTTAAGTCCTTTTCTTCTAACCTCATGTCCAGTCGCTCGGCCGTCGCCACATGGGTTTTATCGATCCGGCCACTCTCGTGCTCAATGCAGCACATCCCGTTGCCTGACTAGCCTAATGCAGTCAATAATTGCCAGCGAAATGACTGGTGCAGTCGAGACAACTTCATCAGCCGCGGGACTGGGGGGCTGTAGCGAGGTGAGGTCTAGAGGGAACGGGGAGGTGGAGAAGAGCTGGCACTGCTTCTCCGTCACAGCACAGAACACCATCAGTGGCTCCCAGGGGCCAGGGATTAATGATTTGTGTCTTTCCGCTACAGTGGCACATTGTGCCGGCGCCACTGATAAAAAAGAAAGCTCCTTCCCCCAACATCTGGCAGCAGGCATGCCGTAGCGCTCTATATTGGCTCTCAGCGGCAGGAGGAAGCTCCTCTGCTCTCTCGGTGCCAGGGCTGTGGTTAACCAGGCCACGCTCTGGAAGAAGGCTCTTACTAGGAATGCACTGCACTTATTTTCTTTGCTGACTGATTTCAATGACTGGGAGGGTAGTATTAAGTGTACCCGCTAAAATGCACAGCAGATGCTGTCTGATGTAGTGTCTTCCTCCGAAATGTTTTCATAATTTATTCATGTAGCATTATAAATTATCTAATGGTATTCATCAAATGGATGAAAAATACATGTAAATTCCAAAAGCGGGTTGTTACACAATCTCTATTATGTACTGTATGTCTGCATCCAACAAGGACTGAATTCCCAGCACCACTTCAAAGTCAAATGAAATGTGTTCAGACATTGCTTTTGTTGCCTGGTTATTCAAGAAGTGTTTAAGGTTGCACTACAGGGCCTTTTGTCCTTGTAAGACATATCGATTCATTTCTCAGTTGCTAAGTAACCGCAATAATTACATCTTTTAAGCAGCCAGCCAATTATTTCCCTGATTTCGTGATGGCGTGATGAAGAGGCTTGTTAATGAGTGGTATTACTAAATCAAAAAATTAATAATAATTAATCACACTGAAAGAATAAAAACCTCTTGCACCGTTTGCCATTGTTCATAAACATTTTGAAGTGACCGTGAATGCATGCAGGCATGTGCTTTTGTTAACCAAAATTAGTAAGTGGCTGTAACGAATCCGGCCTCTGTGGTTCCCCCTGATCATCACCAGAGATCACCATCACCCGAGTATTGACTTCTCTCTCCGAACTCCATTTCCCATCATCCTCTACCAGGACTCTGATTGCTAGTTCACCTGATGCTCATCTATGGGACTACTTAAGCCAAACTCAAACACACACTCATCGTGAAGTCTTGTATTGCCCCGGCTGACATTTTCTGAGCGTTCTCATCTTTTGCTATTTGATCATTGTGTTTTGAGTCTGGACGGTTTCTCTCATTTTGGATTGATATCTGCCTGCCTTTTGACCCTCTTGCCTTGTTACTGTGCTCTTGTCTCTCCTCTGATATCCCTGTTACCGTTACTGACCACTGCCTGTACGACTGTGTTAACTCTTATTAAAGCTGCAAATAGATCCCCACTCTGTTGACTCATCATTACAGTGGCTTTGTTGCAAGGATACATAATAAGTATGTGAGAGTCATGCTGTTCTTGGGAAAATTTACATGTTAGTGGAAACATCTTTCTGAAAATGTCACAAGATACATTTTTGCTGACAATTCAAAGCATTTCCTTTCCAGTGGCAGCCAAAAGCGGAAATATTTATTCAAAACGTGTGCTGATAAATATTATAATCAATTTAACTAATAAATATTTATATCAACTCAAATGCAGTCTTTTATTGATTTATATATCAGCCTTCAAAAAAAATATAATTACTGACTAGTCAAGTATTAATGGGTGATGTGAACCAAAAATAAATGAACCAAAGAACTACCATATTATACAAAATTGTAATGATTGTTTTAGCTGAACATTTTGCAATTAATAAATTATGTAGCCTATATCTAGAGCATCTAGAACAATCCACTATTTTCAAAGGCTTGACTGTATTTATCGGGTGCACTGTAACATGTTCATGCTTCGTTTTTTAAAAAGTCACATTATTTTTCACGTTTTACCTTTATTCTACACCGCTGTTTCCTTTCTCCTTAAAATGGTCTGTTGACTTCCTGGTTCTATGAAGCCCCTCTCTCAGAAATACACAATGGGCCCAGTGTGTTGTGATTCGCCAACAACCTAGTGCAGGTTGTCCGGAAATGTCACGCCCCTTACCAATTACGGGTAGCTGCATGTGCTCCAGTGTATTTTTTACAATGCCGTCAATATTGCCATCCAATTTGAGCCCGAATCAGACCCAGTGAATATTACTGAAAAGGACTGAATAGAACCTATGCAAGCACGACTCTTACAGGACATTTCAGAATGGTGTGTTTTTTGTTTGTAGTTGTCTCATTTTCAGAATGGTGTTTTTTTTGTTTCAGATAGTTGTTATTCATAAATGCTTTTCTGTTTGTTATCTTTTAATATACGTTATTCAAAATGCTATTAGTTTTTTATCTTTTAATATATGGTTTGTATCATAATAAGTGATGTGTTGTAGCATTTTTGTAGAGTAGTTGTTTAAGCTTAGCCCAAACATGGCATAAAAAGTGATGTTTGTAGCATTTTTGTAGAGTAGTTGTTTTACACCCCTTTGTTGCGTGTCCAGAGGAAGCCCAACATGCCCCACCCCCTTTTTGCGTGTTGCCGAGGCAGAGTTTTAGTGTGTTCTTGATGTCACAAACCCAGGAAGAAGCTCAATGTAGTTCAGTTGTTTGTTTTATGCCTTAAAAAGCTAATTCTGTAAAAGAAAATATCTCCCTTTGTATTAAACTTTGAGCGTCGTAACTTTGCAGATGTTGTTTATGCTTGAACAGCAACATTACACACTAACTAAAGTTAAAAAGTGAAATCATAATCAAGGTCCCCTATAAAACACAGATGACAACATGTCTCATTCAGTAAAAATGTGCAGATCAAAGTTGACAGAGTAGGGCACACACTACAAGATAATTGGGAATATTTTGGCCTGAATTCTCCCCTTCCAACAATCCTAAAGTCCTGATTATCTTGATGTTCTAGATTATGTTTATCGGATGGGGTGGGGAGTGTTAAGAGTGATGAAATCTGCTTGGAAGACCATCGGGGCCACACCAATCTCAAACTGTAAATATCCAACATACAACATACGGAAATCCTGTTGTGTCAGGGCAGGGGTGGCGTTTCTGAATGGCAGAGTATGGCAGTTGTAATCTAAACTAATCTAAACTTCAGATCTCTATTATATTTCGTTATTATTATTTTAAATCAGAGGGTTTTACAATTTGTTTATCAATGATAAGCATTAAAACGAGCTTGTCAGTAAAACTCCGTAATGCCATTGGATCCTCAGGCTGAAACCTCATAACTTCACCCCGCCTCCATTCAGCTTGACGTGCTGCACGCAGCCTAGAGCAGACAGATCTCCGCTTTTTCGCAATGAAAGGGTAAATAAATAATTTATGTTTGAATAGTACAGCATTTTATTTACTCAAACACTGTCTGTAAAGGCTAATGTTTTTGTGTGTTTGAAGATATTTGTCTTCTAGTTGTAGCCAATATACTTTATAAATATCCTGTGCATATAGCGCTTCATTGTTTAGCATGAAATTTTGGCCAAGTGTAGCCTATTACACAACAAGAAAAACTTAGCGTCCATATAGCTACAATAAACCTTATGTAACGTGTAAAAGTTGATGAAAGCAGATTGCCATGCACTTGCCTCAGATATGGCCGTTCTATTGACAGACAAAACACAGATATCCGTCATTCACTGGTCAAAAACCTTGTTAACTTTATTTGAGCTTGATTTTCATATAATGTTAAGTGCAAGTGTCTGATACAATACCAACACTGACGACGCAGTGTTTAAATATTGAATTATTTCCCCCTTTTTATCTTTATTTATCAACACCACCACCCGCCCCTTGCCATACCCTATGGTTTTGTGAAACGCCGCCACTGTGTCAGGGGAGCCCCAAGGACAAATGTGTACAGACTCTGTAGACTGCCTCGTGGAATGAAACGGTTCCCACTCAGAAAGCGAGCAGATAGTAGACGGAAGCGTTACTCACATCCAGCTCACACTCTACATGTAAAGTCCACATTACACTGTCTTCAGTACTTCATCTTAACTTTTTTTTCTACAAATGTTCGGTAAAAAGAAATCCAAATGCAATTATTGCCACTTCTTCTTACCCATCGTCCATCATTTGTTTACTCTAAAGTTATGTTTGACCGCATGATTTCCCATGTTCACAGTCTGGACATTCTGGTTGTTTGTGAAGTGTTAATGTGTTTAAGAGTAAAAAGATGGTTGAAGATGCTGGCATCCTCCCTACATGCATTTAAAGGAATTACATTTTCTTGTATCGATCTATCCATTGTCTGTGCGTCATGCACCACTGGTCAGTGTTGTTTGTTTAGCTTGATGTATAATTAACTCTGAATCTGCCCAGTAATTCCTATTTTATATATTTTAATAAGGCAGCACTCATGCCTAATGGTGGAGTATACTGCTAAGTGTTTTTATGAGTCTGTTTTATTGTTTATGGAAATTGTTTGCTCTCTACTTACTTGAACACAAGTGTAATGTGTCAATAATAAAATATATAGTAAGGTCTAGTGTGGACCTGCATTGCTGGAGCTGCGTGGGGGATTTCAGGATTGTCTGCATTGCTGAGGAGTGTAATGGGGTGGGGGAGCAGCTCTCCGTGAGCACAAGGTTTGGGGGGTGATTAGTCTCCGGTGCATTCCCAATGATACGCAGCGTTTGACAGATCTGCACCCGGCATAAATGAAGGAACGTGCCACAGATGGCGTAATTAGAGAAAGCTGAGCCAGGGTGTTAAATGTATCTTTGATCAGCACCTTCTTGCCAGATTGTCATCTATGTTAATATGATGATAGCAGAGCAGAGATGGATGGAAACGCCTCGGCAGCCCAGGGTGGGAGTGAGTCCCTGCTCGTCTAATCTTAATTCTTTGTTCACCATATAGAGGAAAAAACAGATACTGCAGTGCATTCATACCTTGAGCTCTCTTCAAAAGCCACAACACCATCATTATGAGACACCTGTGCTATTGGAGGGAGTTGGTACAACATTTGTAAGTTTGGCTTTGGAACGTGAAAGAATGAATAAACATTCGTTCTCGCTGCAGTTCTAGGGCCTGTGATGCAGAAAATGCTGACAGAATAACAGAATTCAGTAAAAAAATGATAATTTACAGAATAATGTGGAATGTCATGGAATTTTGGATGAATAAGACAAAAGTAGAGATGTACAATTAATCAAACGGTGCTATGGGTTAGTGAATGTTAAGAACATTAAATGGACAACACAGAATAAAAAAAAAAAATGTAATTGAAAAATTTCATAGGGCCCAATTATTGTAAAATGTTTTATGAATTCAGTTACTTAGGTATGATTTTTGAATAATAACCATTAAAACTGAATCCAGAAAACATGATAGAATTTGGGGAAAATAAATTCATATTTCATAGGGCCCTAAATAAAATGTACATTTTTTGTTAAACTTTCAATAAATTGTTGTTACATTTGATATGTTTCTATTCATCAGACATGCTTTTTATTTATTACATTTTTTATTAAAGTCACTGTTATTATTAAGGTTAAAAGAATGTTTAAGCAGTTTTTGTCAACAGTATGAAATTTAAACTTTGCAAGATCCAAAAAAGACTTGATTTTATCATGAAATGGATCCAAATGATGGTATATTCAATTCGAACAGTTAAGAATTTAAATCTTTTTCATTGTTAAATCAATTCAAAACATTGATTAGGTGCCATAGACTGTCATAATATAACATAAAACAACAGAAACATTCTTAAAACTATATGTGTGTGTGTGTGTGTGTTCCTCAGAAGAAAGAACATTTGGAATGATATGATCACGAGTTAATGGTATACTGATTTTTTTTATATCCCTTTGAAAGGAATATTTTTATAACAGTACAGATAATAAAATAATTGATTTTACTTTTTTACTATGAAGTTAAAGATAAAACTCCTCTTTTGTATAATACATGAGAAAAGTACCGCTTGATTTTAATCACTCTATTGATTAGAGTGATAACATCGTAATAGTGTGAAGAAAAAGATGACAAATGAAAGACAGCATTATGCTGTTTTGGGATTATTTGCGTGTGCTTCAGTTCTTGGAGCCCATCTTATAGGGAAACCTAGACATGAAGGGAGCAAAGGGACTCCAGGAAATGTATGGCCCCGGGCCTCGCTCGCTTCCCTGATCAGGGAGTTAGAGTGGGAGTCTGGGGAGCGGAGGGGAGAACGGTTAGAAGAGCAAGACATGCAGCTCTAGGGTCCTGTCACAGATGAGGTCCACACTCAGCTTTCATCTGAACGAGCCATTAAGTGTAATGACGTGTAGGTGTAATGGAATGTGCCTGTAACATCTGCGCAGAGAGAGAGAGAGCATGAAGGAAATGAGGAAAGAAGGGACGATGTTAATAGATTTGCAGATACACTGCTGGGAGAACAAAATATTTTTTCCCTTCTGCTTTATTGCTCTGAGGTCCATCTGGTGTCTGTGCGCGTGTTTTGTGGATGTGTAAATGTGTGGCATGCTTTGTATAAGAGTATGTGTGTGTGTGTGTTAAGTTGCTAAAATGAATGACAAGACTATCTCATAAATGGATGCAAGTACCATATGTAGGCATGCACAATATATTGGTATCATATTTGTTATTGACCAATATTAGAGGCTTTTGGTTGTATTGGTCAGAATTGAATATTGAATTGTGCATGTTTATTTCTTCTATTTTTACATCTGTTGCCAGCATGTAATGCATACGTACAGTTATACTTTAAAAACAATAATAATTTACATCAGAATTGTATTTATGCATTCCTTATTTAAATGTAAACTGTCAAACATAGCACTGTTTGGGTTTTGTATGTATAAAAATTTGAATATCATGAAAAAGGTCAGTATTTTTTGTCACTCATTTCAGAAAGTGAAACCCATGTATTATATAGATTCATTACACATAGAGTGAAATATTTCAAGCCTTTATTTCTTGAAAGTTTGATGATTATGGCTTACAGATAATGAAAACCCAAAATTCAGTGACTCAGAAAATTAGAATATTACATAAGGATATTTTAATCAGAAATGTCAGGCTTCTGAAAAGTACATGTATGTTCATTTCTATGCACTCAATACTTGATTGGGCCTCCTTTTGCATGAATTACGGCATCAATGCGGCGTGGCATGGAGGCAATCAGCCTGTGGCACTGCTCAGGTGTAATGGAAGCCCAGGTTGCTTTGATAGCGGCCTTCAGGTCATCTGCATTGTTGGGTCTGGTGTCTCTCATCTTCCTCTTGACAAGGAGAGGATGTCCTCTTGATATTCTCTATGGGGTTTGGGTCAGGCAAGTTTGCTGGCCAATCAAGCACAGTAACACCATGGTCATTGAACCAGCTTTTGGTACCTTTGGCAGTGTGGGCAGGTGCCAAGTCCTGCTGGAAAATGAAATCAGCATCTCCATAAAGCTTGTCAGCAGAAGGAAGCATGAAGTGTTCTAAAATGTCCTGATAGATAGCTGTGTTGACTGTGGACTTCAGAAAACATAGTGGACCAACACCAGAAGATGACATGGCAGCCCAAATCATCACTGACTGTCGAAACTTCACACTGGACTTCGAGCAACATGGAGTATGTGCCTCTCCACTCTTCCTCCAGCTTCAGTTCACTCCTTGTGAAGCTCTAAGTGTTTGAATCGGCTTTGCTTGACAGTATTCACAAGCTTGTGGTCATCCCTGTTGCTTGTGCACATTTTCCTACCCAATGTCTTCCTTCCAGTCAACTTTGCATTTAATGTGCTTTGATACAGCACTCCTTGAACAGCCACCCCTTTCAGTAATGACCCTCTGTGACTTACCCTCTTTGTGGAGGGTGTCAGTGATCGTCTTCTGGACCATTTCCAAGTCAGCAGTGTTCCCCATTATTGGATATTACAATTTATACTGTACTTGAGATACTGATTTTTGAATTCCATTAGCTGTAAGCTCTAATCATCAAAATTAAAAAAAATTTTTTTTTGAAGTGTTTTACTTTACATGTAATGAATCTAAAATATATGAAAGTTTCACTTCTTGAAATAAGTAACAAGAAAAAATAACTTTTTCACCATATTCATTTTTTTATGTACCTGTGCATATATATATATATATATATATATTAGTATTTTTCCATACTTTGGAAGTCAATGGCTACTGTCAGCAAACTTATTTCAAAATATGATCTTTTGTGTTTAACAGAAGAAAGAAACTTATACAGGTTTGGAACAACTTGAGGATATGTAAATGATGACAGAATTACACTTTTTAGGTGAACTCTCCCTTTAAATTTAATATGTATTTTACAAGTTTGTTGGAATTCCTGACTTTCCTGAGCAATAGCGACATTTGCCTTAGAGAAATCTTTTTTTGTTTTGTTTTATGATTTTGTCTTTTAGATAATAGGCCTATTTCCTTACTGATGTCAATGGTTGTTGACATGCTCTCCTCCACTTCTGTACATTACCTGATGAAACATAAACGAGCTAATACTGAAACACAATGATGGTTTGTTTAACAGCAAGTGTACTTGAACACACTGTATATACAATCCCGCTCCCTGATGTGTGTGTGTCTGTGTGAGTACTCACATGACCCCTCTCATCATTCAGATACTGGGCCGCAGCCAAAACGCCCACCCCAGAGCCTGCTCATAATAAGTAATAATGTGATATTTGCTTTCATGCTTTAAGCGGGTGGAATGTTTGGACCTCCCATTTAGACACAACAGGAATTTGGCACTAAATGTGCACAGGTGCATCAAGAGCGAAAAAAATCCCTGTTTCAACATCTGTGTCAGTGGCTGTTGCTATCTCCCTAAACATGCAGTGAAACTGCTTTAAATAGCTACAAGAGCTGGTGCCTGGCCAAGCATGTGTGCCCTGACCAGAGAGGTTTTATAGAGTATTATTTTGTTCTCTCTTTTTTAAATTTCTCTCTCTGTCTTTCTCTCCCATGTGGCAGGGGTGCAGCTGAATCTAGACTCAAATGTTGCTGCCACGCTCCTAGACTGCTCTTTCTCTCTCTCTATTTCTCACTTCTGCGAATGTTCCTCTTTGAAGGTCCATATGTTCTGCAGCTGGTGTATGTATGTGTGAATCAGTAAAGTGTGCTTTGTGATAGTGTGGGTAGACATAATGTTTCAGAAAAAAATGTGTCATCAAGTTCTTCCCAGATACCTGCCGTAATGGTTCCAAGGCATGTAAGTGTTTGACAACCTTGTGCACAAAGCCGCAGATATGCTTCCCCTGAATAAATTGATTGTGGCGCAGACTGTTCTCTTAACTGGTGAATACCTTAGCCTGCCTTAAGTGGAGATGCACACTGGTTAAGATGTATTCGTGCACTCTGCTGTTTGTTCTCATGCTGCATGGGTAATGTATTTTTCACTTCCCCAACAATACTGCTACATTTTTTTAAATGTACATTAAGTTAAACATTTGTTGACTATCAACTAATAAGTTTAAACTGTGCAAAGGAATATTCTTGGTTAAAACAACTATGGTCAGAATCTCTGGTGTTCCTCGCTTTATGAAAACAAACAAAAAACATGTTTACAACAATGAGCTTAAACTAGACGCCTGTGGGGTTGGTGTGCTGGGGGGGGGTACAAGCAGATATGTGAATCCTGTATTTTTATTGCATAAATTATTCAGTGAAGAAGTATATTATCTGAATTTCTGCAGAGCTTCAGTTATGTCTGCAGAGCAACATTTTGTTTAAACAGATGTGATGATGTGATGAGTTGTGTATTTTTTTATATGTATGTATATTTATTTGTATGTATATACATTGCTTTATTTTCAATGCTAATCTGAGGAATTATATAAATATAGTAGCAGTGCGATATAGTTGTACAGTATATCGACACGGCTGTGATTCTGTCATAGGTAATCACAGCATGCCGATAGGCTTATACAACCATATTGTATGGCTACCAATGTGATATTGCATTTATACAACAGTTTAATGGCACAAGAGTGTAAATACATAAGAAACAACGAGTCTTTAAAAACCCTCTTTTGTGCAGAACCACTTCCTTCTGCCGCGGATTCAGATCTCAAGTTGACAGTTTAACAACTGAGCCCAAGGCTCCGTTACTAATTCCAAAATGTCACTTTAGAACTAGTAACGAAGAAACGTTGAGTATGTTATTGTTGAACGTTATTGTATTACTGTATTAAAAGCTCGCTCGACACTTGCTGTGAGAAATACTGCAAGCGGAGTGATACAAACGGTGAAACATTGGAGATCACTAGAATATCGCACTCCTCTCAGCCAATCAGACTCGAGGATGAGAAAGAACTGTTTTGCAAACTACACTTGCAAAATCCGTGATGTGACTGAGCTCGAATAGCTTCAGTGTCAGTGACTTTTTATAGTACAAAATCGCTGTCAATCAAAAGGAGATGCAGTTTTTCGACAGACCCTCCAATCATCACGCAGAAGCCCAGAGTCCAGGCCAGCCCACTCCTCCTTTCACGCCCAGAGACGCTGAGCGTCCGTGGGCGGGACATAATCACAGCATTTATCCAATGACCATCTAGTTTCGAAGCACTGAAAAAAACTGTTCAAATCAGCCCCATTGAAGTCAATAGACGCTACGCTTCAACAGGGAAATGCACTGTGATGCTACGGGAATGTATGAGAAGGAAATCGAGTCAGCCAACCTGCTATATGTAGCTGATTCTGAACGTATTCGTCTTCGAGATGAACGTGTTCTAACGCATTTTTAGTCAATAAAATGTTAACACGATAGTACATATTTGACCATTAATTTTTTGACATTATATGGGAAGCCGAGCTTCCCTTGCAGTCTTAAAGAAATCCCCACTGATGTATATGTAAGGAATAATTGGCGATGGGCCGTTGGATTATTAGAAAAATAATGCACACCCGAGGTGGTGATGCGGCCACGACGCGAAGCGGAGTAATCCTGAAATATATTTCAAGGCATTCGTACGGTTTTAGAATCTAAAATGCTATTGTAAGTAGGATTATTTCTTCCGCATCTCATCCAACACCTCCGTTGCAAATTCCAAACCGGCATATTAAACCGCAAGGTGGTTTGATAGCAAACTAATGCAGCTAATAACTAAGTTATGTGTGAGAAAGAGAGAGAGATTGCCTCTGTGAGTCTGTGCGTCTCTCGGCAGTGTCTCTAGGTATAGTGAAACTAAGTAAATTTTCTTCACGAACAACGCTGGCATTGTTACCTCGCTTGTGAGAAGTCATGTCGTTTTTAAGTTGTTAAAGGGGTTTTTAATGCTACATGCACTTTTACAAGTTGTTTGAACTGAAATGTGTGTTGGCAGTGTGTGTACACAACCACCCTGTAATGATAAAAATCCACTCAGTGTTTTTTTTTTATCTACTAAAATCTTTACCCCTTTCTCAATTCGAGCCATCTGTCCATGTGACGTCACACGGACGGAGGCCCCTCCCACGATAGTTGATTGACAGTAGCGTTTCAGCACAGACTGCACTAGTGTCTTACCTCAGACCCGCCCTGAGTGAGCTGTCATCAGTTGTTTCACCACTGGAGCAGATGTAGACAAGAATGACTCCTAAGAAATTGAGGTGTTTTGTTGTTGGATGTAATAATAAACATTTTGAAGGGAATGCGCCTTCGATCTACCTAAATGCGTCTATGTTTTCGCGCGAATCAATCGTAATCCAGCTTCATCTACAGAAGAAGTGAGTACAAGGGTTTTTTTTATGAATCTTTGCAAACCGCCTTTCCTAATAATGTGCTAATCAGCAAGTTTCACGATGAATGAGGCTAAAGTAAACAGTCCCTCAGAGAGCAGGCGCGGAAGAGAGGGGCGGGGTCAGCAGAGCTCAATGCATTTAGGCATCTAGATGTGGTGACAACGACTTGCTGAAGTTCAACCTGAGCATCAGAATGAAGAAATGGGATTTAAGTGACTTTGAACGGGGAATGGTTGTTGGTATTTCAAAAACTGCTGATCTACTGGTATTTTCACGCACAACCATCTGTAGGGTTTACAGAGAATGGTCCAAAAAAGAGAAAATAGCCAGTGAGCGGACTTTTTCTTGGCACACTTTGGGCCCCTTAGTACCAATTGAGCATCGTTTAAATGCCACAGCCTACCTGAGTATTGTTGCTGACCATGTCCATCCCTTTATGACTACAGTGTACCCATCTTCTGATGGCTACTTCCAGCAGGATAATGCACCATGTCACAAAGCTCAAATCATCTCAGACTGGTTTCTTGAACATGACAATGAGTTCACTTTACTCAAATGGCCTCCACAGTCACCAGGAACGGGAGATTCGCATCATCGCAATCTCTGAGGAATGTTTTCAACACCTTGTTGAATATATAACACGAAGAATTAAGGCAGTTCTGAAGGAAAAAGGGGGTCCAACCCGGTTCTAGCAAAGTATATCTAATAAAGTGGCCAGTGAGTGTATATATACACACAATATTACAATAAGTAATACAGTTTAATGTGAAAACTGTAATAATCCCTGTTTATATTATTATTATTATTTATTAAGTCCACAGTATACTGTATTGCACATTTTATTTCATTGCACATTTTACTCCTTATTTTTATTTTATTCTTACCTATATTTAAATATATTCTCTTGTGTTATGTTTCTTTTTTTTGCACTGTCCATTGAGCGGACCTGTCCTGATTTACATTTCACTACTGATTATATCCTGTATAATTGAGTATGTGAAGAATAAAAGAACCTTGAACCGTGAACCTTGAACCTTGAAATGGCCCTTTTAGTATTTAAGTGCTTTTTTTCCTTTTTATTCTCATGGAAGTCTTATTTTCTCTTCCTTTCTGTTAACATCCTCACATTTGCCAAGTGTGTATCAAACTTCTTATCGGTCATATCATTCAAAGGACCGAGTAAAAAAAAAAGCCTAGAAACCGCAGCTGAGATGGTTTAGCTGAGCAAATGTTATGCATGCCACTTCTTCCATCAAGACTGCGTATTATTCCACAGCTTTCAGGCTAAGTGGCTACCATTTTAAAAGGCAGCTTACGCATCCCTTAACCCATGTTCTACTGTAATGTATTACTGTAGAAGGTACCTGCCAATGAGAGGAGTGCCCTCATGCGCCTTGGGTGCAATTTTGAGTTGAAAACAGTAGAACTGTAGAACAGGCATTAGCAGGCTGTCGAGTCATTATGTTTTTGATTTCAAGCATTTGAGCCTTGACAGCTATAGTGGCAGAATAACACTGTGCTTTTCTTTTCATTTCATTTTCACCATACTGCAGCTTTTCAACCATCCTCTGAAAGGCATTAACAATTTAGAGCCAATAATTGTATTTTAAAAGCAAAAACAGAAAGCTGTGCTTCTAGTGTTACTAGAAGCTCTTTACTATTTATGCCTTACATGAAATGTTCTGAAATATGCTACATTTGGTCTGATGATATTATATACTGAGGGAGGAATCACATAGATTAATCCACCATTTATCCCAGATCAAAGAGGGAACGTGGTCATGCAGAACAGATTTGCATGAAGGCATGAGGACTTCTGTTTCACCAGCAAGGCCTAATTAATCATATGTGGTGTTGCAAATACTGCAGTTATTCCTTATACTGAGGTTTCATTGATTTACAATGATCATAATGTTAAACAAAAATAATTTAGATACCGATTTTGTCCTACATGAGATGAAACAGTTGTATATCATACACAGCATCATCTTTGATGTGTTAGTCTATAGCAATGTAATTTTGTTCAGAAGTTGTTGCATAGGTGATTTTATAAAAACACCTTTTTTTAACCTACAGTAGGGGAGACTGGGATAAGTTGACACATAGGCCAGTTGTTACCCTAATTTTTTTCAATCACATCCAAGTTTTAGTGATAACGCTCAACATATGCTCAGTCAAGAAATTTTCAAAAGATTGTTAAATAAATATTTTCCTATCTAGATTGATATTTAAAAGTTAACATCAGTGACAGATGCTGATATTGTTCCTGACACTACTATATAGTATTTAAATCGGGGGCAAATTCAATATTAGTTATTAAATACAAAATTATATTCTGAAGAATGAAATTACTTTATGATACTCGACTCATCAGCTGTCAATATATTGTCAATTAAAAGACTTAAAAAAAGTCTAAAAGCTTTTTTATTTATCTTCTTTCTTACTGCTTGTTTCACTTCTGTTTTAGTTTTCATAACCAATTCTTACTATGTGTAAGTTGTTGTTTGTTAGCATGTGTTTTTGACAGTGTTCTTTTTTTAGGATTACTGATAACTACTGCCGTTTGATTTGTTATCTATTTTAATTTTAGATAAATATTGTATGAATTTATTATGTCTTTATAGGTATTTTCTTTAGTTTTAGTTTTAATAAATTTGAGTTATTTTAGTAACGTTACTTCAACATATTACATGGAAATGAAGTAGCATATGTATATATATATATATATATATATGTTTTGAAATGTTGTTGTATGCATTTGTCATTTTATTTAATTTCTCAATTTTCTTAAATGTGTGTATATATAGTATTTATAGAGTTTTAACTTATAGTTTTAGTTACTTTTTCTTATTTGTAAGTCGCTTTGGACAAAAGTGTCTGCTAAATGACTAAAAAGTAAAGTAAAGTAATAATAATAAATATTAAAGCAAATATATTAAAAATGAGGCATGGTCTTACTTGAGATAGAGTGAATTAAATAATTGTTTTACATTTAATGTGTTACAGTTACCCCAATGCATCTTTTATTAAATTAATTATTATGATCTAGTGTTGAAAATTATTATTTTAATGATAAAATAACTTTTTTCATAAATAAAATATTTTAAGACCAAATAATTGTTATATTATAAATATTTTTAAGAAAGTAAATTTGTGTGTGTGTGTGTGTGTGTGTGTGTGTGTGTGTGTGTGTGTGTGTGTATATACAAATGTACAAATTAATTCCACTCTGTCTTCCACTTGTTTTACAATTTTAATATACAATTTTTATTATTATATTTTTATTTTAGTTGTATTTAAACTTTGCCTTACATTTCTGAAGGGGCCCATTTTCATCAGGCATTACTTGTCTGGTTGTTCTTAAATTTTGATGTCAAGTGCTTTCTTTAACCTTTTCAACTAATTTGTTTCTTTTTTTCTGTCTGCACAGAGACGCTGTTCTGGCTGCTTGTTTGGAGGTTAGCTCTTATTTTCCTGATGAACTCGTCTCATGCTCCTTTGCAGCCTGGAGCACTTTTATCAAACCCCTTTTGCCTTTGTAGCCCTGGCAACTTATATGAATTTGATGTGTATTTCATGGTAATGGGGATGTATTGTCTGGCAGCTGTTTGAGGTCTCGTGGACTGCGGCTTGCTGAAACGGTCTGATTGAAAGTGTATGATCAAAGCGGAGAGCGTATCCTCCGAGGCCACGAAAGCATACGGCACAATCCTTGTTATTCTTTTCCACTCTTTCTGTCTCTTGCACTGTAGATCTAACAAAGTGACTGCAAGCACTCTTCCTTCCCATGATCCTTCTTCTGTGATCAGTGTAATCCTGAGTGGAAGCACTGACTTCCATATAAACACAGAGCTCAAAATGAATGCCTTTACTGGCCTAAACACACACAAGACTGATGGATGTGCACACAATAAATCTCTTACATATGAGACGCTGTTGTCTCATGCAAACAAGTGTATATTTAGGCATGTATACTCAAGAAACATCACGTACAAATGAAAATATCCATGCATGCGTACAGCAACACATATGTACAGAGATTCAATATCATTAATAACGAGTTCACTTTAGAGGATGTGAGCCTCTGATTAACACACATACAAAATGTATCACATTTAGCTTTCATTTTATGTTAGTGAATGCAATTATTTTGGCTTGAAGTCAATATTAAATCAAATTGACTGAATTTGCTCACTAATACTCATTTGTGGGCTTATTTTGAGCGATTAGTTAGCTAATGTTACCCTCCCCTCACACAAGATGTAGTACAGAGAGGGTTTTTCACAGTTTGGTCCATGTTGAATATCCATTTTTTTACACAGAGTTTTTTAGTGTTTGTTTCTTTTTTAATACATTGAACAATAACAGATTCAACTATCATTTAATGTTTGAGTTGTTTTTGAAAAACGTCTCTTATTCTCATCAAGGCAGCATTTATTTTATCAAAAATGCTGTAAAAACTGTAAACATTTAATTTTCTTTCAAATGTAATTTATCCATGTACACTGAAAAAAAGATTCATTGGATTTACATTTTTTTAAGGTAAGTGGTTGCAATTCATTCATTTTAGATACATTTAAATAAACAAATTTAGTTGACTAACTTTCAGCATTTTTTTTAAATGTAGCTGAAATAAATTATTTGCAACCACTTTCCTTAAAAAAAATTGTCACTTGGATCCTTCAGAAATCATTATAGTTGTGCATGTTTTCAAGAGGCTTTAATAAATAGAAAATATCAGAATTTTTATCAGAAAATTGTATTTAAAGAGTTCAAGAATCAAGTTCAATAGGTTGGTAAAACATTATGTACATTTCCAATCCTGTTTGAAACAGCAAGGCATGTTTATATATTTTATTGCACAAAACGCACTGTATGTGTGTTTTGTGTGTGTGTGTGTGTGTGTGTGTGTGTGTGTGTGTGTGTGTGTGTGTATGTGTGTGTGTGTGTGTGTGTGTGTGTGTGTGTGTGTGTGTGTGTGTGTGTGTGTGTGTGTGTGTGTGTGTGTGTGTGTGTGTGTGTGTGTGTGTGTGTGTGTGTGTGTGTGTGTGTGTGTGTGTGTGTGTGTGTGTGTGTGTGTGTGTGTGTGTGTGTGTGTGTGTGTGTGTGGTAGTGCTGTCCACTCTCCATTTGTTTGCCCAGAATGTGCTACGGATGACCTTTCATCTGTTTCCATTTTCATTTCTCTTTTTTCCACTCCCACTCTTCATAATACCATTAACCTGTCCATCCTCAAAAGGATCACTGTAATTTACTTTCTATTATTAAATTCTACTAATGCTAAGCAAAGCGAATAAGCACCGATTTTAATGGGGAAGCTGTTGTGAAAGTGTCCGTTAATATATAAATATATATATCTTTTGTGTTTTTCTTCCCCTCTCAAGGCTGATGCATATTAAAAGAAGGGTCTTTTAGAGTAGATAATTGTGTTCACGGAGGAGGAAAATGTGAAGTATGAAGCATTGAAATCATTTAACATCACCAGCACAAACGCAAAGTGACAAAGTTCTGCCAGACGAAGTATCTAGAAACCCAGCTGAAGGCCAAATATCACAGCAGATTTAGCCACATGTGAAGTAAAAAAATATCCTTGAAATACTCAAAAGTATCGTTTAGGTAAATAAAATCCTTTCTAGGTAGATAAGCCGCATTTAAAAATGTGTTTTAATTAAGAAAGTTAAATAAGCTGAGTTTTAATGTACTTTAAGCACTAAATAGTGCTTTAACTAATAAATAATACATTTATTAATAAACTAATACATTTTTAACTAATGATACATAGCATAGTAAAAAAGAATGGTTTGTAAATCAGTTTGTTAATACATATGTTGTACTCCTTTAAACAAGGCTTTCTTTTCAGGCACATCCTATACACAGAAAAATAAACATTTTCTGCTGTTTCTCCATTGACACTAATAAAAACCACACACTTCCATCCATGTACTTGCCAAGAAAGGGATAAGCTTTGGGATTATTTATTTGTTTTCCAACGGAAACCAGCACTCACCAGTGTGAGGCCTGAGTCATGCTGCCTGTTTATTTGTAATGGGATCCTTTCTCAACACTGTATTATATTTCATCTCTCTAGGCTCATCTGAGAAGTTGCCTCATCGGAGAACATCATTAACCATATGCAACATTCATAGCTGATGCTGCCTTTAGAATGGTTCAGCAGGGGTGGTGTTTCCGTATGGCAGAGTATGGCAGTTGCCATACCTTAGAAATTTTTTAAGGTTTTTACAAATCTGTTTATCAATGATAAACATTAAAACGAGCTTGTCAGTAAAACTTCGTAATGCTATTGGATCCTCAGGCTGAAACTGTCAGCGAAACCTCAAAATTTCACCCCGCCTCCATTCAGCTTGACGTGCTGCACGCAGCCTAGAGGAGACAGATCTCCGCTTTTTCGCAATGCAAGGGTAAATACAGAGCCGATCCTCCCTATACTCAGAATACACAAGCTGCGTAGGGCCCCCGAAACAACAGAGGGACCCCTTGCTCTCAAAGATGATTTCATTTTAGTTTCGTTTTAGAATTTGGCCAACGGCTATGAAAACGTGAATGATAATTTATTGTAATGCGGTGCTGTCCTTTCTACGTAAAAATCAGTCAAATCATGTAACGTGAATGTCGTAAAGTCTCTTGCTCGAGACTAAAACAATGAGTTGAAAACATAACAAGCCGCAGAAGAGACACTGTTTCTCGAGCGCTTTCTGCGAGCGCGATTCGAGATAGAGTGAAACACGGACAAATGTGTTTCATTCATAACCACTTGAACACCCCCCCCCCACATGCATAGGGCCCCCAGAAGTCTAGGATCGGTACAGGGTAAATAAATAATTGATGTTTGAATAGTACAGCATTTTCTTTACTCAAACACTGTCTGTTAAGGCTAATGTTTTTGTGTGTTAGAAGTAGGATATTTGTCTACTAGTTGTAGCCAATATACTTTTTAAATATCCTGTGCATATAGCGCTTCATCGTTTAGCATGAGATTTTAGGTTTAGGTTTATTACGCCAAGTGTAGCATATTAAACAACAAGAAAAACTAAACGCCCATATAGCTACAATAAACCTTATGTAACCTGTAAAAGTTGATGAAAGCAGATTGCCATGCACTTGCCTCAGATATGGCCGTTCTATTGACAGACAAAACACAGATATCCGTCATTCACTGGTCAAAAACCTTGTTAACTCTATTTGAGCTTGATTTTCATATAATGTTAAGTGCAAGTGTCTGATACAATACCAACACTGACGACGCAGTGTTTAAATATTGAATTATTTCCTTTTTATCTTTATTTATCAACCCCCCCTCTCAGCCCCGCCCCTTGCCATACCTTATGGTTTTGTGAAACGCCACCACTGTCGTTCATAGGCAAAAATAAACATCTATAGCTAAACTGATCCTTAAATTCAATGTCATAGATCTTATTGTGAACAGTTAATCTGTGCATAATGCTAAACTGTTTTGACTTTGTAATGTTTAATCAAACACGGTCTTCTGGTGAAACGTCAGAATTCTCTCTGGTGATGTACACAGGTCTTCTCCAATCATTTAGTCCTTATAAACTTGCTCCTGCAAGCTAATGCTCATCTGTCTCCACTTTTGAGCACAACACTCACATCACAACATCTAATCAACAACCAATAGAACTTGCCCTCTCCTATTTTTTATTTTCCAAATAAACCATTATACATCACAATTGCCTACTAAAGAAATTATCTATACTGCCTTTTCCTAGCTACATTAATACTGCACCCCTAAAAAGCTGCTGTCCTTTCACATATCTGGTTTGTGTTGCTTTTGCAGGGAACGGCAAAGAAAGAGTGTTATCTACATACTCAGAGATTCAAATCTCTGAAGCGCAGCTGTTTTCCCTCGCCGTTTCGGAAAACATCTTGATCCGTTTTAGTCTTCTGGTATCCGTGGATGTTTCTTGCTCACTTCTATTGTGTTTTCTTGAGGGAGAGAGAGAGAAGCAAATAACTGATTCTGGTACTGGCTCTTACAATACAGTAAGCTCATTGTATTAAAACACACTGTCATAGACATCTCTGCCATGTGGGGTTCCTTTCAGGTAATTGCTCCCCTATTAGTTTCTGCCCAGTGCATCTGACAGATATGAATTGGATCTTGCCATGCAACCCACTGATTAATGACATTTAAAATGGGGCCTTAATTGTTGGGGAAAAGTGTGAGGTGAAGGAGAGGAGTGATGTTCCTATCCGCACACCTGTGATTAGAGAGCGTGAGGTGCATTTGTGTCTGCCCTCCTCCACACATATAGGATGGCTGACCCGGGGGGGGGGGGGGCTCCATGTGGCCTCGGTTGGGCTGAGAGGACGAAGGAGTGGAATTAATACTGTGTGTGATTTAGTGCGCACATCTGAGGCGCGCTGCAAAAGAGAGATTCTATTAGTGCGTGCACGTGGCCATAATTAACCTGATGCTACGCACAGCTGGCCACCTCTGCTCTGAGAGTGGGTGGCACGGCGGTGGCGCTAAATCAATCCGCGCTAATTGTGGTGGCCTTCTGCGTTCCGCCGAGACAGGGCTGAGCCGCCAGTATCCCTGGTCAGTGGGTCGTATTTCTCCTTCTCACATCCTTTGAATTAAATTTGACTACCAGAACATGAGATGACTGACATGTTGCCATTTGAATTCAGTTTCTAATGATTAATTGTGCTTCTTCAATCCACAAAATGGCTAGGATGGTTGAATATGTTTTATTTCAATAGTTCACTTTGGACATTCTACTAACTATAAGTGATTTTGCAATTACATGTCAAGTACTTCTCATTAATGTGCCACTACATGTCTACTAACTATTGAGATTAGTGATGTGCACTGTTAGGCCTACTATTTTCACCGATGTGTTTGTAGAAATTTTGTAAGCAGTTAGTCTAAAAGTAAGAAACCCTCAGAAGAGAGGCAAACATATTGTGTATATGTAATACATTTGAAATATGAATCAATGAGTCAAATTATTTCAGATACCTTACTGACGAAGTACAAATATCAACAATACCTTTCTGAAGAAAGCCAGTTCCTTTTTATTCATGGCGTTTGCCCCTTAAATAAAACGGTATGCTCCCCTTCTTCTAAGCAGACATTTTTCTGAGCGCTCAGCGTGTGACACGAAGAAAACACATGCATGCAGGGTCTGAGGTGAAATTAAATCATGATATTGTTTTTCACTCCAGATTATTTTTAAAACTTAACATTAAAATAACTAAAATTTGAACTAGTTGACTACTATTTCCAGTCTCGACTAGCAGCAGCAGTTATGCTTACTCAACTAGTCGACTAATCTCGCACATCCCTAGTTGACATGTCCTTGCAAAGTTACTTATAGTCAGTAAAATGTCTGTTGGTGGACGATCTAAATAAAATGTTAGCAGATATTAAGTAGACAGTCTACTAAACATAGTGAAAAATATACAAAAATGTACTTGAAATACATTTATTTTGTGCTAAGTATACTACAAATACATTTACATATTTATGTGCTTACTAAAAAAATGCCCTGCAGTTGTACTTTTGGTATACTAAACTGGTATACTTAAAGTCTGCAAAATTGGAAAAACTCATTTTGTGCTTAATTCACTTTAATTGTGAATTGAGTCCAACTAAAGTACACTAAATATATATAGATATAAATTTATAATATAATAATAATAATAATTAAGCTCAGATGAGCTTTATTTGTCACATACACAATTATACAGAGTATAACCAGCAGTGAAATGTGTTCTCTGCATTTAACCCATCCATGTGCACACACACTTGGATCAGTGGGCAGCCGACGCTGCGGCGCCCGGGGAGCAGTTGGGGGTTCGGTGCCTTGCACAAGGGTCTCACCTCAGTCGTGGACAATTCCTGCCGGAGCCGAGATTCGAACCCACAACCTCGGGTTACAAGTCTGACGCTCTATCCATTAGAGCCACGACTGCCTTTATATCTTGCATTTAAAGACTGATAGTATGCAGAGATCATACAATTCTTATTAACAGTGATAATAAACCACATTTTATTAAGAAATATGAATTGTGCAATAAAGAAATACTCCAAATAAAGTTTAATTATTATTTTATATAAGGAAGTCTTCAGTGATATGTCAATAAATATGTTAAATTCAACCAAAAATGAAAATTCTGTCATTAATTACTCACCCTTATGTCGTTCCAAACCCGTAAGACCTTGGTTCATCTTCAAAACAGAAATGAAGATATTTTTTGATGAAATGTTAGAGCTTTCTAACCCTGCATAGACAGCAATGCAACTAAACTGTTCCCAGGCCCAGAAACGTAGTAAGGACATCATTAAATATTTATTCCAGCGCCTGAACTTAATTTCCTCAAATGTAGTACTTTTGATTTCTCCAGCTTCCATCAAAAACATTTATATGTTACAAAATGAAACACAACAGGAAGTATGAAGATGTGAACAGATGATCATGCCATACCTTCCTGTGTGAATCATCAGCGAAAATTTATGGAACCTATCACCAACCTATTTAACGTGATTCTTTGAATCAATGCAGTTCAATAAACATCACATAGGTGACCGTGATTCATTAATTTGATGCATCCTCTTACGTCAGAGCAAAATCAAAGGAAATGCTCCTTGAGACATTATGGCGCTCATAAAACCTCTCATCTCATTAGCTCGGCTCGCTAACGGCCCAGAATATTCATATGTGATTTTACAGAGCACACGTGGATGGAAAGCGAATGATGTGATATGAGACGCACCTCTATCAATCACTCACCTTCCTAACATGGCAACAACGGCCCTAACCTTCCTGTGAGAGTTTCTGCTCTGATTCAGTCTTTCAACGTTATTACTGAAAGGGCCTCGTTAGCCATTATCCCGAGGGGGAGGAAGATATGGGGAGAAATGAAGACATTTGGTGGAGGTCGACCCCATCTTCACGCACTTGTGATGGAGCTATGTATTAAACAGCTGGAGGGGGATCCCAGGGGGCCACTGAGAGAGACGTTCTGCACTACAGCAGTAAAAATCCATCACACATATTTCAATTGCCCTGGCAGCATTAATAGACTTTGCTGTTCTTTAATATTTGATGAACTGGCTGGTTGGACCGTAAACAGCGAGAAAAAAAGGGTAATCAAGAAAAAGGTAATAGAGAAGTGAGAGTGGTCTTGTCATCCATTTTTTATCCTGACGGGAGAGGGGTAAATAACTCACAGCTACATGTACAAATACATGCATAGATGCTTGCATGTATGTACTGTATGTGTATATATGTGTATTTATGTTGTGCAGTTATCACAGGGAATAAAAATGTCTGAACTACGATATGAGACCATTTCTATTTTTCCAGAGTCTAATAATTTCCATGTTTCTGTCATTACATTCAGCCTGCCAGACTTTTTTTCTTACATGTAACTGCTGCAATTAGGGAAAGAGCAAACATGGTGCTGGCGAGGACCCGTGTCTACATATGGAACCCATTCTATCCCCGTAGAGCCGTGCCTGTACGCTTCACAAACGCTTACGTCCATTTGCTGAAATTTGTCAAAACTAATATGGAATCAGATTGATTAAAACGTTAACACATTTTCAAAAGATCCAAGCGGCTAATTCACGCGCAAACGGTGGCTAGTAATTGTAGACGGGACAGCAGAGCACACTTTGGAGTTGTTCACTCTTGACATTGAAGGATGAAAGCCGTGTGACATTTTAAACCACACAAGTATCATCTTCTGGGTTATAAATGGAAGTGTGCAGTACTTGAAGAAAGTGAAGAAATTAGCTCTTGTGTAGGAGTTTTGCAGCTTTCACTGATTGTCTGTTAGCTATGCTAGCATACTCCTTAAAAAGTTGTATGTACACATATCAAATTTGCACTTTATCTAAAAAAAATTGGGGACCGAAATTGACTTGTAAGCATGTTCAATATTTGTTCAATAAAATGCGCTATATAAAAAAAAATGTTGGTAATATCTTGGTTCACATCTTTGGCACAAACAAAAGGCTGTTAGCTGTTCAAAAAAGGCACAAACGATGTCTCAATAGGCAATATATCAACAACAGGAATAAAAAAGGGTATTCATCATGGGATCTTTACGAGAAGAAAGTTTCTTCAGTTTTACATTAGTCACAATTTAACCGTGTTAGCCATTAAACACAAGTCTCTCGAGTGCTATTGTGTCTCAAGTCGATCAGTGCATCCAGAACCATCAAGTTTCATAACAATTGAAACTAAATTCTGAACAGGCTCTTTTTACTTCGTCGGTAATGTTCCTTGAAGACCATTACACCATGTGTGCTGAACACATGCAGTTGTTATTGCATCAGTCTGAGTTTCGGTGTGTCACTGGAGGCCTGAAGTCTCGCTCACTCTCCCACTGCGCATATCCATGATGCAGCTCAGCCTCCGGGAGAGCTCCACAGAATCGGCCTTTCAGGGAGTGTTTATGTAAACCAGGGCAAATTATTCCACCAATTACAGGGTCGCCAGGGTCAGCGCAGCTTGGAAGGGAGCACGGAATCCAGGCTGAGCCACGCATAGAGGAGTTCAAAACATCTGCTGTGAGGGTAAGGAGTGGAATAGGAGCTGGAAGCTTTCCCTGGCTAAACAGCCAGTCCACATGAAGATGCTCTACTTCTTAACTGATAAATCATAGCCGAGTAAGATTTGCCAAAGTAATGACAAAATGGACTGATATTGATTCCAAGTGAAATGGGGAGGGGACACAAAGAGAGTGAGGGAAATGGGGTAAGTGTGGGAACATGGAAATAAATACTAAAGGGGAGAATGAATTGCACATGCTTATAGCGCTTAATGCGTAATTTTAGGGGTTGGTTTACTGAATTAAATTGTACAAAACAGGTGCAAACATGCCCCAAAAAATGCAATTTGCATGGCATAATTCCCAGTCTAGTACTGTAGTTCAGTTTTCTGTCCTAAAATTGCCAAAGGTACGCTTGTCTACACTGAACACGAACATAACTAATAGAATAATTGATATGATCTGTAGAAAAAAAGGAATTCTGTTTATAGCCTGCTTTCTGTGGGTGATTATAGCGCAACATTAATTGCGGCAGGCAAATAGTACCTAATTTACATAGAAATTAGACATGTTTATGCTGAAAATAACGGCAGTGACTCTTTAATTGTAATATGAAATGTTTAAATCAGTGCTATTTTTTGTGCACAATTTAACAAAAGGAAAACAAAAATCTAAATTTGACCAAATTTTAAGTGAAAAAAACATAAAGAACATAACCGGTAGAAAACAACTTCAAAACTTAGTAAAATAAAATTGGACATTGCCACATGCATTAAACATACGACAGTAACACTACTGTGATAATAAAGTTAACATTGTTAAAAAAAATTCAAATCATGGCCATTAGCCTATTTACAAAAAATTCTAAAACTAAACTAAAAAGGCAAATTGAGGGTTAAACTTAATTGTGGTTGCTTTGTGATTACATGAAAGAGACACAACTGAATTTGCCCCTCTGTTCAAGTGTAATGATTGGTTTCTCGCTGCTTCAGTGCTTATCTCTGTCTCTCTCTTTTACTCTTTCTCTTTTGCTCCTCTCAGCAGCGCAAGGGGAAAATGTGAGAACCAGATGTGAAGCCTTGACTGCAGATGTGCTCTATTAGAGGCCAAGAAAAAGCTAATCTCAGGACCTCGGAAACACACACTCACAAACCCTCACGAACATAGACGCAGAGGCAAGGAGCATCTCAGAGGCAATACTTCATTTTGAATAATTCATTTAGGAAATCATAATAGCACTGCACTGCTGTCTAATAAAGAGCGTCAGTCACTCTTTAAAACTCGCCACATTTTAGCCGCTTCCAGGAATCACAGGAATGAGAGATACTATGTGCTCCTTTATTTACTTAGCAGATGATAAACTCTTACCACACTCTCTCTAAACAGAGTTAAAAACATGCTCTGCTCTCTCCCGCAAACAGCCTAATGGGTTTAAATGCTCTCAAATATTAATGTATGTCCTTCAGACGCTACAAACCAAGCCCATTATTATAAAAAACAGTGGCCTGGCGGACTGGAACAATGCAGACAGAGAACTCTGTATTAATGAAATTAGTGTGAACGGTAAAGTTATGATGGGTGTAGTTCCCTGCCGTTTTTCACATGAAAAACGTCACAGGTGCAGCACTGTCAGTTTCAAAAGCTAAAAGGTAAATCTTTATACTTTATTTACTCCTAAATTATGCATGTTAGTATATTAAAGTTACTTATTAGTACTTTAAAACGTGCATATTAGTACCTTCAGTAAGCATTAGATTATGACTTTTGTTTAAATATTCATTTTAGTTCCCTAAAAATAAAAATAAAATGTATTCAAAAAGTGCTATTATGTGGTTTAATATTTTAGTAATAATAAAAACTGTATGATGTCCCACTGCAACCAGTTTTCTGCATTTCTGTGCTTGTTTTTTTTACATATTTTGTGTCTTTTATCAGTCCATGTTTTGTTTGGTTTTATGTAATTTCATTTTTAAGTTGATCCCAAAGACTTTTGTGGATTTTCATGACAATGGCAACATTGTCAACACTGCTCCAGGACTGATTTAATGTATTTGTACATGAAATAATAAAACATTCAGTGTGGTAAAAAAAAAATTTTCAAGGCACTTCAGTGTCTATACGTTTTTATCTTTTTGAGCATTATCAACTCTGGATGATGGATAGGAAAGCCTAAAGTGTCTTCTTTCCAAAGATACCTAAATTGTGTGTGTAGCAGATTGAAGTCAGGAACTGTTGCAATTTTAATTTAGGTAGGTCATTTTCAGCTGTGAGCCCCAATATGGGGGGTGATGGCTAACAGGTTAAGGGCTTTAATATGCCATGTGAAAGATGCCAAGCCATTAAAATATAGTAGAGAAAAATCTTTTGATTGATATCTGGTGATTTTCAGCCATACATTATTGAAAAATAAACCCTTCAAGTTTATATTGGAAAGAATATTTAAAGAGAGGGGGATTTTTGATTTATTTATCTGCCATAAACAGGTTTGAAATCTGGCTAGAAAATGCTTGGAGAGAGAGAGAGAAATGAGCCTTCCACCCAATTCTTCTCCCTCATTACTGTTCTATTCATCCTCTCGCTTCCAATGAGTATTGATTGGGCCACATTTGCCATGGAGTGTGCACCTTATGCTGACAGACTGCCTAGGGTGTGTGTGTGTGTGTGTGTGTGTGTGTGTGTGTGTGTGTGTGTGTGTGTGTGTGTGTGTGTGTGTGTGTGTGTGTGTGTGTGTGTGTGTGTGTGTGTGTGTGTGTGTGTGTGTGTGTGTGTGTGTGTGTGTGTGTGTGTGTGTGTGTGTGTGTGTGTGTGTGTGTGTGTGTGTGTGTGTGTGTGAGGAGGCAGATTTGTGTCAGTTGTCAGCTGGTGTCTCTCCAGGATGAGCTCAACACAGCACAACCCATCTCCAGGACCCTTTGACCCCTGCGTTCTCACCGGGGACCAATAACACATCCCTTGATTTAGTGCAGGGAGGTTACATGGTACTTATGTTTAATAAGCAACACACAAAGCTGGGCCTCCCCAGCAGGACTTTGGGGGTAATCACCTCATATCCATCTTAGGCTGGTTTGGGAAGGGAGGAGACAGCCAATGAGAGCTACTGTGGTGGAGGAAACAAGCTCTTTAGGTTATTGTATATTTTATCATTTTAGTAGAGGAAAGTTATTTATGGTCAATTATGGAAATGTGATTAATCCGATTTCTCCATCCATTTCCAAGTCTCTTGGAAAGAAGTGAGTATGTCACTTGAAGATTGTTGCTTTTAAAAATTGTGTTTGGCTTTTATGGAATTGTTTTATGGATCTGGAATTTGTTGTATCCTTACGGATACTAGGATTCATGGAAATAAACCTGTGACTCAGAGTTCTTATGACAAAAACTGTCAAACACAATCACTACGTCACACTTTTACCATGTACCTCCCAATCAACTCTGCACTTGTTAACCTCGATATGACCCTACTCTTTGTACGCCACTTCTTGTCAACCAGAAACGATGTAATTTCTGTTAAATGTGACCCTTATTGTGTTTTTCAGTTTAACATATATCCTATCATTACAGTTTTTCTATGGGAAAATGCTTTTTATTGATGTATCTGTGTGTGCATTGTATATGTATTTATTGAGCGTTATTTTGTATATATGTATACAGAGAAGAAGGGCTGGCTGGACCAATGTGTTGAGACATGCATACCTCATAATGTCAACATTGTCCACGTGTAGCATTGCAGTTTTCTACAGAACTGTCCTGGGGTGCATTTCCCAAAAGCATCGTTTGGTCGCAAGTTCTGTCATTGCCAGCATAGTTCAATGATTCGGTGTTTCCCGAAACCATAGTTCAAACGAACGTTCGCAATAAGCGTCACAAACTTATGTGGTTTGAACTACAGCTCTCGACCTGTGGTTAGAAGCATAGTTTCTTGTTAGTAAGATATATGGCTTAAATAAATTTGCTCTTGGGCACAACGAGGAAGCTAACATGCAGTACTATCTGTACCTTCCATTCTATCTAAATATAAAATGCATTTTGATTATGTATTTTTGCACGTCCATTGTAAGTGCTGTGAGTGCGCATGTGCATAAATGCCAAAGGGAACCCTGGAGTATGACGTAAGAGGGACCTGCGATGAATAAAACATTAAATAAAGCAAACGGACAGGGAATAAAAATAGTAAATTAATCAGTAGGTGCCATGTTCAATACAGTAGCATTTTAGAGACCTCTAATCAGTTAAATAGCATACGTTTTTCCTCAACCACACGCATTAACAATGGCCCTATGTTGTTGAACTAACGTGGTTGTGACCGTGTTCGGGAAACAGTCGTGACTAGCTACTTTGTTTCCAAAATGATGCATTGTACTATGGTGGTTAATCAGCGAGTTATGTCGTTTTTCGGGAAACGCACTTCAGGCTGAGAAATAGGCATATTTGGCATGATTTATTACATTATCTCATGTTTCCTCCATCTATTGAGCACACAATAAACCTCATCAGACTACTTAATCTCAAAAAATCTCACATAAATAGAATACAGATGGGGGCGATCAGAAAGAAAGAGGTGTAGTTTTGTATAGTAATAGAATGATATCATTGCCTGATTAAGGTAGTCATTCAGCCTAGTGGCATTCTTGGAAATGAAGCGTTCTTTTAATTAATGCATCTTCCTTTTTTATTCATTGTTTGAGTTATTTGAATTTCAGTTAATTTCAATTCTAAACATATTTTTAGTATAATTCCTATTTGCATTATAAAAATTCAAATGGATTCATTTTATTGGAGTTTAAAATGCATTCTCAAATCAATTCTGAATAGAGCACAGTTCTGCTACTGACAGAGTTAACAAAAGATAGTGAACATCTCCTTGTTTTAACAATGTAGTAGATTTTGTGCTAATATAGTGCAAGTTTTTATTTCACTTAATTTTATTTTCTATAATCAAAGGATACATATCAGTATTATATTGGCCACCCTGCTATCCAGATAACAGTGTAACCCATATTGTCCAGCCATTCGCTTAGTATTTATTAAGCCTGCAAGAGATGCAAATCGTCTGCATCGATTGTCTCTGTTTTGTCAATGCTAAGTATTATTCTTTTTATTATTAACTCAATACAAGACTAAATCTGGCTTATGAGATGCTGGCTGACAGGTGTGTAAACACGTGGCTGAGACAAGACAAAAGGCATATGAAGCATATGAAGGTTATTAAATGCCTCTTCTAATCCTGACAGGGTGCTAATGTTAAGAAACACCTGCTAATGTTAAAAGATTACCTGCTATCTGCAGTAACATCACTAAGACTCCAATTTACAGTGACATCATTACGAGATGCTGAACCCAATTCAGCATTATTATGATAGCAGAAATGAACAAGATGTGGTTGTGGTGCAAAAGGAATTTCTTTGCCTAACTCTAATCATTTTAGTGTTGTCTCAAAACCTTTGTATTTGCCTCGGAGTTCGCAGGAGACATATATTATATCTTATTTTACACTCAATATACCCTCAGCCATTGCCTTATCCATGGTGTAGATGAGTTTGATCTACATTTCACTTCTGATTATCTGTTAATTTATTATTAAAGGAAACCTTAATTATGCTAAATTTAGCACTATATCACTTGCTCACCAATGGATTCTCTGCAGTGAATGGGTGCCATCAGAATGAGAGTACAAATAGCTGATAAAAACATCACAATAATCCGCAAGTAATCCACACAACTCCAGTCCATCAATTAAATTCTTGAAAAGAGAAAAGCTGTATGTTTGTAAGAAACAAATCCGTCATAAAGACATTTTTTAACTTCAAGCTGTTGCTTCTGGGTAAAATATGAGTCCTCTCTTATTGGTTTTCCAGTGAAAAGGTTGATTTGTCTGAATCAGGAGAGAAATGTGCACAGATCAAGCACTGTTTACAAGCAAAAATAATCCAAAACAGTTCTAAACAAATCTGTCGGTGGAATTTGATGTGCGAGGATAACAAGGAATTAACCTTTCACTGTAGGAAGTGTTATTATGGTTTATAGACTGGTATTTTGGCCAAAGAGACGATTTAAAGTTAAATGCCTTAATGATGGAGTGGTTTATTAATGATGGAAAGATGAAGATTATAGTTTCACAAGAAGTTAATTGATGGACTGGAGTCATGTGGATTACTTGTGGATTATTGTGATGTTTTTAACAAACGCTTGAATTCTGATGGCACCCATTCACTGCAGAGGATCCATTGGTGAGCAAGTGATATAATGAGATGTAAAGTAAATTTCCCCTTTTTTGTCCAATGAAGAAATAAACTCATTTTATATCTTGGATGACCTGAGGGTTAACTATTTATTTAATTTCACTATCCCTAACTCCATTGTTAATAGGCTGCATGCTGTTTTGATTTGCATCAACAAATGTAGCTTTATTTTACTGATCTAATGGTAATGCATGAAAATATTGAAGTTGTTGTACAGCTAGTGTTGTCAGATTCACAGACAGGCCTGTGTGTATCAGCTCTGCTGACCCTTGAATGTCACCTTTCGCTGAAGCCCATAACAGAGGGGTGGTCTCTGGTATGAGGGGCTGTCATGCACAGGACAGTTTTGTACCAGTCACCTTGTCTTTTCTTTCAGGAGCTAGTGAGCATTTCCTTTCTCCGTGAGTGCCTGTGCTTGGCCTGAGGGAAACCTAATGATCCTCTGTCTCTTCTGGTTTGTCATGTTGTCTACACCCCTCCATAGCTTCACCAGAAGCCAAAGCTTTCCCTGCAACATTTCCAGCTATAATGCTGCAAATTTCCCTGCCCTCCTTGCCATTGAAAAACAGGACAGTTCAGTTCAGTAGTAGATAATAGCACATTGCATTAGAAGCAACACTGTTTCTTAATAGCCTATCCTTCAAAAATAATCAAACTTTCTGTTGTAATGAGATTTTTGTAATATATCTTGAAAATGAAATGCTCTAATTTCACTTTATTCCAAGTGAAATAAACTTTTTTAGCTTTCTTTTTTCTTTTCTTTTTCATCTGGAGACAAAAGGAATGGTAAATGTGTAAGTGCCTTGAATTGGCATTGTTAGTCAAGCTCAAATATGCAGATTTAAATGTGCTTATTACTTCCATTCTGCTCATTTCAACTGTCTGACTGCACTTAATTAAATCAGATTGATTAGACCTTTCCTAGATGTCCCCCACAATAAAGTAATTATGACAAATAGAGGAGTTGATACAAACTCCAGGTCTGAGGTCTTCTCTTCTACTAACAGAATAGTCCTGGTGTCAACTTGTGCCACTGCAGAAGAGACAGCCAGACAAGAACGTCACATTATGGAAATTTTGCGGCTGTTCGGTGCAGGGAGAAAAGAGCACCAGCTTCACAAAATGTCTAAGGGGAAATTCACACAGAATGCAGTTTAGCATGTTACTGTGCTGCGTTTTCATTGTTTGTCTATAAACATGCACTAGACAGACGCCTTTTACTGTTACACTCATGTCTTTAGCAGTTCGTCTCTCACATGAAACAGTGTTCTAAAAATACAGCATTCAATTTTAACTGTTTTAAAATGTCTCTAGGTTACGCATGGATCTCCTTCCCTCTAGGAACTACATACATAACCTAGAGACATTCCTCTTCAGGAACTCGAGCTGCGTCCGAGAAGGCATTTGGGTTGAGATGCCCCCGCTGCCAGACTTTCAAGTCCCTGCCCAGTGTGTATCCCTGCAGAGCACATTTAGGGCGAGAGGATGGAAGAGCCTGGAGTGGCTCGCATGTCCAGGCCATAAAACCTAACAAACGTCAGGGGACGTGGACCACCCTGCAGTGTTGCTGATGTCCTGAATGGGAAGACCTATTAGAAAGGCCTTAGAGGCCACCACACTCCTAGTAGAGTGAGCCTTGACTCCCATCGGTGAAGGGAGATCAGAGTACTCATAGGCAATGTTAATGGCATCCACAATCCACCAACTGAGGGTCTGTTTGCAAGTGGGAAGACCTCTCTTAGGGGGGCCATAGCATATCAGCAGTTTGTCAGCCCTTCTCCACAGGGCAGCTCTGTGGACGTATGCATCCAGTGCTTGCACTGGACACATACAATTACGCTTTTGCTGGTCTGGCTCCCTGAAGGGAGGAGGACTAAAGGCCTGCAGTACAACAGGCTGTGGCGTGACATAAGGAACTTTGGGGACATACCCTGCATGAGTGTACAAAAAGGCTTTGGCCATGCCGGGCGCAAAGTCAAGATGCCTGGGGGCCACTGAGAGGGCCTACAGATCCCCAACTCTCTTTAGAGAAGAAATCGCCAGAAGAAATATAGTCTTCAGAGTGAGATGGCGATCAGAGATCTCCTCATTAAGCTAGAAGGGAGGCCTACAGAGAGCTTCCAATACCACAGCCAGGTCCCAAGGAGGAATACGAGACAATACTGGGGGCCTTAGCCTCAGCACACCACAGATGAAACGTGTAACCAGGGGGTGTCTTCCCACTGACTGTCCACCAAGAGAGGTGTGGTAGGCAGAAATTGTCGCCACATAAACCTTCAAGGTGGAGTGGGTTAGCCCTGCGGAGAGTCGAGCCTGCAGGAACTCCAGCACCGTACCAACCGGGCAGTTAACTGGGTCTAGGTGGCGGTCTCTACCTCGGTGTGAAGCATCCATTCATCGGGCCTCGGCCCCTGCCTCGACAGGATGTCTGCTCCCACATTGAGATGCCTAAGGATGTTAGCTGCTCTCAGCGAGAGGAGTTTGCCCTGGGACCACACAAGGATCTGGTGTTCCAGCCTGTACAGGGGGCATGACCACAGACCTCCTTGGGGGTTGATATAAGAGAACGGTGTGGTGCTGTGTTGTCGGTGCGCACCAACACATGATGATCTCTTAGGTCTGGGAGAAAGTGTTTTCAGAGCCTGAAACACAGCCAGCATCTCCAGCCAATTGATGTGCCACATGAGATGGTGACCACTCCACAGACTGCGGGCAGGGTGGCCATCCATGACCGCTCCCCAACCGGTGTGGGACGTGTCCGTCGCTAGCGTTACATTGCCCTGAGACAAGAACCAAGGTTGTCTCCACATGTCGCTGGCATGTAGGCACTGCCGCATGACCTTGATCATGCGAAGCGGGTTCCCCTAGTGGAGAGCACCTTGGTCTTGAGCCACCACCGTAGGGGTCTCATGTACAGCAGGCCAATAAGTATCACGTTGGATGCAGCTGCCATCAGACCCAGCAATCTCTGAAACTGCTTGAGAGTGAGTGACTAGCCTTCTTACACTCTCCTGACTCCCATGAGGATCGAATCGATCCGAACAGGGGACATACATGCCTGCATCGTTGTCAAATCCAACACCACATCAAGATAAGTGGTTCTCAGAGCCGGAGAAAGCCCACTCTTCTTGCCATTCATTCTTAACCCCAACACTTTCATGTGAGCGAGAACAACATCTCGATGTTGCACCGCCATCTGCTCTGATTGAGCGAGAATCAACCAATCATCGATATAATTGAGTATGCGGATGCCTTTTAGCCGCAACGGAGCTAATGCAGCATCCACACACTTTTTAAAAGTGCGGGGTGAGAGTGCTAGGCTGAAAGGAAGAACCCGATATTGGTAAGCTTCGCCCCCGAAAGCAAACCTCAGTAAATTTCTGTGAGTGGGAAGGATGGAGATATGAAATATGAGTATTTTAGATCAATCGTGACAAACCAGTCCTCGGAGCTGATCTGAGACACGACCAGAGTGTGAGCATCTTAAACTTCAGTCTGCTGACTGAGCGGTTTAACTGACACAGATCTAAAAAGGGACACAACCCTCCATTCTTTTTGAGAACCATGAAGTACTGGCTGTAGAACCCGGACACTCTTTTGTGAGGAGGGACCACCTCGATGGCATCCTTCCTCAAGAGAGAATCTACTTCTTGTTCCATTACCAGAGCCTTCTCGGGGCCCACCAGAGTGGGATTCACCCCGGTGAATCGAGGCGGAAGAGAACCGAACTGGATTCTGTAGTCTCTCTCTACAGTATGCAGGACCCACCGAGACACATTTGCCAGTAGTTTCCACGCTGCCAAATAATCTACTAAGGGAACCAGTCTCTCGAGACTGGCCTCTGGTGTAATCAGAGCAGCTAGTTCGGTGTTTCACTGGCAGGAATAAGCTGAACTAGCTGCTCTAGAGACCCCCGAAGGGATGGTGAGCATCTCCGCTCCGCCACGTTTCCTGGCAGAAGAAAGTGAGATGTGTGCTCGGTGGAGACCGCTGCGCCCTGGAACACCATATGTGGCAGGGTTAGCCGACCGATCTCCTGAGGTTACTGAGGAGAGATGGGCCCCGTGCACCGCAGTGTACACCATCCCTCCCCAGAGGGGACTGCCCTCATAAGCCCTGAGCCAAAAGCATCAGGGCTTCTACAACCCACAGAAAGCGTTCGCTCAGCTTGCCTCTCTGCGGTTCAACATGAAACTCGGCCGGCCAGTCAATGTTTAATTTGGCCACAGAACAAGTGACCACCCCCACAAGCTCCTCATATTGGGGCGAATGAGAGGGCGAAACATCCTCGACGCTCTCCACATCAACGTCCTCGGAGGATGATAGGAGAAACGCCGAGCCCGCTGCCCGAGGGGAAGTATCCGCAGGGCGGGCTTCCGATCTCGGGGAGCGGCCACAGGATCTGATGGGTGAGGACGGAGATAGAGACTCGCTTGTCTCCAATCCCTCCATCAGATCCAACTGCGAACCCCAAGAGCGCCAACGTCTCTCCGCCTCACCACCTCCGGACCAGCACAGCGGAGAACGCTGGTGAAGGCTCCCCTCTCATCAAGGAGAGCCTTCCGGGAGCGAAGCAAATGCAGCGGGAGACCCTCACAGGCTCCCTCGAGAGCCGACTCTGCATGCCTCGCTCCCAAATAAACTACACACAAGCTGTGTTTATCACACTGCTTGTATTGTGATATGCTTTCGCCCAGAAATTTAGCCTTATACTGGCTTTTAGACATGATGGACTTTGAAACAAAGGACAGACAACACCAAATAAGACTCACAGAGACACAGAGCGCTAGCTGAATGACAGAAAGCTGACGCCGGTTTCGCCGCACAGTGGCGTGCACAGGGGGGGAGGGGGGGGGGGTTCTCGAGCCCCTGCCCCTTTGAGGTCCGACGCTAAAGTGCCCTTGCAGTCCGGCCTGTGCGATATGAATAATACTATATGCATAGTATGCAGCTTGTGTAGGGCACTACATCCCGGGGTGGGGGGGCACTATCCCAGTTGCTCAAAAAAAACGTGACGCGCCATTCCCGCGCTCGTGCCCTGAACACAGATGATCATAATTGATGGACAACTATGCCCGTGAAAAGACATTAGCAATCCGGCGCCAAGAAAAGAAAAAAAAGATGAAAACGAAGCCCGCACGTCACTTTCAGGTAGGCTACATTCATAATTTTCGTAAAAATAATAAGGAAACCCAGCTGAAAAAACACAATAGAACAATTACAGAAAATTCCAATACCATCACACATAAATCACAAATACCATTACAAACCATCAACCTTTAACCAACTTTTAAAACCATTAAAATATGGTTGTCTGTAGTGTGTTTTGGGACATATTTATTTATTGGTTTTAACAAGCCACAAATAGAAGGTGACCAATTACCAGTAGAGACCAACAGGGTCCATTATAGTTTCCAGTAAAAACAATACATGTCCCATTATAACCAGTAAAATGATTACACATTTTGTGATGCTGTCTATTGTATTTTTTACATTACATGTTATAAATGCCTGTATAGGGCACCAAAGGCCTGGTAATTGCTGTTGTTACATGTACAGGACAATCATATCCTTGTTAAATAGGCTATTGACCAAACATTTAATTCAAATATCCACTGAATCTTTTTTTGGGGGGGCACCTTTTTGCTATAGATGACACTGTATCTATAATTTCTTCAACAAAAAACATGTGGACATCACAACCCTTACAAAAATTAACCATGGTTTTCGTAGTAAAAGTGCTTAATTTTCTTTTGTGTAATTTCTGAATGCTTTAGACCATAAAATCAGTCAGACAACTGTATTACTGCCATAGGTAACTGTCTTGAGCTACAGTTGTAATTTGTAAACAATACAATTTAATTACAATTTATTTAAAGTTTTATTTACAATTTAATTTATTTAGTTTTATATTTATTAAAGTTCTATTTTGACCCCTATGGTAGTTTTTTTATATTGTTTTACTTTCATGATATTTGAGGGAGGGAGCACAACAAGGGGGAAAGTCGTGGCCTAATCGTTAGAGAGTTGGACTCACTGCTGCGTGTTCACTGCTGTGTGTGCACTTTGGATGGGTTAATTGCAGAGCACGAATTCCGAGTATGGGTAACCATACTTGGCTGTATGTCACGTCTCTTTCACTTTTTATTTTTCAATAAAAAACATTTTTTTACAGGGTATTGGTCACAAAATTTCACGATACAAATTCGCAGGTCAAACTGTTCACCAAACCTGAACTTTGGAACTGGGCGAAATGAATGACTTGAGTCTGTGTTGTTTAGTGGAGATTAAATGGGGAGCTACATTTTAGAAATGTCTCACAATCAAATTTACATAGACACTAAAGTCAAATGCTTCTTTAACAAACTATACATAATACAAAATATATTTTGCATATTGTATCTTTTTATGTATGTCAACAGCTGTCTCTTTCTGTCTGTTTGAATCTTTCAGACCTTTAGCAAACAATGGAAAGAAAGCATAACTGAGATTTCCTGTAAGTATAATTAGCCATGAAAGAGTAACATCTGAACCTCACAGATCCTAAAGGTCTGGACAAAGATTCAGTTATTTTTATAATAACGGATACAAAATATAACATTTCTCTTGTGATAAATGTACAGCTTTTCTGTAATCACAATAAGGATTCAAGGGTCTGCTCAATACTTCTGCCTGAGCACTTTTGATGCACGCTGTTATTTTTTGTGCTAAGAGGCTTTGAAGGACATTTATTGTTACCAAAATGAAAAACACCCTCTGTTCAGCATCCTTCAAATGTATGATTAAACGTTAATGTTGAGGATATTGACAGGGCATTTTGCATGACAGAATAAAAGAAAGGATGGGTTGGCAAAAACCAGAGGGATAAAAAGTTCCCCCCTAGGAGCCGTTGAGTTAATATTGTTGCTGAAGTGTTTCGGCAGCTTTGATTGCAATTTTGAGAGGAAATTATCTCATTGGGGGGGTGGCATTGTCCAACTGTGAGTACTGTTCACATTAATTCAATCTCTCTCTCTCTCTCTCCACGCTCCCTCTTTCTTTCTCATGTTTTGTCCTAGTCAGACTCTGATAACATCCAGCTGAAGAAGCATGATGATGTGACTAAGTGTTGCATGCCTCGGATATTGACCGCATTCATAAATTGAGCTCTTTGTAGAAGCTCTCTCCTTATCTCCCTACTGCACAGCTCTCACTGCATGAAACGGCCCGATCCACCAGACCAGAGAATAAAAGCTATCTGATGAGAGGCCGAAAACACCTCTCTATCGATTCGTTCATCCTTTCCAGCAATGTTTGCCTTCATTGTTTCACACACTCCACTTGTGGCTGCGTAGTGCGTACGTATGGTCAGATGCGAGTTATGTTTGCAGCAGCATCTTAACCTTGGCCCCTCGACAAACCTGAAAGGCTACGCTCAACGAAACGCACTTGATGGTGTGAAGAGTTCATTTTTTCCAGTCTTTTCTGGCCTCCCCCAATTGATTGGACAATAAGAGAATGACCTCTTTGTGAAAATGACTCTCTCGAAGTGAGAGACTTGGCATTCATATTCATTTAATTACTGAGTGCATTATTACCGTCAAAGCATTTTCCGCCCTTCTAACGTAATGGATTTTCACAGATTCTGATGACATTTCCTTTCATAGGCTGCTGCACCTCCAGAAATTGCTCAGGCTGTCTTTGACAGCTCCAGTCTCTCTGCTCACATGCCTGATCAGACAAATCAGCCATGCCTTAATTGCAACACCATCGTACTGACACAATCTGAGCACACCACACTACCAGCAACTCACCTTTTTTATAGCATTATCGCTGCATCTCTGGCTGTTGTCTAGATCTCTTTCTCTTTTTTATTTGGATGAATGCAGTTTGATTTTTAAAGCACCCTTGAGCTTTATAAATTAAACTAGTAATAGTCACAGTCCAGCCACATAAACAATGCCACATATGTAAATGATGGTATATTTGTAATATGTTTTGATAGCAGACAAGTGTTTTCAGTTCAATGCCAAATGTTGGGATTAGAATATTAGCTTCACACTTACTGAATACAGTGCAACACACACTGCATAGTTTTGAAACTGGTAAGGGAAAGAGTAGGCATTATTGCACAATAATATATTATTATTTTATATTTTTATCAAATGACCTCACTATACTGGAAAAAAGGCAATCTTAGAAATATTGTTTAATATTTGAATCAACTTAAATACATTAATTGTTATGGGTTAGATAATATTTAAGGTAACAACTACAGATTACTTGTTATGTATGTGATATTTGGTTAATTCAGTATGTAGCGTTCAGTTCAGTGTTATTTTAATTTTACTGAGATACTGTTATCGTTTTTTATTTATATTTTTAATTATATTTATTTATTGATTTTTGATTTAATTTTTGTCATTTTATTGTGTTAAACTAAATACAATTATTATTATTTTTTTGTATTATTTATTTGTTTCTGTATTTTCAGTTAATGTTTAATTCAAGTAACTATTTTTTTCTTAATGATCTTAGACTTAGTTAACTACAAACCCTGATCCAGTTATCATTTTTTAAATAAAAATTACTATTTTGCACTTTTAATCAAATTTGATTAAAACTGTCTTTAACATTTAGTAGTCTGAACAAATATGTTTGGATAAGTCAAAAAAAAATGCTACAATTCACAACAGATATTATTTCTGTTTCGTCCTTTACATTGGAAATTGACTGACAACTTGAATGCATTGCATTGTAGGATACAATATTTCATGCAAAAATGTAAAATTTCCATATGCACTACATGCTGTCACAGAAGCAAGAAAGTACAATGCTGTTTTGAAAAAAGCCATCATGTGCTTTTTAGAAGCATTTTCTTGACCATCATACTATAAACAACACCCAGTGGTCAAAATATGACTATACTGCTGTTTGTAGCATACAGAATACCTGCAGCCCATCTGTGCTCTTACATGCTTTCAAATGTATTTCCTACAAGTGAGGGGAAGGTAGAGAGTCCACAAATGTGAGCCATTTCCTCCACCAAACAGCAGACAGACGACGAAGGTATGTGATGATGTGGAAATGAAAGCATTTGTAAAGGTTAAGCAGTGATCCGAGACAAAAAAAAGCTCTTTTCTACATAGTTAAACCCTGACATCGCATAATGGAGGGACAAGGACAGGGAGGAACAAGCAGCTGTGGGAAGTGTCCTCATTTCTGAGAGCAAAGTAAGCTTTTAATGTGTTCAAACGTTAAGAGAGAAAAAAAACGTTATTAAAAACAGGGTATACTGTACAATTACACAGGTTGAAACCCATATTTGCCGCTGCTTGCAATTAATGCACTAATGCAATAACAACTTACAGCGAGTTTCGTGTGAAGCGTAATAGTTTCCTAATAATGATCATGTGAAAGAAGCAGACCAAAGCGATCCCTATTATTCGAAGCAATGCATCATTTACTTCTGTTGCCGTGATGTACATAAACAGCTTTTAATTTGAGTGACTAATTATGCTAACTGTTACTAATTGTAGTTAAGACACTCATTTGATTTGTAGACATTGCTGCTCTCAGAATACTTGAAGCAATGCCAAGCTTAACTGGGTAAAGCCAATCCCATTCAAATCAAACAAAAGTTAGAATCCTCCTTGGTTACCATAGCTACAGCAACCACTGTCTCTATTAGATATCCACAAAGGCCTCGCCAAGGTCATAGAAATAAACAAAGCTCTCATATAAAATGTTTGTGATTACTCAGAGATGAAAAACTGCAGATAGCGGTGTAGACTCTTTTTATTAGCGGAATCCATCGCTGAAAATGTGTCTTTATGGACACTTAGTCATGCATGTGCATGCTGTGTTTAAGTATTGAACAATTACAGTTTACATATACAGCTGTGGTATGGGTGGTGTGTGTGTGGGTGGGTGGCTGGGTATCTGAGTGGTGCAGTGATGACCTTTCCGTTGTCACTTTTAGTGTTGTGACCTGACTGTATTCATTAAAACCAGTGTATGATCATTCCCCCTAATTGTTTTTGTTGACAAATTAGTCCTCAGACTCTGAGAGACATACACTGTGTGGAGTGTGTGTGTGTGTGTGGTGTGTGTGTGTGTGTGTGATGTGTGTGTGTGTGTGTGTGTGAGAGCGAGATACAGAGAAATAGACTTTTCTAGCTCTGTACCAAAACCTAGAAAGCTGACTCACTACCTATATAGTCAGCTGCTTCTACAGCTCTGCTCTAGCTGCTGTCACTTCTAACACTGTGCTGTATCCGAAAACCTAGGCAACTGACTTGTTGCCTCACTGCCTTCTCTGGTAATGACTCGCAGGCAGCGTTTGCGCACTAAGGCACTTCACAAAACTGATTTTGGACATGCTTCTGAGGCAGCATAACGGTTTAATGATCTACAACAAAATAGAATGAGCTTTAGTGATAATTAAGTTAATTACCATAACATTTATTTCTTGCTATAAATAATATCAAAATATGTCGGTCAGAAACATACTTTTACTCACCAACTGACCAAAAAACACAACTTTGAAACATCATCTTTATTTTGTTGCTTAGTTCTCACCCTAATCACTACTGTGATTAGGGTGAGAGTTTGGGAACACTTTGTATGTAAGTTCAACTTACAATGGATTTCAATAGAGTTTGCTATTAGCGTGTTGCTAAGCTAACCATACGGTAGGCCTACACTAATAAACATAAAAATGCTGCATTTTTAGTTAGAGTTGACACAAATTTACAAAAGATTTGCATTTAAAGAACTGCAGTTCCTTTTAATTTTCTATTCATTAAAGAAAAAATTATCTGAAAAATTATCTCTGAAGAATTATGTGACACTGAAGAATTAAGTAATGATGCTGAAAATTCAGCTGTACAATATCAGGTAAAAATTAAATTTTAAAATGTATGTTTGATTACATTGAGTTTTTGAACAGTGTTTGTGATGTGTAAAATGTATGATTTTACAATTTGGGTAAAACAAGGTATCTTAGTAGGCAGCATAATTAAGTTCTCTACCTCTTGGAACAGCTTTTACATATGTTGCCTTAAAATGCTGTCTCAGTAGGCGGCTAACTAGGTTTTCGAAGAGAGCATCTGTGCCTGGTTTATATGGCTGAAATAAATTGCACCTTTTCTGTACTTGTCTAAAGGACAGTAATGATTATTTATTTGTGTGGGGTTGGTGTACAGCTCATGGGGTTTTGAAATCATTGATATTCAACACAGGAAGCTGTGTGCATTTTTCTATCCTCCACTCTGCTTCAACCTTGCCCCCACTCCACTACGCATGAAGTCACTCTGTCTTTCTCTCTCTCTCTTGCATTCACCTGTTCCATGGTCCAGTGGAGGGCTGTGAATGCTATCAGGGGAGAGCGTGGTGCGGTGCAGCCTGCCTGGCTCTAGTCCATCACGGGTGCACTCAGGCTACTTTCCAAGCGCGCCAGAGCCGTGCCGCACTGTATCAGGGGCCCAGCTGCAGACCCAACTGCCGCATTACAGCATGACGGATGGCTTCATATCAGGTGTTCAAACCGAGTGGCCGCTCCATCTGCTGAAGGATTTGGGAAGTCTGGAGTTCCCATGTGATGAATGGTTAGAAGTGATGCTGCCAATCAGGCCTACCTTTGGCAGTGTCGCTCTTCTGCTGTCTGTCTGTCTGTCTGTTCTCTTTTCCTCAGCCAGAGACAGCTCTCTCCTCCCTTACAAAGTCTCAGTTTTCTTTGCTTCTCTTTTTCTGTTTCTCCTGTTTACTTGTGGAAAAAAGTACAATGGTGAGTTTAAAAGGATGGTTCACCCCAAAACAATTCTGTCTTAATTTTCTCACCCTGATGTTGACCCAGACTTGAATAACTTTCTTCCATGGAACAATTTTTGATGAATATCCTGGCCACTCTTTACAATTCAATGGAAACAGAAAAAAACACCAAAAAAATTATCATTGGTTGACCCAGTTCACAAAATCTGTCTGAATGATTTGTTCACTCACTCCCTCAATAGCTCAGAAGCAACAGTTAACAGCCTACTGAAGTGAAGAATTATCGGAGAATAATGACTTTTGGTCTGTTCTTCACACAAAGCTATTGTATGACTTCAGAAAACTTGGAATATAGTACACAATTCGTTTGGGCTACTTTTATGATACTTTAATGATACTTTTATGGTGCCTTTTGAAGTTCGACAGTCCCAGTCCTCATTTACTTTAATTATACTGAGTGGCCAGGAGTTGCTATTCTTCAAAACCTCGTGTTCCATGGAAGAAAAGAAAGTTCTATGACTTTGGAACTACATAAGGTGAATAAATAATAACAGTATTTTCAGTTTTGGGTGAACTATTCCATTAATTGTAGAGTGTGGGAAGTCTCTAGACTCGAGCAGTCAGCTTGAGAGTCAGATGTGCTTTGCACATGAATTGTCTGCAGAGCTCATTTGGTCAGCCAAGTCAAGTTTTGCCTAAAAACTTGTATTAAATTACCATTTATGTTCTTAGCAGACACTTTCTTAGCAAAGCAACTGCACTCAGAATCAGACTCAAAGTCTTTAAACCACGGAGGTCTATAAAAGCTGTTAGCATTACCTTGCGTACCAAAGCCAAATTTTGCCATATTTGTTATGGCCACACCAGATGCAAACCAATAAATACTGAGGCGTGAATGCCGTGTGACTAAGCATGAATGTCCTGGGTGTCAATGACAGAAGACCATTTCACGCTTTAAAGAGCCTTCAGATAGGGGTAAAAATGGGTGATATTTCATTTAAAACTTTGAAGCTTATAATGATCATATAAATGTAATGATTGTTTATGACAATTATTACGACACAATAAACACCTACTTTTAATTGTCCATAAAAAGAGAAATATGCTTTTTGAAATGATGGATGAAATCAAGTCCTGCATTTATCAACTTTAAATATCTATTTAAACAAATTTCTGTAGTTTTCACAGCATTATTACTGTAAAATGAACAAATCCATACTGTAGAATATGTGTACAGTATTTTGCTGTAAATCTGCAAAGCATCATGGGTAAAATTACAAAAGTGGTCAATTTTACAGTAAAATTATATTTTCCTGTGAATCATAGAACAGTAATTTTGAGCTGGATTTTTTTTCTCAGCTGGATTAACTGACGTGATGCACCTATTTTTTTTTTTTTTACAATTTGACCTCAGAAAGGTAAAGTTGCTCATCATTTTTTCCATTATTTTATCACATATTGTTATATTAGCAGTTTTCACTCGTGAAATTAATGTTACACGTCTTTCACTTTCAGAGTTCAGATGCCACGCAGGCAGTGGAATAGGAAAACATGCAAGAAGATGGGAGTTAAACATCCTTTAATAAATAGAGCGCCGCGTTTTTAGAATACCGTTTCATGCACGAGACGCTGCAAGAGATGCGAGCGCAACAGTCAATCGCGTCCATGTTTACATAGAAAAAAACAATGGAAAGCAGCGTAATCGAATAAAAAACCTGTGAAGAACTACTACTGTATGTCTGATATTTCATGTTTGCATCAGGGTGACAGGCTGAAAATGGCTGTTCATTGTTTTACAGAGCCTTTAGCACTCTAGATGTTATACCTTCAGTCATTTTTAATTTGAATTACTTCATTTTCTTGTATTATTCTGAACATTTTTAATTTGAATTACTTGAGATATTTAATTTTTTAAAGCATTTTTCTTGAATAAATTTTCTTTAACTATATTATTTCTGAACATATAATATGTACAAATCATTGGTAAGAAAAGCTTGTACAAGATGCAGTTGTAGTTCATGCATCTTTTCTGCAAAGATATTTAGTGATTTGTTTAACAATTACATCATGATGACAACTTCATGTGTGGTGCACTTGGAATATAATTTTCTTTAACTATAGGGTTAATAAAGACAAAGTTGCTTGAATCATTTTGTAGTTACATTTTCAAGTTGACTAGTTAAAATCGTACAAAATCGAGAATTGGTCAAATGTTCTGAGAAAAGCCAAGATTTTATTTTTTGCCATATTGCCCAGCAATAGAAACATCCGCGCTAAAATATAGGGTATATATATATATAGACCCATCCCAACCAACTTTGAGAATAGATTTATTTTTTTTTTATTCACGTTTTTAAGCCCACCACTAATATATATATATATAATGTTTATCTTTAATTGTCTGTTCTCTAACTAAACTAAATGAACACCTGAAACTCTGTCTATATCCCCCATCCCCGGGGGATGTATATATTATATAGCATCTATATTATATGGCTAAGGCAAACAGCAAACAAATGCATGCGTGGCCACACACAGACACACAGACCTGAAGGTGTTTATATGCTACACAGCCTTGCTTGGGAGGGTTATATTGTACTATGGTTTCTTAGGACAGAGGTCTCAGAACTTGGTCCTGGAGGGATGGTGTCCTGCAGAGTTCAGCTCCAACCCTAATCAAACACACCTGAAACAGCTAATCTAAGCATACTAGAAACTTTCAGGCAGGTGTTTTGAGCCAAGTTGAGCTAAACTCTGCAGAACACCGGCCCTCGAGGACTGAGTTTGAACACCCTGCTTTAGAATGAGTAACAAGTTCAAGAATGGGAACATGTTGATTTTTTTTACACTTATGTAGCTTGTTATTTGTAATATTTTCCATTGGCAGTCCAGAATGTGATTGTTACACTATAATAAAAATGCTGAAAATGTGAAGTTGCACTTCAGCTTATGTGACTTAAGTGAAATTGCTAAACCTAAAGTAAATAAAATAGCCTAATTTGATCCTACAGGACACATGCTTTTAGATCATTACACATAATAATGCAAAATGATTATCTTAGAATAGAAGATATGCTGTCTCTCGTATAACATAAATTATCAATGGTTAAGTATGTGGTTTTGAAGAAGATACATTTTTTCTTTCTTTGTTTTGACCATCCCATTTGGACTTGGACTTGGACTTAACTTGGACTCTAACCTCTTTTGGACTCGGTCTTGACTTGGACTCGATAGTCCTGGTCTTGGACTTGTCATGAACTCGACAAAAGTGGACTTGACTACAGCCCTAGTATTTTCACATTTTAAAGTCAATAAATGTTACTTTTGTGGCAAAAAAATTGTCTTCCTTTTACGCTACACACAATTAACACAGTAATATTAAAATAATAATACAGCAAATCGGTAATACAACAAATGTATTACCGATATTGTTAAAGTTCAGTAATTTGTGTACACATTTTAGAATTATGCTGCCTTCATGCCATGTCGTAATTACCATAATTCCGAGATGACAACACGTGAATTATGCTAAGATGTAGTGCCTAAGTAGCGCCAAAATTGACCTGGCGGCGGTCACATGGTACATCTTTCACTGGTCCAAGTCGTAACTCTCAGAACATTCTGAGTTTACAAGTTGTAATTACGAGTTCAGGATCATGTGAGGGCTTTGACGTTGATAGTGTTACCATAGAAACACATAATTTAGATAGAATAGAATGTCACGTGTTGTCATCTCATAATTACGACATGGCGTGACGGCAGCTTTAGTCTGATTCAAATGAGAGTCAGAAGGCTGAATCCTGACTGACAGAGGAGGAGTTGGGGATGGAGGAGGGTAATTAGCTATTGATGCTTAGCTATTAGATAGGTGTCTTATTCCTATAGGTAGATGACGGTCAGCTGAGAGTTCTGTGGTATTAGAGTTCAGCTCACCACTTCTGTGCCAGCAGTGGGCCTTGGCTACCTTAAATCATATTTGTCTAATGCGTTTGTGTGTGCGTAGTGGGTGTTCTCGTATAAAGTGTATGCCAGAGTATGTTTATGCTTCCTCTTTTTGGCTTCTTCATTTGTCTGCTTCTCAGACAGTAGGCTTCTCCTGATATGTGGGAAATCCATTTGACTGAGAGCACTTCCAGTTGTTGAAACAAGGTAGGTCTGGGCAAATCAATACACTGTCTTTCATTCTCATGGTACGGCGATGGGGGCATATTTCAAGGAGCGCGGTTCAGAAGACTGTGTGTGAGTGTGTATGTGTGTTTATACATCTGTGATAGGCAGGGCAACGTTACACTTCATATATCTTGTCTGTCAACTTTTATTGTCGATGGGAGCTGGGCTGGTTGAAAGCACTGAGATGTGTTTTTCACATGTGTGCACTTCAAAAAGAACTGTACAGATCCCAGCACTCAGAGGACGCTCCCAGATCCCCAAACTTCAGCACTGAGAGACTTATATATCTGCCACTTTGGCCTGATCTGTCTAATGAGATACCCAAGGGCAGGACTGTGCTGTATTGCTTCCCTCCATATTTTCATTTACACAAAGAGAGGTCTGTTGGTTGATTTATCTGAGGAATTGTCCGAGGGATTTAAAAAAAAACAAGAAGTAAATGTTAAGGCAAGTGTGATTTGTTAATTTAAGGAGAACGGGGAAGGTATGAAAAATAATCCAGTAATATATGGCCTTCTGACAAGAACATGGTTGGAGAATTAGGTGAAGCTCTGGAGAACGGCCCGCTAATTACATGATCGCATAGGTAGAAGCGCTTGTCAATTTCTTCCCACTTAGAATCTCCCCTTCACTCTCAGGAAGTGGAAGCTGCCAGACGGACTTTGAATTCAATAATATGCCAAGTGATCCATGAGCCTGTCATACAGATGCTGAAATGGAAAGAAAAATATTTTGCAGAAACAATTTTGTAGCCGTATAGAGTTAACGTGTGCATCATTGTCAATAATAAATCAATTTCATTTGCTTTGCAAAAGATTGGACAGTGCAAATCAGAACTTTAAATGAGCAAAACAGGGCACAACGGCAAAGTGTGCACTTTCAGTTGATATTGACGTTATTTTCCATTAAGGATAATAGCAACTCCACATGGAGGATTAAACTGCATGATGCATTCTGGAGTTTTAAAGGTTTTAAAAATCCAATATTTCATTGAGTTTACTCTGCTTTTATTCTCTGTTATTTTGTTTTGTGCTCTTTTGCTCTTTATTGACTAAGATGATGTCTATATTTAAAAAAAACAAATAAATTCCCAAGGGAAAACAACAAAAATACTACATAGAGAAAATCATTTTTAATGTCAGGTATTGCAGGTTCTCTGAAATTCATTTATTAAAGGAATAGTTCACCCAAATAATGAAAGACATCATTCCCCCAGTTTGTTCTAAACCAAAAACTTGTTACATTTCTTTCTTCTGCTGAACACAAAATAAAATATTTGAAGAATGTGGGCAACTGAACAGCTGTAGCCATCGACTTCTATTGTGTTTTGTTTTCTTTTTTTTACTATGGAACTTAATGGGGACCAGCAATTGTTTGGGCCATCATTCATAACTTCTAAACAAGTTATGGTTGCAATACACATTCATAAAGCACATCCATTACAGCAAGATAATTAAGAGCCAAATATAACATGCTATATTAAGAAGATAAATCGCTTTGTTTTATTCCTCATTTGGGTAAAAGTGCCTGCTAAATTTATAAAATCAGCGTCAGATTAGTGCAACATTTTTGCTGTTGTTTTAGAGCTCCCAGACAGTGGCTTGATTGCATGCATGCCACAGGTGGCTGACCGGTAGGTGGGTAAATGCAGGAAGTCTGTGTGGCCATTTGTGTGTGTCAGGCCCTGCATGTTTTTCCCTCAGCAGGGGCGAGGTATCCTGTATGTGTGCGGCCTGTCGCCTAGGGCGGCTAACTTTCAGGAACAACAGCGGCAAAAACAGCACTGTGTGTTTCCTGGTCTCTTGTGCTGTTATCAGTGGACACGACACCCGCTTGAGCCCCTGCAGGTTTCCTAAACCACCATCCTTTTTGCCTCCGGTGTCAAGATGTTGCCCTGTGATTGCCACAAGAAGCTTTTCTCTAACGCATGCTGTGCACAAAAGAGATTGGATTGAGTCCTTGTGATAACAGAGGGTATGGTCTGTTTGTGCTGTTCTGACACAAGCGTGTTTCATTCAGCTGGCGGCTCGCAGGCCCCCAAATTGAGAGGCATCTCACCAAGTTGTCTTTGTCTGAAAGGAACAAAGAGTCAAACCTGCACATCATGAACTAGTGAGAGAAGTTTTGTCAGAGTTCCAGGCTTTTTCTCTGAGATCTGTTTGAGATCTCTGAGAAAACATAACTTGTCAAATGAGAAAATAAATACCAAGAATTAAGCTCAGTCTTTGCATGAATTGCATGAATAAATCCTAATTTTAGCAGCTGTAACAAGATAAAAAATTGTTAACATGAGTACAAGACATCATATTTTGAGCTCCAGCCAAGTTAATGGTAGTTGCCAGAATGATTTCATAATATTGTTGCAGACATTTATTGTAAAAGAACGCCCCCTATACATATCTCACTTGAAGCATGCAACGTATGGGTCGAGTTGGGGTTAAAAGCGAGATTTGGGAGAGGGAGTCTGCGACGCATTAACTTCATGAACGGCGTCTGTGTGAAAGAGGCTGTTATCATCGGGCTGTAAACAACGCTTCTTCTTTTCCTGGCTTGGCGAGCCGAGATGAAGTCCAGATGGTTGGGGAAGTGTTTGCCCAAGGACGTAACCAAATATTCCAGATTGAGGGGGGGCCAAATGTAAAAGTTGAAGAAGGGGTCATTGAAAAACTCATATTGATTGACTACAACTCTGATTTTTTTTGGCTTGGGGGTGTTGGGGATATCTATGGCCCAGTTTACACCTGGTATTAAGGTCTTGGCTGATCCAATCACAAGTGGTCAGCTGAGAAACATCGCTGTTTACACTTGGTACTAATGCGTTTCCATGTCTTCTTTGTACACATTCTTTACAGTCTGTTGTGGGGAGGAGTACCTGTACTACCTGAAGGACATTTATTATTTAAGCCTGAAGTATACTTTAGTTTTCGAAGTATGTAATCAAACACATGGTCTATATTTGATAGCGTACAAAACAAACAAACAGTCAGTCAACACATGCACACTAGAAAGTTTCATCCTTGTTTAAAGTCTGCGCTATTTCTCTCCAAAATTCATGAGCGATAAAAATGTCTTTGTACTCATTTAAACTAAACTTGCATGCATCACTTAACCAATTCACACACTTCTCAGCACGGGGATCTTGTTTTTGCCAACTGTTTTCTGTTTTTTCTACTTTGAAACAACAGCCAGGACTAATTACTGCAAAAAATAAAAGTTCAAGGCACATGTGCGAGCTAAGTATACAAAATATGCACTGTTAGAATCAGGCTTTATGCTACAGTGATGACAAAATTTTCATCAGCACACTTTGCTCGTACCCTGTTCTCTTGAGTGTAACGTGTGTAAAAACCAAAGTAGCCTATACTTATGTTTGATATCATATATTATGTATGGTTGCATTTAAGTCTGGTTTTCAGAAGCTATCACATAGTTAAATAATAATAATAATTGCAATTTTATTTCTAAACTCTTCTTTAAATCTCACACTTGCAGCTTAGGCCTATCTGACAGTGACTATGTTTACATGGACATCAATACTCCAATTTTAATATGATTAAGGCAATACTCTGATTAAGAGTCTACCATGTAAACAGAGATTTTTTTTATTACCTTAATCCGGCTAAAGTCGTAATCGAAGTAAACACAAATCAAATTAAGACATGTGTAGTATACCTATTTTAGTCGCATTATTGAAGTGCAGTACAGCCATGTAAACACCTTAATCAAACTATTACCGCCATGTGAACTTTTCGCCACATTTTGCGACAGGATACACACATGGCAGTGGTCAACCATTTGACAGCAAATAAAAGAGCTTAAATTCTTCCGTTTGAATGCACGTACAAATAATTAACTGCACTTGAACCTTTCATAAAATTACAAATGAAACACCCAAAACTGAATATGGCATCATCACGAAGACGAACTATGTTAATACGTGAAATTCTGGAAGGGACGTCGGATGGCGTCGCGTGGTGACGTAATGACGCATTCCATTAAACGATCTATGTACTATAACATGTATAACGGGAACATGAAAGGATTATTCTAAAACCAACTCATGTAAACACCTTAATCGTAGCATTGTCTTATTCAGAAAAAGGTAAATAATTAGATTACTGATGTCCATGTGTGATTTAATTACTTCTTTCAACTGTTTTCACAATTACCTTTTTCATTTTTACTTTGAGGTGGATACAGCTTCCGTAAAAGATGTAGCACTCTCCAGACAGATGTTTACACAGGGTGTAAATGGGGCCTGTGGGTAAGTGTTTGCTTTAAGTTAAAGCAAGCTGTGTGACAGAGAGAGAGAGAGAGAGAGAGAGAGAGAGAGAGAGAGAGCAAAGTATCACAACAAACCGTATCGTTATCACCCCCTTCGTTTCTCATACAATCTCGTTTATTATGCTCTGGAGTTTATCCCATAAACCAGTACACATTTATGGCTAGATGTCTGTTGTTTCAGGCTCCGCCCACCGCTGGAGAAAGCCCCGCCCACTATTCACCTGGGTTTCCCGCCGAAGCTCGCCGAAAGAGGCAAAGGACCACAGACTCTCCACGCAGCTGGGCAGGCGTTAGAGGCTCTTCGGAAGAAAACGTTTTCCTCATTACTTCGCTGTTCTCCAAATATTTCTGACTCTTGTCGCACACTAGAATCAAACGTTTTTTGTGTGTTTCATGTTCACGTATTCGGACAGTTGAAGGAAAACAGCGCATTAAATGAGTAGAGCTCGAGACACAGCATCATCCTCTCGTCAGGTAGAGCTTCATCCGAGCCTCGAGCTCATTGCCTTCTGCTCACTGGAGCGTCTCTAGAGCTGTGCACTGGAGTTTGACGGACACATTTACTTCTTCGTCTTGGAAGTACACGTTTAAGACTTAGAAACATCAGTAATATATCGACTGGAGTCGAGGACAGGAAATATTTTTTTCTCTCACAACGCTGTTACGCATGGTGGGAATTTCTACCTCTTTTCAGTGTAAGTCGCTCAGTTACTGGCTTTATTTTCCCGTCATCTCAGATGAATACTTACCCGTCTGTACACTTTAGCCACGTTTAACATATATTTTTTTTACTATGCTTTATTTTACAATTGGGTAAATTACAAACTCTTTATATAATTTTTCTGTCGTAGAAGGCTACTGTTGACGTTATATGCCTGTTATATGTCGGTTTGCCCACATTGCTTATTGTAATATTATTTACAACGCAAAGCGAATATCACATATATAATAATGCATAGAGTTGTCATATTTATTTACCCATATAATTTTAAATGTCCACTTACATTTTTCTAATGGTTCGCTGCTGTATATCTTAACAAAATTAACGTTGGTAGGCATTTACGTCTATTTGTAAACAATGAAATCATCGCTCATACAATTGGCTTTCTTTAATGTTACGCTTATTAATCACTCTGGGTTTTATGACATATTTCATATAGTAGGCTAATCCTTATCGCTCATAAACATTTAATATATTGTATCAGGTTTTTCCCCGTAAATGAAAATATTGTGTAAGAGAATTTATGACAGTAAATTTCGTTGGAAATTGCAATACTATGTAATTATATATTTTTGTGGTCGGTCTCTTATGTCATGTGCTCCGTAAATTCTTTATCTTATATTCTATAGTTTTGCAAATCCAACACAAAACTTAGGTCTTAATGTACGAATTTTATTGCAGCTTCTAGATTTGTTTAGAATTCGTAATTTTATTTTATTTTCAATAATAAGAATAACATAACAGACATTTCATTTATTTCTAGTAATTCTTCATAACATTCATAATAATAGATGAAGTAAACCAGTCAAACATTAACTGGCGATCAGCATGTCATCTGTTGGCAAGTGTAATATCACCTCCGTCTATAAACACATTAACGGTCTCTAATAAGCTTGAATTGTTGCTGGCCAGTCTGGGAGCTTCTCACGCGTTGCAAATTTGATCAAATCAAACGTTTGAATGCAAACACAGCTAAACATCTGGTGTGAGAAAGGGAGAAAATTGTGACAGCATGATGCGTTTAGAATGTGCTTTATAAAATGTTGATAAATCACGTTTTAGAGGACGCGTTTGACAACTGGGATATGACACTAGATTGAAAGCTATGTTTAATTGTGATAAAACAATCAGTCGACAGTTGTAACATCACAATTGAGAGGATGATTTTTGACAACAGTGATGCATATTTTTTGAAAATCCATGACAATTGTGGATTAAGATGCATGTGAGAAGTGTGATTTCACAAAGGTGTGTTTAACAATTGTGATATCAAAATTGTTGAACTGATCCGTTGACAACTGTGACGTCACAGTGAATTGACTAAATGAGTCTGCCAGTTGTGATATCACAGCTGACTGAGAAGCTGTATTGACGACTGTGACTTCACAATTGATTGAGAAGATGTGCTTATCAATTGTGACTGAGCCAACTTTTTTAAAAAGCTGCTCCTGTCACAATTGTCAAGCTCATCTTCTCAATCCATCATGATCTGAATAGTCCGCTCTCAGCGCTTAAGCTCTCTCTTGACTGAAGAGTTGAGCCTTTAAAGTTTAAAAGCTGGATGGGTAAAAGTTCAAAATGAAAGGGTAGACTTTTATTTTCCTTGCCCTCTGTAGCAGTCTGTGTGTATTTAAGGCGGGGAAAACCCAAAGGAATTTTGAAGAATTGCTGTTCCCTTGGCAAGCTTTTTTTGAGTCCTTGTGCTCCTGTCGACATGAGATTCGAACTGGAGACCAATGGACAGTGCAGGTAGTGAGTATACCTTGATTAAAGGGAAACATTGTGCCTGGTGGCCGGAGGTGAGGGATCGGTGAACGATAAGCACCTTGTGCGTGTGTGTGTGTGTGTGTGTGTGTTTGGAGGCAGCATTAGCAGGCAGCAACATCCTCTGGCTGAGGCCATCTGCACAGCCACCAGCCTGCCTGCCTCACACCTGTTCCCCTCTCCTCCACTCCCACTGGCCTCACATGGGTCAAACGCATGAAACCAGACACTGCCACAGCATAATGAAGAGATGACTCGACTGCCCACACCAACACACACACAGCTGTGTGTGAGAGAGAGATATGGAAATGCTCGTCCATTATTTTTGAGTATGTCCGGGAGATATTTACTCATATTGGTTTAAGCTTATATGTCAATTTAATACATATTTTATGTCATGATGATCTATAAATATGCACCATGCATCACTAGAAATTAATTAACCACGCAGTGTGAATCTTTTTTAGTTTTTATCGTATTCATGAAAGACAAGCATTGCGTGTTCCACTACTGATAAATGTGCTTCTCATTTACCTTAAATGCAGAGCAGTGTAAAAACATTTGTAGTTAAGTGCTTGCTGTGTATTTTAAATGACGAACAGCAGACGTTCTGGCCGAAAGCCAAGCGTGTTATCATTGCAGTAACTCATTTCATTAGTGATGTCATTAACCCCATACATAAACTGGTAGACATTATCACCAGACACTTGCACAAATACGCAGCATGTCTCGCTGCTTCACAATTTCTCTTTCATCTAAGTTTAAATAAAAAACATGCTCTTTATGCATAAGGATACAGTAACACACGCTGTAAATTTTGCAGTGAGCAACCGGTATGTGTGCAAAAATGTCTAAGTTGACAGACCATATAATTTCTCTGGATGAATAAAAATTGTAATAACAAAAGTGAAGAAAAACGAGCGAGTTCAGTTACACGACATCAGCCAAGTGCATCAAATGCGCTCTTAATGTTTCAGCTCTTAAGGGAAACATTCCCAAAATGCATTAGCGTTATTTCATCTCTTTCCATTGAGCTATATTGTGTATGAGGCTCTTTATATTCATTGAGGGCTACTGTTGGACTTGCTGACATACTCAATCTTGGGCTGTAAATAAGCTACGTGAGTTGTTGGGCTTTGTCAGAGGGGAGAAAGGGACCTTATTTGCAAGGGCTGTAGATTTGACTCGATGTTAGTCTCCGCGGAGGACAGGCCATGAATGATTGAGGCTGCCGTCATCTCCCAGAATCTGTGCTTCGGATCGATAGGGGGCATAATGGCTACACATTTTTCAATGAGGGGAATTTAGCGCGTGGTTATGATTTCATAAAGCGTGAAAGTATAATGTGAGAGAAGAGGGTGAGTGGTGTTTATTGTATCTTGGGGATGGAGTGTACAATATAATAAGGCAATATAAAGTAAAAGGGGATGTGTAAGAATTTCCATGAGGCTTTTTTAGCCAATACAGTTTTTACAAAACAATTTCATCCTAGGTATTAATTCTTGTATATTAATTTTAATAAATGTAATAATAAAAGTGGATAATTTAAAATAGAGAATTCTATATTCATATAAAAATATTATATATTTAAATTCAGATATTTCTGATCAGGTCATAACTAATTCTTGAAATTCATGAATATTGATATAGTTAACTCCATTTCTGATGGCTTAAAACAACAGAAGGATTTGAACCTAAAAATGGGGTCTATCTGAACCTGAGCTGTCATTGTGGTCCAGACTGGGGTTAACTAAACAAACCGCTGCTCCAGCTGACAGGTGTCCAGGCCGCCCAGCCTTGCTCACTATCTGTCTTGCTTTCTCTCTATCTCTTTCATTGTCTCTCTCTCTGTTAATCCAATATTCTCTTGCCAATTAACTTCTCTTTCTCTCCCTTCCTCTCTTATTCCAACACGTCGTCTTATTCACTCACATCCATCGGCCGCACTCACTCACACACATGCAGTCACGCGCAAGCTAAACTACCTCTCTGTCTTCTGTCTCCGTCTCTCGCTCACTCTCTCTCTCTCCCCTCTGTTTATTTTCCTACCTCCATCTGGACCAGGCTGATATTGTAATCGCCCTAATGCACATTGCCTTCCCCCTAGACACACACACAATGTGCCATCCTGACAAGCCCCTTTATATTTCAGATAAGCCGGGGATGTGTGTTTAATGAATACAAAGCCGCGGTGTGTCGCCGTGCACTCTGCCAGAAGGTAATCTTATTGAATAGGTGCTTTTCAGCGATGCAGAAGACGATAGCGGCGCAGGAGTGAAGATGTAACCTGTTATCTTGCGCCTCCTCTATTTTCCCGTCACAGAATTTGCATTTAAAGATTAGCTGTAAAAGGGTAAAAGATTCAGGGTGGTGAATGTGTCCGGATGAGTGTGTATGTGTGTATGTTGAGGGGGGGATGGGGTGGTCCAAGGGAGCGTGACTTTAGCTGGAGGGAGTGAAGGAGACCAAAAATTATTATTTTTTAAATCACAGGCTCTGTCATACAGGCTGTATCTGGCCTGCGTTTCAGCCTCGCGGCATCGCTATCTCTCTCCACACCGACTCTCTGCTCCCTGGGAACAGAGATTAGCACATTGTCATCTGTAATTGGGTTTTGTCTGTGGATTCAGGGGCTGCTTTTGCCAAGGAGAAGGTGAAAATGGCACATGACCAACATTACGCTTTGGCATATCAGTGTAAATGCATGATTGATGGAGAATATGGACTGTGTAATGGCTTCATTAGGGTTTACTTCTTTTTATGAGGTAACAATTGCTGAGGGATGGACTCAGCTCTTGCAGGAAGTCTATAAAGCTTCTCCATAAAAAAGGTGACAAACTGCCAAAGAGACGTCAGAAACCTGCTTTCAGTGACGTTTATCTTTTGCTACCTTTACAGTAGCTTATGGGTAGGCAGTGTGGCTAGATCTTATATTTGTTCATTTCATGTTGGGTTATTTTGCTGGACATTTAACAAAAAAAAATCCTTTATATATTAAATAACCATGTAATAATGCCTGGAATAATGAATAATGTGTATAATAAATAATACAAGTGCACACCAAAAAGTAATAAATAATTTAATTTGATCGATTCCAGTGTCCCTTTAATGTCTTTTCTTTGATTATTTTTCTTGATGTAAACTGAAACATATGATTCATAATAGTAATGTACCAAATAATTTTCTTACTGAAACATAGAAACCGAGTTTCCTTTTGAAAATAATTGAATTCTTTATGTTTTAAGGTGATAAATTAAACCAGTTATAGTAAAGTTCTTTGGAAAGGAACCGTCTCAATATTTCAGACAATTATTATTTTTTTGGTCATGGTGAAGTGCGTCCACAGTGTTGACATGTTTACCTATTGGAGCATAGTCACATTGTGTGCACGAAAAATACACGGACACAGTCAAAATATGTCATCAAAGAACTGCTTATTCAGCTGTTTTGGTCAATCATTTTGGCCCTCCAAAACTTTTTTGTCATACAAAATGTATGATTCTTGGAATCAGTGTGCAAATAGACTTACATTACGACACTTGAGATAAACAAAAGACTCAAAACTGAAATCCTGTTTTTAAATCAGATGAGGACACGTTCTGGACTGTTATAAAGCAAAATGCATTATACCTGAAACGCACCCAAATTAATCAGAATCAAATTGAAATTTTAATAGAATCAAATCTAATTGAATTGGGAAATCTGTATCGATAACCAGCCCTACTTGCTGCTATTATGGTGTTCTTAGTTTACATGGAGCACAGATGCATTAAGGACTACCTTTTTCTGTACTTAATGGCATCAGAGTGGGAATCTGTCAGCCGTATCTGTTCAGTCACTAATGTTTGATTCATTGGCCGCTCACACCCATTCATTTTGATTTATGGATTCTGATATGTATTTATGAAAAGGGCACACACTCGAGTGCAGCCTCTGTGGCCCAGTAAAGAGGAGTGTAATTAAGATTTGTTTTGAGCCTAGAGGCTCGACTCCTTCAAGAGCTTATGGATCAATAGGCAGAGACGGTAGATCCCTGTGTGTTCACTACACATATTGACACGCTCAGTCAATTAGAGCTCCTGAGAAAAGCAGAGAGCAAGTGAGCAGAAAGACGGTGAGAACAAGACGGATTGGTAGAATTGTACCAACCGCTCATACGGTCTGAATAAATGAAAAATAAGGTAGTATGCAATTGTGTAACGCTGTGATTTTCCAAAGCACACAATGCCATATGGTGTGCATTCATTATAACGTCTATAGATTCTTACACCGCTTGAAAAAATAACACCTGGTATTCAATAGCTTCTTCATAAACTGAATATGCAGACTTTTTTCGAAAATAGTGTGTGTGTGTGTGTGTGTGTGTGTGTGTGTGTGTGTGTGTGTGTGTGTGTGTGTGTGTGTGTGTGTGTGTGTGTGTGTGTGTGTGTGTGTGTGTGTGTGTGTGTGTGTGTGTGTGTGTGTGTGTGTGTGTGTGTGTGTGTGTGTGTGTGTGTTTTCTTGTCTCTGGATTAGTCCAAATTGTATTGAGGCTATAGTTTGGGCTTCCTGTTGTTGGCAGTTAGTGTCACAGACACTGTGGTGGGACAATAGCTCTGTGGTGTAGCACCCTAGAAGATTGTGTTGTAGTTGAATGATCAGCAGGTGCCTTCGAGATAAATGCTCCATGTCAATTATTTCTAGAAGAGGTGATTCATAAGACGGGGCTGAAGTGTAGAAGTAGAGGAAGACAGAATGTGGGGGAGTAGGTAAAGAGGAGCATGTGCCCGGGTGGATGAGCCTCTTCGTTTTCAATGCGGCTTCGCATAAAAGAGTCATTTTGTTAAACGTCCATTGCATCTAAGCTTTTGTTAGTCATGAATGGAGGGGGCACCCATGGCGCATTAAAAGTGTTTGTAGCTGCAGAACGAATGGAGAATTGCGCTGAATTACTTGACATTATCTCCCCATGTTACCATCATCACTATTGGAAAGACTAAAGGAGCTGTTTTAACACAAAAGTCAAAATATACCAATATATGAAACACCATAGACCAAGATGATAATGCATTGATTACTCAATCGCTTATTTAAACATAATGCTCTGAATTACAGCAGCTAAGATAGTACCGCTGAACTTTTCGTGACAAACGAGGTTCCTCTGATAAGACTTCGTTGAAGCTGTAAAATGGGAATGAACCTTGTCTCAGATCCTGTTTATGGCTGTATGGATGTGAGCATGTTTTTTTAAAACAGCTGGGAAGGAATTCCCCTGCCAGGAACCATTCCTGGTCACTCAGGACTTCCGCCATTAGCAGCACCGCTCCAGCGCACGCACATGACCACAGAATGAACCCACAGATGGGCACTGGCCTCGGCTGCCACAGACCTCCAACACGCCATTCATGTTTCAGACCCCTCCGAAAGAAGATACTGAAGAAGATCAACAAAGCAGATCAAGTTCAGCAAAGTAACGTAGTGCTCATGGTTATTACGTGACTTGTGTGCGGTATTGTGGAGTGAATCTTTATGGATCAATAGGGTCTGAGTTGAGGGGGTCGGGAGAGGAGTGCAGTGATCCATACCACTTTAATTTGTGCAGAGTATTTGGGTATAATTAACCTTTATGTGAGTGTCACAGCCTCTAAGGACCTGAGATTCTGCCTGCAAAAACAATTTGGAGACGTTTGTATTAAGGATGCTCCAATATGAAAAATTCTAGACGATTATTTTCATGTTTTGGCTGATAGTAATTCAGTATTATTATGTCTAAATAAATTAAATAAATGCACTAAAAACTAAAATCAATCAATATAAAAGCGGCATCACAACATTATAATGTTTAGTACAAGAAATGTATATTCTTTTTAAGACTTGCTTAAGATTACATTTAACAGTCTTATTAAATGTGACCCTCTGTGAAAACCCAGCTAAAGTATTTTTTTGTGATTTGCTGTTTTCTACAAAAAAAATCATCCTTCATAAGGTAAAGAACATTCTGTGAAAATGTAACCTTTATATCATAATATTGACTGACTAAGGTCATGTCAAATATTTAAATTATAGTGAAATAAATGGTAGAAATCAAACTTTGATGCTTGTTATCTCATAATTAGATTTTGAGACTTTAGCCTGGATTTCACTGAGAGGGTCACCAATTACAACTGTTAAAGATTAATTTGCAGTGTTACTGACTGATGCGGATAAATAAATAAAAAAAGTCTAATATCAGCCGTTAGCTGATATGCGACTGATATATCATGCATTGTATCTGGGTGAACTGTTCCTGTGGCTCAGTGGTAGAGCATTGCGTTAGCAGCGCAAAAGATTGTGGGTTCAATTCCCAGGGAACACACATACTGATAAAAAGACTGTATAGTCTGAATGCACTGTAAGTCGCTTTGGATAAAAGCGTCTGCTAAATGCATAAATGTAAATGAACAGTGAAATTGACTATTAATTTGGTTTTACAGTTGAAAGATTTTTATATTATTTCTGGATATTCCTGGTTTTAATGTGACTCATACATGCACATTTTCTGCTGACATTGCCACCGCCATGTTGGCTATTGGGTCACTTTAACCAATAGGAGCAATTTAGGCATTGTTTGAGTCCCACCCAAATTAGTTTTTGCATTTTTTGGTTGGAAATTCTATGCCGCATATCATATGTCATTTTATGTTGACTTTAAGACTCGTAACTGCATAAGTTTGAGTCCCACAAAATTGGTGCTGTTTGGCGATTTTCAGTTTGGCAGAAAAGTTCCTGAACAATGTATCCAAGCATATATAGGGCTACGTATGGATTGGAATGGCATTATGTGGTATTTCACTGCACTGTGGTCTCTCTCTGATTTATTTCTTTCAAAATACACTTCAGCGCCGGTGTTTTAAATAGCTGCGAGCAGCGCAGCTATGGCATAATTGAGATCCTTCTCCGAATGGGAAGGGGACTCATGGAGCAATAAAATGGCAGTGTGTATAAATCCATCTTGCCTTATAAGGTCAGAAATGTTTTAAGTTGTTTCAGGACAGTTGTGTGTGCCAGTAATTGTTCTTCCATCTGTCTTAATGTGTCTTTATCAACATCTGGTTTTGTAAGCTATACTTCAGTAACAAGTATCCGTTATGTGTCAAGGGTTCCCAGTCCTGCTAGCACGATTAGCCCTAGCCTTGACACTGCTCCGAGTGCAGCGCCACATATGCTTGCCATTACTCCATACCATTCACAAAATGTAATAACTTTTTAGGGAAAAGATGTGTGCATGGGCCTGTTTTTCTTCTTCTCTTCACTTTTTCCATAACTGTAAAAAATTATTTTGGTCTGGTTTTAATGTTCCCCCGGTGACTGGACAAATTACTGGCTCGCAGGGCGTTCGGCGCTACATGAGTGAAACGTGAATTGCTCATCCCTATAAGCACAGCCCTGTCTGCACCTGCACCTTACCAACAGAGTAAGCGAAATCTTCCAGCCGTCTCGTTTGGCACATGAAAGGAGATGCGTCCATAACGAACCCGTCCTCTGCTCTTAGGCTCTGGGCTCAGGAACGTGCGCACACTTTGGCAGCGATGCAAAGATATGATCTTAATCTGCTATTTCCTCATTGGCCGTATTAAATTGTCCACATAACAATTCACAGCTGCACTGGTATCAAATATAATGGCGCAGCTGCAATTTGATGTATGCAAATTTTAACTCTTTCTGTCTCACCGTCTCCCTCCAGCCCCGCCTCCTCCCGGCACCATATGGGAGATGCTGTGCTTTGGATGTGGCGCAGAGTCATGTGCAGCTGAAGCCACCTTGATGGTTAGATTGTGTTGCATTTGTGTGCTGTGTACCGTGTGCTCTCAATAAAGGGATTAGGAGCTTGTCATGGTTTCATTCACCCTGAGAAACTTAATTCCAAACATTTACGTCCTCCGTAGACCTAATCGCATCTAAAATGTGCGTTGGCCAGGTCACGGTCTGAATGCTCACCCTTTTATAGCTACCTAAAGCTACCCCTCTTGTATTTTTTGTTGTAATGTGCAAACCTGTATATTTTTTTAATTGACTAGTCAGGGAGCTGTCTGAATGAATAGTTGAGTAATCAGTTTGTAAGGGGTAGAAAAAATTCAGTCATCATTTATATATATATATTTTTTAAATAAAAGACGCAAAAGATATTAAAACTAAAAGTTAATGGCACCCTATTATGTTATTTTATTAAAAAAAATTGTTAACAACTGTTAATTGATTATTTTTTTTCTGGGAACAGTAGAATAAAACAAAAAGCTGTACAAATTTAAAACCCACCCCTTGGTAGAATAAAATAATAATAATAAATAAAATAAATAATAATAAGACAAATAAATTGATTAATATTTATAGATAAATACCTATTATGTTATTTTAATATTATAGACTATGAACACTTTTCACAAGACTGTGATGATGCGTTTAACGGTCATCATCATCGAAAATCCTAGAAAGTTTTTCATATTTGTATTTTTTTTATGTATGTACATTGATAACACTAGTCTCTGTATTATATTACCTTTGCATCAAATTACAAAAAAAATAGTTTAAGCTAACGCAAGGATGTTTCTAATGCAGAGTCTATGGTAGGGATGGTACATTTGACATCGTTCTCTCTGCTAACTGCCGTTAAAGATAGTAAAGATTGAAAGATAGTCTCTCTCAATTTTTTTCTTTTTATTTAAAGTCATGAAAACACTATCGTGGAGTTTTTATTTTGCTATTTGAGCAAATGAGAATGCAAAAAATTATATATTAACCCAACTATGATAACTTCCGGTGCTGAGAAACCAGGATATGTGAAAAAGGTCCATTATTATAGCATATTATATATATTATATAGCATATATTATAGTGTTTGTTAATATTCTGAATTAGCTTTTATTTTTATATTACATTTTTTTTAATATTATTTTAGTTTAAGTTTTAGTAATTTCATATGCCTATATATATATATATATATATATATATATATATTCTGTATAGATTTTGTATTTTAGGACATTAAAATAGACATCAGCTTTAACATATTTAAGTTTTTCATGTACTATTTATATATGTGTGTGTGTGTGTGTGTGTGTGTGTGTGTGTGTGTGTGTGTGTGTGTGTGTGTGTGTGTGTGTGTGTGTGTGTGTGTGTGTGTGTGTGTGTGTGTGTGTGTGTGTGTGTGTGTGTGTGTGTGTGTGTGTGTGTGTGCGTAAGCTGATAATATATATGTAACATAATCTTTTATTTAATCTTTATTCTAATGATTTAAAGTTCATTATATCATTTCATTTAAGAGTTTTAATATATTTATTTTCAGCTACCAATAACAACAGTGGTCCAGTGATGCTTTGAACCCCATTGACTTGGTCAAAAAAGTTGAAACATTCTTCAGAAAAATCATACAGGTTTCAAAGGACATCAGTCTAAGTAAATATGACAGAATTTTAACTTTTGTGTGAACTATTCCTTTAAAGAAGCCCTGTACAACTGTACAGTTGGACTAGTTTCAGCTTCACCTGACCCGATCAAACTATCTAACAGCTAGGCACAGCATACTTATAATGAATGCACCACTGCTAAAACAACAAATAGAAAAAAGATAGACCTCAATATTCAACTTGTCATCTAGACAACTAATCAACTATAGGGATTCATCCTATTTTTAATACGGCATCCAGAGAGATCCTGGGGTGAATCGCCACCATCATCTCGCGCAGCATGGAAGACAGCACACGTCACTGACAAGGGGGTCCTTCTGGATGCAGCCTCCCCAAGCACTTATTGCCAAAGAGATGATTTTTCATGCATGGCCTCAGGCTATTGCTTTTAATGACAGCATAAACGGAAAAGTCGGAGGCTGATTAGAGAGCGTGCGCGCACAGCATGCTTATTCAGATCTCACTTTTGGCTCCCGTCTGGTGTTCCCTGTCACTCTGCGCCAAACACGACTCTCTTGAAAGGCCCCTTGCATCAGCTGAGCGCTGGAGGTGCCTGTATGTGTGTGTGTGTGCACAAGATGGATTAATGCTATAAACAGAGTTGGATTTATCTGCGATTGGCACCACATTTTTCTCCACACAGGATTTGGAGCCCGAAGAGGAGGAGAGAGAAAAGAATGCCTTTATTCAAAACAACTGTTTGTGAGTAATTAACATATGAAAGGAAGCTTACAGTCTGGCAAATCCCTGCACTTGTTTTCAATTATTTATCCACATTCTGGGAGGGGGGGGAGGAGGGTGGCGGAGGTGGGTGTCGATCGCGGAGGGAGGGTGGCGGGTTATCCAGAACCATGAAAAGAAAAGTGATTTTTTTTTTCCTCTAACACAACCAGAGGGCCTCTGGGAATTTGCTATCAGACATGATGCGATGAAAATGGAGTTAAGCCAAAGAGTGGATTATGGGTAACGCAGAGGGTCGATGACGAGTGGACAGTGAAATGGAATGAGATCGGACTAGAATTCCAGATCAGCGTGAATATTGGATATACCTCGGCTCATGCCTGCCGTCTCCCTGAGGCATTGATCTTATGAAAACGGTAAGGAAAGACAAGGCCACAAGTGACCTCAGGGTGAGATGTTCATAGGACACAAGAAACAACAAAGATAAAGAGAGAAGGACTGGATGGAATAAAGTTTTCACAGGCATTTGTCAGGGTGGGGCCTTCCTCTGTTCACCGATGCCACAGGCTGGAGATTGATGGATAGGACTGCAGGCCAGGACTGTATCAGCACCGAGCAGAACTCGTCAGAGGAAACCAGAGGGAGGAGAAGATCAGGCAACCCTGTTAGAGACAAGAGAGAGAGAAGGAAGATTGAGAGTGGAGCACAGAACGATTGAACAGACGTGTAGTCGCTGTGCCAGATGCCACAAAATATAGAAGCAGGAAGAAGTGAGGAGCAATGAAACGGGAGGAGATGGTCTGAACAGCGGCACATTCAGAAGCATCATATAGTATCATGTTTTATTGTGCAGATTTGAATCACTCTTGCAAGCACTAGTTTTATCACTTGCTTTATTTATGATGAGCTCTGGAATAATATTATAAACAGATTACCTCGTTTATGGATAATGCAGGCTGTTATGTTATAAGTTGTACAGGGCAACATAACTTTGCAGATTCATGTCTTTTTTATTAGGGTGGTGGTGCAAACCAACACAAAGTATTTCAGTAGAACTGAGCATTTGTGGTAGAAGTGCTGCATTTGTAGTAGAAGCGTGTAGCTGGAGGCTATAAAGGGTTCAATTAACTCCTGCTGTCCTCATTCTCGCAGATCTCACTCATTCAAAGACGTCTACCTCTGTTCATGCCATTCATTTCAGACTCTGACTTTGGAGAGCCTGACAGTGTCATTGATCTGCTCTCTGCATCTTGATCTCTTGAGTTTCAGCAGAGTGTGTGCAAAGGGATTGTTTGGGTTGTGTGTTTTTTTTTTCTAAAACACTTTTAATAGCACATAGTGTTGTGTTGATATATTTGCTACCCACAATTCCACATTGCACGTGCCTGTTTACTGCTCTACTGTTATGGATTTTTGGATGTGTTTGGCTCAAAAATGACTTAAAGTCATGAAATACTTTGCCAGTTGTCTTTTGTTTTTGTAAATTACATTTAACTATAAATAATAATTACATAAACTATGAATACATATAAATACAATCTCTTCCATCGTAGTTTGACCCTATAACTCTACCTCTCTCTATTTTAAATCTATTGTAAATATTTATTTTAATTTTTTATTTAAAAGAACACTTGACCCCCTTATACTTGTACTCTCTATTCTAATTGTTTTATTTTAAAAGAAAAAAGACCCTCCAACACTAACATTTTCTATTCTTTTCTATACTTATGACTCATTTTATTTAGTTATTTTAAAAACCTCTAACACTTGCATTCCCTATTCTTTTTCTATTCTATCGACTTGTTTTCTTTTTATTCATTATAAAAAAAACTTGCTATTTGTACTGCGTTAGGCTAACCGAGACTTGTCACAGCACTTACATATTATCTATCGCTCCTTTGTTGGTTACTTGGTTTTGATTGCTTCTATTGTCTTCGTTTGTAAGTCGCTTTGGATAAAAGCATCTGCTAAATGACTAAATGTAAATGTAATAAAAAATAATTTAATTATTAAAATTTTGTATGTTTTATCACCATTTAATCACAGCCTAAAGCTTGCAATGGCAATGCTTGAGGCTATTACCTTTACTAGTTTTAGTTATAATTTGTGTTATAGCATCTAGAATGATATTGATATCTTTATTATCATAATAATCACAGACATGCACAAAATTAGTAATTATTTTTACATTTTATTTTTTACATTAATACTATTAATATTTGTAAAGTTGGAAAAGTGATGGTGAAGTCATGGTGAAGCTGTTGTGTGTGTCTCTGGCTTTCCTCAGCTAATGGACGAATGTAAACTCTAAATTGAGTGCAACAGTTGTGTAATCCCCTCTCCTCTCCCACCTCAGTCTTCATGCCACCCGTGGGTTTGATTTAGTGGCTAAGAAGCTTTCTGAGCAATGGACAAGTGATGTGAATAGCACACATATGCCAGAGGACTGTTGTATGGCTCTGACATGATGAGACTGTTTTGATTTGAGCGAGACCGAGCATTACTCATCCACTGCTGCGCCGGTCACCATATATTTTATTAACAGCAATGAGTTACTCTGTATCTTTTATTTCTCTGTATCTATTTTCTTTATCTTTCTAGTAGTTGCGGTAACTTTATTTAGCATGTAGTACACACACAAAAGCGCCTCTGCAGGTTGACAGGCTGCTCACCTCACAACATATCTGCAGTGCCCGTTGTCATGGCAACTGCAGCGGGCTGCTGGTGGTACTCTGTGGTCGGAGGTGTGCTGAAGTAGAGCAGTGCTGACCAGAGGGATGCTCGGGGTCTGCCCAGGACACCCGGGGTCAGCGTCTCACAGTCCGCCTCACCTCGCCGGGGCTAGTGAATATTTTATGAGGATCCTAGAAGTGTTTTATACTAATCTGTGAGTATAGAGTGTGGATTTTTGTGAAATCTATGCCTCCGCTCCTCCTCGAGGGACTGCATATTGTTTAGAAGAAAGAAGTAAGTGGATTTCCTGTATCCTCACGCCTGTGAATAGAGATGTGTGTCACATTTTCTGTGGTAAAATGAAGTAATTCACTATTATTGGTAACTGAAAGCATTTTCAAATAAGCCAAAATATTTAAAGGAAACATTGAAAAAGTAATACAAATGAAAGTCTCCATTGACTTTCAATGTATGTGAAGAAACAGCTGAAATATTCTTCTAAATATCTTCTTTTGTGCGATTCAGAATAAAAAAAGACATACAGGTTTGGAACAACATGAGGGTGTACTAATGATGATTTCTGCGTGAACTATCCCTTATGACCATACAAGCGGTAGGAGCATTTGGGAATTTATGAATGATGGGCATTCGATTTCTGTGGAAATCTGGTGAACTTTCTACCATTAATTTGCCTGCTGGGTGTTCCTCAAGAAGGGCAAGAGCGGGGCGGATAACTGCATCTTGTTGATGCCCCAGTCATGGCTTGCGGAAGCCTGATAGTGGAACCAACTTCTAGTCTGTGAGCTTGCCCGCCCTCTGGGCTTCCGACTTTAATTACCTGTGGAGCAAAACATCCCGGCTTGCCAGTGGGGGAAGAGTGTGTGAACATGGGATATCGGGGCCGCGCAGTCCCGCAGCAGCGACATCCTGCCCGGGGAGGCCAGGCCCTGTCCGTCCTGGTTCCTGACAGTGGGCTATCTCTGCCGGGCCCATGGTTCCTTCTATTCTAAAGGCCATTGTGTGGAGAAGGGCTGGGCCAGGAATGACTGGTTCCTGTTGGGCTCGATCTCTCGCTCAGCGGCTCCGGTCCCACTGACAGATTCCTCCTGTTTTGTTTTGCTCTCTCTTTTTGTGTTAGTCACTCATGAGGATACCAAAAGTAATAACAGGACTGAGAAGAGCCTGCATTTTGCAGTTTTCTGAACTCTTTCCACAATATGTTTGCATTAAATAATCTAAACATAAGTTGGGACAGCTGGCATCCTCACTTTCGAAAATGTTGACAAAAACGTTCTAAAGCAGGAACATCTTTTTTTCTCTCTCTTCTGCATTTCCTAGTGAATCTGTCAGTGCGCATCTGGACTCGCCTCTGAAAACCGATCGGCTCATGATCAGGATTTAGAAATGAGATGTAGGTGTTTTTGTTCGTCACCTAAATGCAGAAGCAGACACAATGAATCTGTCACTCTGTACGTGTTGGTGTGTGCGTATATGTGTGGAGATTTAATATCTGAAGTGTGTATTACTAGCACCACCTAGTGTGCAAACACTAAAGAGATGAGCCATGAAGGCATCTCTACCTCTTTCCATGTTATGAGATTAAACAGACTTCAGAATAACGTCAAACTCCACCGCCTAATGAAACATGCTCTGTTTTACACAGCAAGGAAGAGAGGCTCAGCTGTCAGACAGTGGCTGGACCGGGCTGAGAGCAGAGTCTGGCTCAGGTCCAAATGAGGAGGCTGATTTGTTACTGACGACATGCTTTTCATGAATCAGCACAACTGCCTGTGTCACTTTCTAGTGTGAGCCACACATTCAGTATACTTGCACACATTATACAGACTGGAGAGCGGGATCATTCTGCCGTCACAGGAAGCGAGGAGGAGGGGGGGGTCTCTTTTGACCTGGAAACCAGTGTTGAGCTTGATTGGCGTGCACTGTGTGTCACAGTCACGCTGAAAAGGTGGAGTGGGAAAGTCATGAATAGCTGCGGAACACAGATCTGGCCCCGGCCCTCAGCCACAGCTTGCTCTGGGACTCGGGGACAGCAGAACGGACAGATGGCTCGAGACTGGACACACAACACACACACACACACACTTACTTCTGCTTTTTCTCTCTTTTTTAATGTAAACCCACACCACTAAGGTGGCTAAGAAAGATGTGGTGTCTAAATGAACTCAAGTTACATATGATCAGTGATGCATCAAAACAAAATTTTAATTGAAACACCAAACTGGAAGTTTTCGTGTTTTCATTTTCAAGTGTTTTCAAGTTTTTGGTAATTAAATTAGGGTAATTGAACTCTTCATGTTACATGATGTATTTCATCCAAACACATTTTACATATTGCTACTCTAGCATAATTTTTGTTGTGAACTGTGTCCACATTGATGACATGTTTACTAGGGATGGGAATCTTTAGTCACCTCACGATCCGATTCCAGAACGATTCTTGATCTACTTTTTGCCCTCTTATTAATCAATTAGTTTACCGACTTGAGAATTTTAAAATCCTTACATTTACAAATCCTTACATAAGTAATTAAGTACCTTTTTAAATAATTACAAATTAAAAAAAAACTTCAACAGTTGTATGTTAAGAATTTTAAACTAATATCATTTCAAAACATACAAGCAAGTAACAAATAATAAAGAGGAGCTTAGAAACATAACAAACAACAAACAAAGAGTGCTTTCAGTATTTAAGATTATCTGAACGTTTTCCATTCAAGAACTGTGAGTGATTTTTCTTCATCTTTACTGTTGTTTTTTACTATGACATCATAGACAGCGGGAGATCTATTAAGCTGCATTCACGCACGGATCTCTTTTGAAATATAAGAATTAATGTGGTTTGTCCTGTCCGTTTAATCCTTTAAGAGATAACTGGCTGTGTTTACATAAATTTAAGTCCACTGCATTCTAAACCACATAAATTATGACTTCGTAGAGCATTTGTAAGGAAAATACAGACGTCAGGCGAGACCGCATACTTCACGTATAACATCAAACAAAGCGTGCGTCTATCACAGCGTATCCTTGCAATGAAGCCAGTAAATGTCCTTGTAATTCGCTTCAACCTTTCCGAGCTTTATGAAAGATTATTTTACGGAAGGTTCGAGTGGTGTATGTGTGTGAGGAATTGGAAGCAAGCAGAATATGGGTGTTTCTACAGCAAACTCAGCATCATCACACATCTGGTTAAAAACTAAGCTCAGAATCGATTTTGAAATTCTCAGAATCGATCCAGAATCGTTGGAGAGAGAATCGCGATGCATCGATGGCTCGATTTTTTTCTCCCACCCCTAATGTTTACCTGTTTTTTTCTTATTCATGTTGTGTGCATCAAAGGAGAGGGTTATTGGGATCAGGGGATGTCACATTGCATTCCCATTCATATGTCCAGAATTATACAGATATTTCACTATGGCTTTATTGCAGCAAAAAAAGATCAACAGAGGCATTTCCAGTCTGTTTGAGTTTTCATTGATGCCCACTTGTTTATATTTGTAGCGATTCTACATAAGATGCAGCATAAGCACTTCTGTGTTTACAGCTTGATTCCAGTGTTTTGCTCCTGCAAGGGGCATCTTCACATGGTTTATTCTGTCTGAGAAATATTTACACTATGATTCATACCCTCTTATTGGACACTCTTGCCCTTTGGTGTTTCTTCTGTGAGACAGCATCATACTGGCTGATCTAATGACCGTCTCTACTTCCACAGTTCCTCCTCTTCTTCTCTTTTTCTGTCTCATTGCAGCCTCTGCAGCTAAGCCATCATACAAGCAGATCATCAGGGAGCTCTAATGGCTTCCAGCTGTGTGGAAATTCAAGCCCTTTGGGTTGGGTCGAGAAGCAGACAATGCACAAGAAAAACTGAACTAATTTAGGCCCTTTTTCAGCACCAACAGACAACAAAAGACACCGTTCCCCCGATGTCAATGTGATGCACAGGTCAAGGGGCAGAGCATGTGGGGACACTGCATGTGTGTAACTCTGTCCTGCTTTTCAAGTTGGAATCTTCACCTTGCAGGAAAAGACCCTGCAGAAGAGGTATCTGTATGCTCTCTGGCTTTTCATGAAGCTCTTAGGCCCGTCACAAAAAATCTGGCACTATTGGTCCTTGGAACACGAAAGAAGTGGAATCCCTTCAGCTCAGAGTTTCCTCAACTCGCACTGTCTCGTTCCTGCTCTATCTGTCTGTTAATGCAGCCAACTCTTAAAGCAGGCCTTTATCAAGTCAGCCTGGAAATATATTCTCTTCCCACCAGCTCTGAAAGAGTTGTCAGATTGGTTTAAGGGGAGGGAGGCGACGGCAGGGATCCCCAGAAAAGCCCAATGAAACCTTTTGTACAATTGAGATTGGTACGAATGCACCATTCTATAAATTTCTTCCTCCTTTAAACAGTGTAGTAATTTGTACTTTGTTTATGTTTTAGGGAAGCTAAATGGGAAATCTAGCATTGTTGGAGTGTTGGTAAAACGCTCGTAATTTACAATTGAATGCATCCACTGCCAATTAAAACAAATCAACTTTGTTTGACGCAGTGCATGTAGAAACTTCCAGAAAAGTAATTCTCTTTTTTTGCCAGAGATTGAACATTTAAGGTACTATTATCCCGAGTATTGTATTATTACCCATCTCTGTGAAAAGGTTGGGATGGTGAATCTCAGGAACTGCCTCTGCCATCGAAATGTGTCTTTGCCAGTGCTGTTTATCTCAAAGTCACACTCTGTTCAACCCCCAGTGTGGAGAGACAGGTTGGAGGCTGATGAAGAGAGAGAAATGCGCCACTAAATGTGCGAGAAGGAAATATCCGTCTCTCCACCCCTCGCCTCTCCATCCTTTTCTCTCGCTCTCTCTCCTGAGTGTTTCCTCTACATGGAGCTCATCTGCTGTTTAAGGCGGCTGGGAGAAATGCCTTCAAGCTGACTGGGGCTGAAAGCCCAGACATATGTTAATCACATGCAGTGACGGCAGTCTGGGAGGGGAGAGAGAGAAACAGCAAATCTGAGAAAGAGAGCAGAAAAAGAATGAACGCGGGTGGTGGGGGGGAGAAGAGCACCACTCTAGAGACTTAAATCACAGCAGTAGAGGCAGATGCATGCCTTTGTTTGGACTCTCCAAATTGATTTTTCTTGGTTTTAATGAGGTTGTTCCTGCCGCTGCTTGCAAAAAATGGTGGAGGGGGGGCTTATTGATGCAGACAGATTGGCCGTATGCCGCTATTTTGGATGGATCTGAAGCATTCAGGCATCCACACAATGAATTTTTAGACTTATGAATCAGGAGGTTGATAACTGAATCTGATAATCCAGACATAGCATTTATATTTTTTTATCTGATATGAATGTAGTAGTGCAGTATGAAGTGAATCTGGTTAAGCAGAAGCAGATGTGACTGAACTCAGATTGGCTGGCTGACCAGAAGGTTGTTTTTGCAAGAGTGCTCTTAAATTCAGAGCATATGAGAGGACAGATTCACAGCAAATCTCTATATCGAACAGCACAAATATCTATCTATCTATCTATCTATCTATCTATCTATCTATCTATCTATCTATCTATCTATCTATCTATCTATCTATCTATCTATCTATCTATCTATCTATCTATCTATCTATCTATCTATCTATCTATCTATCTATCGTCTCTCTCTCACCCTCTCTTATACATGCTGTTTTGTGTGGCTACTGCGCATCAGCTGGGAGGGGTCAGTGAAGGAGGCGGAGAGAGTGTGTGTGTTGCGTGCGCTCTAGCTGTCATTGTCTCAGTCTGCGGGCTCAGGGAGCAAGCGTGTGCAGGATAACGCGAGGCCCCAGCGGCCACACGTGCCCTCGTTAGTGCAGGGCATCCCTGGAAGCAGAGCAGAACGAGTGGCAGGTCTCCATCTGTCCCGCTCAGGCTCTGAAAGCAGGAGGACAGGCTGCTTGACTCTCTCGCTCAGACCTGGTGTACCGGCCTCTGGGTCCTGTGCCACCCACCTGCCCCTCGCAGAGCGCAGAAAGACGCAAAGAGATTACGATTACAGGAAAGCTGGCAGAAATAGAGAAAATACCCTGGATTCATTCATATCCAGTTTGTCTCCATCATCCATGATGCCAGGTGAGATTGGGAAGCTTTCATTGTGTGTGACTTTGTCGGTGGGAAATTGTGCGTGTGGTTTTTGAATGTAAATATCTTAAAATACAGAAGTGGACTATATAAGACAGTTTGTACTGATTGTTTTGCCTTTATTGGCTGCTTTTGGAAGTAAAAAAAGTGCATAAACCTTATTCAAATAATATATATATTTATTAATGTATTTGTTATGTGAGATCTCAAATGATACTTTTTGAATATACTAATGTATTTTTCTGATAAGCATAGATGCATGGTATTTCTACCTGTGCAAGGGAATGCTGGTAAACCAAACATTATGTTCACAATACGTAACACAAATACAATACTTGTTCAAATACAAGATCAAGAAATGTAGAAACAATACAGCAATGGCCTGATGGTCCATCAAATCTCTCTCACATCCTCATCGTTGAGCCCTGTTCAGGAAGATCAGATATCTGTTCTAGAAAGATTAAAATCACTGTACAGGAGCATGAAAGTAAAGAAAGCAGACTGAGAGAAAGAAAATGAGAGAGGAGAGTTGCAGAGGGCAGCTGGCGTGTTGAGTGTGTGCAGGCTGCAGGGAGATCTCAGTGCTGCTCTTCACAGATGGTGTTGTGAGACAAGCTCTGTTGGCACTGCTGCTCTCCTGTGTGCCATGGCCACTACCTCTCTGCCAGCCAACCCGTCTGGTGCCCACCTCTCCGACTCCCCTTCTCCATATTTCCACCCTCGACTTCTCTTTCTGTTTGTTTCTCTTTCTAAACTTGCAAGTGTATCATTGTTGGCTGTGTATTTGGCTTAGTGTGACAGTGGTGGCTTTTCAAGCTTGAGTTTGAATGATGAAATTCTGTGGTTGAGTTATTATCTTGTTCAAATTTTTCATGAGTTATAGATCGTTGCATTTCTACATTTGTGCTTTTTAGGAACAGTATATGAAGCAATGTCTTTATTCTCTTCTTTAAAGTGTCTATTTCTTGGTGAATGTTGCAGATCTGGGTTTTCGATTTATTCTTTTCAAACGGCCACTTAAAACGTGTTTGTTAACATTGGCCTTTGTGTGAAGCGTGTGTTTATGAATTGTGTGTGCATGTGTAGAATTGTTCTGGGAAGCTCTTGGAGGAAGCAGCTGTATGCAGGCGCGTGTGCCAGGTCAGAGACACTTGAGCAGAACTGACACTGGGTTATTTCGGACACCCATCTGCACTGGAGCTACCGTTCCTCCAGGCCGCCGCCACGGACAATCTGTTCACTCGCTGGCAGAGTGCCAAACACAGTGCCGTCCATCTGTGGCAGGGACTGAAGCTCTCAGTGCTGAGCAGAGCTTGGCTCCTTCCTCTCCGCCTGTAATTTTATAGCTTTTTTTGTTAGGAAGAGTGTTTTCGTACAGCGTGTTTTTAACGCATGTTCTCAGTTTACAATAATATGCTACTGTAATGAGATAAAGGTTGTAATTTTGGTAATATGGAAACATGACGAAGCTCCTGTAGTTTTCTTGGGTAATACAGACACTAGTCTTTGGTGTTTGTAGTTTTGTATGTATTTTTTTTTTGGGGGGGGGGTTTGCATTGTTCTTGATAGGACAATGGAAATCTGACAGTAAGCGAGTGGAAGGGAGAGAGGCGCAAGGTGTGATTCGAACTTGGGACACCCAAAGCGCAATTGCACTATATATTGGTGTGCTCCCCACGAGGCTATCACCACGATTAGTTTTGTATGTTTTCTTGTTAAACAAAAACATTTTTGTATGATTTTTTCTTAAACATACTCTCTCAGTTCAAAATATTTCACTTGCAGTTAATGCTACTCTAAAATAAGTTTAGATTTTGTAGCTTTTTTGTAAGCAAACATGTTTTTGTGCGATAGATCTGAAACATACTTTATTTGCATTAATTTACGTATGGATTTTACTGTTGTGCTGAAAAGTCATTATTTTTGTACAAAAAACACACTAAGTGCTTGTATTTTCAGCTTGATATTTGTTAGCCAGAGGGCATTTTACAATACATTTGTATCACACTTTCTCAGTTCTCTATATTTTGATGGTGCATTGCAATACTATAACAAAAAAGGAAGTTCTCTTGGGTAATATGGAAACAAGTATCTCTACCTCTAGCTATGTAACTGTTGTATAAGATGTTTCCCATGCAATTTCTTGCTTTTTTGCCTAGTATGGCAACAAGGCTTTTGACCCAAGTTTAAACGTTAAAGACAGCCTCTCTAGAGTGTATTTTGTAGGGGTGGGAGAAAAAATCGATCCATCGATGCATCGCAATTCTCTCTCCAACGATTCTGCATCGATTCTGAGAATTTCAGAATCGATTCTGAGCTTAATTTTGAACCAGATGTGTGATGATGCGGAGTTTGCTGTAGAAACACCCATATTCTGCTTGCTTCCAATTCCTCACACACATACACCACTCGAACCTTCCGTAAAATAATCTTTCATAAAGCTTGGAAAGGTTGAAGCGAATTACAAGGACATTCACGGGCTTCATTGCACAGGATACGCTGTGATAGACGCACGCTTTGTTTGATGTTACACGTGAAGTGTGCGGTCTCGCCTGATGGTATTTTCCTTACAAATGCTCTACGAAGTTATCATTTATGTGGTTTGGAATGCAGTGGACTTACATATTTAAAATATGAACCTCACTAACAGAAGGCTGTCAATTTCAAATGCTGACGCTCGCTTTGTTTGTGTAGACTGCTCGTGCATGCGGCTGTGCGCGACTCCATGTAAGTGATTTAATGTACTTGCGTCTCAAAATGGATTTATGATGCAAAATTAATGTAAACACAGCCAGTTATCTCTCAAGGGATTAAACGGACAGGACAAACCACATTACTTCTTATATTTCAAAAGAGATCCGTGCGTGAATGCAGCTTAATAGATCTCCCGCTGTCTATGATGTCATAGTAAAAAACAACAGTAAAGATGAAGAAAAATCACTCACAGTTCTTGAATGGAAAACATTCAGATAATCTTAAATACTGAAAGCACTCTTTGTTTGTTGTTTTTTATTTTTCTATGCTCCTCTTTATTATTTGCTACTTGCTTGTATGTTTTTTTGAAGTTATATTCGTTTAAAATTCTTAACATAAAATGTTTTAATCTGTAAATATTTTAAAAAGTATTTAATTACTTATGTAAGGACATGTAAATGTAAGGATTTTAAGATTCTCAAGTTGGTAAAATAATTAATAAGGGGGAGGGGGTAGATCAAGAATCATTCTGGAATCGGTTCGTGACTCCCAGAATCGGAATCGGATCGGATCGTGAGGTGACTAAAGATTCCCACCCCTAGTATTTAGTCATTAAGAAGCCACTCAGTGATGGCAGCCAATCGGTTGAGGGGCAGTCATTGCCTGGAGCTACGCCTCAGTTCCTTGTACTGAAAGCCATTAGCAAACTGTGGCCAGTGCCACAATCATGCGAGCGCACACAGCGCACACACACACACACACAGAGAAAAGCGCTCAGGGTGGAAGTGCCCTGACGTTAGGTCATACTCCACCATCTCCTGCATCTCCTGCCTGCCAGATGTGACTCGAACCATTTTTAAGGTCTCGTGGAGGGGAAGAGGAGGAGGGAAAGAGAGAGACAGAGAAAGAGACGGTTTGTGTGTGTGCACACAGTAATTGGGCAGGGGGGTTAGTTGTTTTCTGAATCTGGTTCTACTTAGTAAATCTCCATCCAGGACTGCATTTCATAAATTGTCGACATATTTTTCTGTGCAGCGGACTTAACTCACTCTAATTTTGAACACATGGCTTCTGTCATGTGATATTTTCAAAACACTTGCAGACAGAGGTCCCAGCAGAAATAAACCGTCATTCTGCCGCCAGGGTCTTTCTTTTTTCTTGCAATCGCCTTCCCCCCGCCTCCCCTATGCCTGTCAGTTATTATTTTATCACGTAGCTGTGTTTTCAGTTAGCGAGAGCAATATATTATAAACTCACATTTTTCAGTGTAGTAAAATAGTGTTTTGTTAATGTAAAACATGACCCTCTTTATTAACTGTCGAAAATTGATTTGGCATCCACTGTCGTGGGCTCGACTCATCATAGCGTCAGAGACTTTGCCATGCTTTTGTTGCCAAGCGTGGTAGAGACGTCCGTTCGTAGCTGCCACAGCCAGTGAGAATAAGTGGCTGAAATGAATAAAGTGAATAAGTGGATAAAGGCCTGCAATTTGCAGGTTTGAGTGGTGCTGAGGGCAATGAGCAGAGTGCAGAGGTAATTGCAGACTGCTTGAGCTGCAGGAGAGGACAGGAGCTGTATATGGATATGGATGAAACATCTGACGTAGCATTCTGAGAACCTCCAGGGCGCTTTGTGGGAACCTCATGAACTTCTCTGACTTCTTTCAGTTTAGACTTCTGTTAGGCTGTCAGTCGTTGCATGTTGTTGATCAATATGGGTTATTCAGTGGCATATTTGCTGATATATTCATAATATGATTTAATGACAGTGTACAGAAATATACTTACAATTGATAAAATGATATGACCACTTATGTGACCACCAGTCAAAGTTTTGGACAGATTTTATATTTTTTCTTTAATGAAAAAAAAAATTTTTTATACAAAAGCTTATGCTTAAATGTTCGACGTAAGTTTTGTAGACAAATACTTTCTTTACAAAATTAAACTTTATTTCATAGTTTTATTAAAAGTGTCAAAGTGTAGGAATGAGTGATAATATTGAATGAGTAGATGTATCCAAATGTTTGATTGGTGGTGTGTTTACCAAAGACAGCAGGTGATTTTAAATGGAGAGCAGAAGACTTTTGTGTCTCATTAACCTCAGAATTACTCTAAGAAAATTTAAACTCTAACAATCCTTTAGAGATTCAGAAGAGATCTCAAGTATACCTCAAACTGTGATTTGCCAGGATACCAAAGACTGAAGAGAAATCTGATGTAATTAGTCTTAGTTGAATCTAATGGGAAATATTTGAGTTCATATTAGGGCTGTCAAAAAAAATTGAATTTCCAATATTTGTCGAATTTAAAATAAAAGCCACATTCGAATGCAAAACGCTGCATTCGAATTTTAGGTGTCCGTCAGGCAGCTTGGCACAGGAGATACGATGACGAGGTGTTGCATTTTAAAGCTTTTTTTTTTTAGCCTGTCCAGTTGAACCCACTCGATGCGGTGCTGCACATTCAAAATATTGTGGAAAAAGAGAACATCAATGTGGAGAAGATGTTGTTTACCTCAAAACTGAAACCAAGCCGTTCACACAGAACGCATATTTATTGCATTTTCATCGTTGCACTCACGTCTCACACAAGAGAGCCCAAAGCCATGTCAAATTAATGTAAGTTCAACTTTTTAAAAATATATAATTACTAGATTAAGAAATTAGCTTGCTAGCGAACGTGCATTTTAACAGCGTAAACACGAACCTTGCAATCATATGATTAAATGATTATAAATAACGTGTATGATAAATCTTTGAGTTTAAAGCGGCTCTGACAGAAAGGCTGCGTGTGCCCTGACAGAGACGTGCTGTTTGAGCCATGTGCTCTTTTCCTAAATTTTCCTTTTCCTTGTTCCTGTGGCTCAGTGGTTAGAGCATTGCGTTAGCAGCGCAAAGGTTGTGGGTTCGATTCCCAGGGAACATACATACTGACAATACAAATGTATAGCCTGAATGCACTGTAAGTCGCTTTGGATAAAAGCGTCTGCTAAATGCATAAATGTAAAATGTAAATATATTCTCCGTCTGTAAATGTTAGAAAGCCATGGAAATATTTCCATCTTGCGATTCTCCACTAAACTCCAGACTTGTTCTGAACGCATGCGCGCCCACAGAGCGCAATAAAATAGGACAGACAAGCTGCAACAATTGGACATAAATACTTGCTGTAGTATTTGTAGATACAAGACTTTGTATGATAAGTAACTGTGTGACTGTAAAGTAATACTCAATTAGGTAGCCTAGCTTTTGCATTTTTTGTATATTTTTTAGTTTAGTTTTAACTTTGCTTTAAAAGCATTATTTTTGTATTTAGATCGCAATGTTAGAATGCAATGTGATTGTAACCCTTTTTGCACATTATATATGCCTACATGGTTTCATTCACTTTATTTATTTGTTTAATCCAAATACAAAATACAGAGATATGTACCGTATACCGCAAATCAGCCAAAAAATACCGAGATATTGATTTTTGCTCATATTTCCCAACCCTACTTTAAAGAAACGTGCATTTGGTCATATTCTAACTGAATGTATGCCTTATAAATTTGAATATAATTCGAATTTTGATAATATTTTAGTAAAAAATTTGAATGTAAGTTTTTCAGCCAATTTGACAGCCCTAGTTCATATAAATATTTCTCCTTTTTTCATCAGTCTTTGGTATCTTGGCAAATCTGAGCACAGTTTAAGACTTTATCTGAATTAAAGACTGGGATTAAATTCCCAGAATTTAAGACTGGGATCTGAATTTCTTGATAAGGATTTATCTGTATAAAAAAGTGTATGGGTGAGACCCAGAAAGATATTTCCTTTCCGTCATCACATTGCTGTCTAGGAGAAAAAAATAAGATATTCAAGAGATCTCAAATTTGACTACGTTCATATCTATTTTTATGTTAAATCTTGTGGGAAACTGAGACAAAGTTGACTCCATGAAGTCTCACGAGCAGATAAAAGCTAAATTAGCTGCATAGAAACATTCAAAAACAAAGAAATGTTGATAAGTCTGATTGTAGATGTGGAATGGACACAAGGGGAAAGTACCACTGTATTAATCTGCCAAGTGGGCACTGTTTATCATCTCAAAATGGTCCAATATTGCTCAATATATATCAGTCTATCAACTGGGAATGTCAAGTTGGGAATGTCTACTTTTTCTGGCATGTGTTGTTCTGTTTATGTGATGTTGTTTTCACCAAACAAACTTTTTTCAATGACAGAGTGTTGCTTGTGGACCAAGCACAAATCCAACGAGTACGTGTGTGACTTTAACCTACACGCTGCTAATGAGGGACACAGTGAAAAACACAGCAGTGTTGGTGGATAGCCAGTTAAAGCCATGTGTCTAGGTGCTGAGCCATATTGCATGTGCCGTCTTTCTCTGTTTCTCTCTCTCTTTCTCCCCACTTTTCAGCTGGCATCTGCTCATGCCAGGAAGCTGAGTGAGTCATTGACTTGAGAGTTGGACGAGCTTCATACTAGCGTTTGAGAGCACTAATCTCAGTATGAAAGGCCTTTTATTGAAAAATGCTCTAATTCTGCCTCTCTAGATAAGAAGTCAGTAAATAATTATTTACTGCTTGTTCAAAAGATGCTGGAAATTGCAGTTGTGCTCGTAGTGTAATTGCAGAACCTTCATTGTTCCCATTTCAATTATGATTGTCTGTTTGTAGATGAGGCATGAGAGAAGATTACAAGTGTTTTCTATGCGAGTTCCCCTGTGAGGTCTTGCTCTCTCACAGCCTTTAAGGATTTATCCTTTTCCTCTTTTTAAAAAAAAGTCTGGCAACAAGATACTGCACAAATCTCAGCGATTTCAACGGATGCGTAACGGCAACCGTGAATCACTTTTATTGTTCCTCTACACTTGTTTTCTTCCTCTGCGCTTCATGCCAACGGGGCCTTATTTCAACAGATGGTTAAAACAGACGTTAAGATAAATCCATTTTGAAGAAGAAGACGAAGGAAAAAAAGTGGCTTCCACTATAAACGCTGCATCTGTTTTATTGGTCAGTCTTTCTTTTTTTTTTCTTTGACGCAAGACCATATTTTGAAATGGATCAGCATTCAGCAGATGGTTCCCGGCCTTTTCTATTTACTGCAGAAATGCTCCAGGAACGCATTCTTACATTATAGCCAAACTGTAAAACTAACAGTGCCCACTCATCAGTGTACACTTAAGTCGGCACGACTGGCATCAAAGTGGGTAGCTATAGTGTGAAATCACTTTCTTTTAAAGGTTACTGCCATCGGTAACCGATGATGGCATTTACGGCGCGTTTAAGAGGCGGAATGATTCATACGTCTGTTGTAATCCAGAAATAACATCTCGGTTGGACGTGCTGCGGAAAGAGCCTGACGGAAGAGTGCAATCTCTTTAAATATCGGAGTGCACAGGTTGCTGTGCGCTGCGGTTGGTGGTTGGGTGGGGGTGGTTGGGTGCAGGTCCCTTCAGCGCGCGCGTCATTTGATGGGATGGAATGGAATGTTGGCACACCACCTGGCGCCGGCCAAGTGGGGCTCAGGAAAAAAATTGCGCCTGGGGAGAAGCCTTGAAAAATGAGGGCTCGGGGAGAGAGGGAAGATGGAGATCCAAAGGGACAGGCTTTGTTGCAGGGAGAATGAGCGGAATAAGTGTTGGGAGTGAGTTCCAGGAGGGTGGGGGCATCCATACATCTTCCCTGACAAGCCGGCAGGGTTTGATGGGCCACGCTCCGTGCGCCATTCCATCTGGCGTAGATGATTGCATGGTGCATCGGCGTGCACAAGTTCATAATGTATTCATACCAACGCAACACGCTCTCCCAGTTCACCCTCGGCCTCGGATACCTGAGACGGCATCTGAATTCTAATTATCTGAAGAGTCGATGTTTCCTCCCTCTCTCTCTCTCTCTCTCTCTCTCTCTCACCACATTACTGACTTTAAGTGCACAGTGGTTCTGAAGCACAGCAGCTGGTTGAAACACCACCTTCGTCATCTACTTTCACGGCGCTATCTGTTTCACGAGACGTCTCCTGTGAAAGGTGTTCTCTGTCTTTGCCTCCCGCACCTCGTGACCCTGATCTGATGAACGTGAGTCCACTATAAGCAGCCATCTTTGGCATTAGTATGCAGCTAATTGGCTTCCTGTGGCCTTGGCACATCTTGCTTCACGTTAGTGGGCACAGCTTTTCTCAGAGGAGTGAAACACAATGTTCCTATGGGGAGAGACCCTCCCTGAACTTCCTGCAAATGCATAACTGTGTGAATTTCTGCATTGCTGCGGGCACTACAGAAATATAAAGCTGAATCATCACAGCCGATTAGGTTTCACAAAGCTTATATACTAACTCGCAAAGTGAATAAGCAACTTTAGCTGGTTTGTGGGAGGATGAATGTAGCTGCAGCTTTACTTTTTTTCACAATGACACAAAAGCAGAGATGCATTGGCGTGATTCTTAAATGTATAAAATGTTTGCACACAGGAAGGGTTTTTAATACACAAGAAGAAAATGAATGAGATTATTCGTGACCCTCTTTTTCCTCATGTACTGCATGTGTATACAGATGTCTGTTTTTCCCACTGTGGAATGAGCTGAACATTACTACTTGTGCAGTGAGTGATGTAAGAGACATGTAAGTCGAGCTGTGTGCGTCAAACATACGAACAGTCTCATGTTTTTTTCTCGTTACGTTACCTGATGAAAAGATCTAACATCGGGTGCTTGTATGAAAGGAGCAGACCAGACTAATGGATAAATAACATGGGATTTTTAAAGAGTGATGTTGAAATCTAGGATACAAAAGTAGAGACTATTAGTTTAAAGCTTATAATATTTTAAACCAGAAAAAGTGTCCATTATCCATTCCAGCACATTGACCAGACCATAGTTGGTTAGCTGTTTGGTTGGTTTGTTTTGAATTTCTATGTAATATTCTGTGTAGATTATGTACTATTTAGTCTAATTGGCTCCATGAAGCAAAATTGTTTTTTAATCAAATAAAAACAAAAAATGTGAAACATAATTCTGTGTTTACAGAAGATACTTTGAGACACCTATGTGGTGTCTCTGTTTTATGGATGATGAATGTTATCATTCAATATATATATATACAATTTAAATGGCCATTAAATCGCAAAGAGTTGCTTTTTTATCCAACTTCATGGAAGACTGTAGAAATAGACAGTAAGTACAGCTGACTGTTTAGATCCTAGAGGCAAACTGACTAACTGACCCTGAAGGATGTGACTCAGTTCTGCACCAAATCATGCTGGTTTTAGGCTGGCTTTAGTAGTGGTCTCATAAAATAGTGTAAAATTTTTTTATTCCTCTTTGACTTCTGTGTATGTTTTTGCATGCATATTTGGGATATAAGCACAAAGATATAAGGGGAGCAGCTAGAAGAGCCAGTCACATCGTAGCAAGATGTTCACTGCCACTGTCGGGTCATGAAGAATGACCAGGCGTGGAGTGAAAATGAGTGAGTCCAGTGCTTTCTAATGCTCAGTTTGGCGTGCCGTTTAATGGTGATCCATATTACTCGAGAGCTCTTTTTAAAAGCAATAAAAGACCTTGCCGAACAGGAAAATGGAAAGCACTTCATCGTCCTTCCTGGGAGCCACATTAAATCTCTTGCTGCATCAATATCCGTGGTGGCCCGCCTAATATTCATCTGTGCCACTCGTCCACCAATTTCCCGTTTTGAAAGGCAAGGTAACTGCCAAACAAATGCACTCTGTGCGTTAACTCTGCACAGATTAACTTTGTGAAATCAGGGCCGGATGGATGTGCACTCTGGGATGTTTTTGAGCCTGTTTAAAATGCAAAATTGCTTCTTTTCCACTCCAAGTGGGAACTCATTTGAATTGAGTTATGCATCTCTTTTTTTCCACAACATATTTGCGCCGTCTACCTCTTTTAGGTGGGTTTAATGCTGCTTTTGTCCAATGCAGTTTTATTGGCAGTCACTTTTACTTTGACTAACAGGAGATAAAATTATAAAAATTAATTGTGCAAATGTACCGTCCTCCATACCATGTATGTAATACCTAGTTCTTCCAGACACTCTTTGTCTAATGGAAATAGTGAGATTATAATGTAAAATAGAGAATGCTTTTACCTGAAGTTTTTTTTTTTCTCCAGTCATTGATTGTTCTTTGTGCGGAATTCATCCATCCTACCAATATAAAATGTTCCTGAATGTTCCATAATGTTCCTGTGGCTCAGTGGTAGAGCATTGTGTTAGCAGCGCAAAAGGTTGTGGGTTCAATTCCCAGGGAACACACATTCTCATAAAAAATGTATAGCCTGATTGTACTGTAAGTCGCTTTGGATAAAAGCGTCTGATAAATGTAAATACAAGTGAGATGTATTATAGTGATTATTTTTTCGAACATGGGATGACACACACTATGGAAGTGCAATGCTTTTAAGTTGTCTGATGTGTAATATTTCAGAAGAAACAGTGAAGGAAATATGAAGCATAATGGATATGTTGTGCTGACAGATTTGAATGGGGGACGTTTCATATTTACACAACTATTTCATACCTTCCTGTGTCTTCAAGGGTCAGAATCTCAGTGTGTATGTTGTGCACACCTGTGAACACACACATGCACATGTGCTTGCAGATTACAACCTATTTTGTACCTCCTATCATCCATTTCTGTCCGACAGGTAAGGAGAGAAGATGAGGTTTAGACTCCTGGGTTGTTTCTCCCGATTTCCCAATCCAATCCCAACTTTGACCCAGATGTTAATCCTCAATTACACATGTAGATCCACAAGCTGCTTTTTATGTCGCCCTGGGCTCCTTCTGAGACCATAGCTGAATAAAAGTCTTTCCCATAGACCTTATCTGTCTTGGACAATTAATATAATTTTTCACAATTTCATGTGATATTTTCCAATTATAGCGATCTTTCAAGCATATTGGTTTAGAATAGCTTTCACACTAGTGCTTGGGCTATTTTATTCATTTCAGACTTGTGCTGTGGCTCTTGTGAATTATAGTGCCTGGACTTGTCACGTTGTTAACATTTCAAAGTAATAACTGGCCCCATACTGAGATTTTAAGGTTGAATCAAGCCACTTTCCTTTGCCCCATCCCTTTTGCTGACTCAAGAATCTTTCATTTCTATCATTGTGTTTTTGAATGAATATCATGGACCAAATGCAGAATTGCCTTATTAGAAATAATTATATGTCACATTGACATTACCAGCAATGATTTTTCACAGTAGCCTGTCCATCATATCTTCAATCTATTTTTTTTTTTTTGACAAAACAGATTTAATCAGCACATGTGTAGGTGTGAGACTAAAGACCCCTGCTGATTATTCTATCATTTCTTTATCAGAGCAAATAAACAGTTAGCTTCAGTGGGGACAGATGGATCCGCGCATGTGTAATATATAAAGCTTAAGCTTTGTTTTTAGTGTGGACGACTCTGTTCTCAATTGGGGAAAGGATTGAAAGTGCATGGGGAGTAAGTATGGGGCAGATTAAGCCTACACAGACACATATGTTTAGGATCTAGTGCACACATACAGCCACAGAAGTTCCTAGGGAATGGGAGCCATATGGAGCTGAAATTCCTACCTTCCTACTATCTCTTGTGCTTTCCTGGTCTGACTGTGGTTGTCTAAAAGCACCCGTCTTTCTTTTCAGATCATACTGTAATGTGTACATGGCAAGCAAAACAATAGCTAGTATGTTTAGCTGTGAAACATCTTTGAAATGAGGTACGAAGCTATTATCAACTGTCTGTATTTAATATTCTTCTGTGAAGTATAACATGCTGAAAAGAGAATGTTGAGTAAAAAAGAAGGGGTAAAACAGGAGCCCCTGCTGTTATCAGAGTCAAGGGGACACCCAGGACAGTTGTAATCGGCAAAGTCAGACTACATGCCGCAGACGCAGGGCGACTGCTTGCCCTGACACACAGTGTTCCCACAGCTGGTACAACGCGTATATGTCTATGTATATGTGAGAAATAAAGAGAACAGGGGTGCTGATGGGTCAATACAGATGCTGATATTGTAAAACCACTAAAACAGCATTAGTCATGACCTGAGTAAACAGCATCAAGATGTCATGTTGTGTGCTGTCTAGGGTTCTAAAGTAAGGATGCACATGCCGTAAAAACTGTCACTGCTGGTGCTTGGCAAAAAGAACAACCCAATGATTTAGTGCTTTGGGCCATCTCCAAAGCAACTCTGACCAGTGTTATTTTGTATTACTTTTGTACTGTTTCTGTTTAAGTAACTTTAATTTTTAAATATTCAGCTTTCATTTTAATTTCAGTTTACATTTTAGTTATTTTGTTAAGCATTTTTGTCATTTTTATTATGTTTTGCCTTTTTTAACATTTCTATGTAGCTTCAATTAATTTTTATTTTTAGTGTGGGTTTTATACATTTTTGCACTTAAACTTCTACTAACTTTATGTCATTTAGCTACCAAGACAACATTTCTAATTGCATTTAAGTTTTTCAACTTAATATATATACATACACACACACACATATATATATATATATATATATTTCTAATTCAGTTTTATTAACAAAAGCAGTTTTTTAATAGCTATAGTTTGAGGTAACAATAACAACACTGGCTCTAACCCTGTAAGCAATTAGACAGAAGTGGCCAGAATACTTTGCTAGACCAAATTTGAAGAAATACTTACAGATGAGCTGAGTAACCTCTTACATACCTCTGCATCTCTACCAAATGGCCACTTTGTCTAAATAGAGATGCTGATCTGTCTTATCTGTTAGATATTGCCCACAATCAGCTTTATAGTTTTAAATTATTGAGCTTTTTAAAAACTTGTAGTAAAAAGAAACATACTTTTTAGGAGATATAAGCATGCTCAGAAATATAGGTTTCATTCTACATGACATGAATGCAAATCATGCAGTTTATTGAGGTATTCTATTATATTCCTATGTTTTTTTTTTGTTGGAGGGGGGGGGGGGCAATCAATGAAATTGCATTGAAATGGACCCAGGCAATATCTAGAGACCATATTTTCATAGACCAACCAGCACTAGCAATATGATAAACATATCAACACATAGTAACACACAAGCACTGTGACAGCAAGTTGTGCGCATGCACTAATATGTACATTAAAAGTCAACTTATTTCTATTATTCTTAACCATAATCAAGTGTAAAATGGGTCGACTGACTTTTTAATCTGGAGAAACGGGGTACTTTAGACGTTACATGTCTGTTGTAGATGCTGAAGACCTCTGTGGGGCTCCTCCAGATTTCTGAAACATTTTAATGAGAGTATTGCCGGTGTCTTTGATCATTAGGGAAATGGTGATGACAGCTGGAATTTGACTGGTGTTACTATCTATGAACTCTCTAAAGGCATGTACCGTGTATGTAGCTGTGTGTGTATATCTTACAGGAGCTCAGGTGCTGTGGAGAGGCAGCTGTTGAGATATCACTGAGGTCTCACAAGAACTGTTCCAATTTTTCTTCTGCAGATCGCACTGAGAAGCGCTCCACCATGCCCGACTCACCTGCTGATGTGAAAACACAGTCCAGGTTAACTCCCCCCACCATGCCTCCTCCCCCCACCACACAGGGAGCTCCCAGGACCAGCTCCTTCACCCCCACTGCATGTGAGTACTAGAACACACTGTACTCAGCCTGTGCACGGACACCTCAACATAAGACCAATGCATACGAATGACATGAAAGTATAAAATAGTCCTAAAATACCTTAAATTCCTTTCTTAAAATGAGTCCAGTTCTGTATTTGTTGTTCCTTGAAAAGTGTGGATATCTAAATAAATTTTTTAGCATCTAAACTATTTTAACCAAGTCAGCCTGATCATTGCAGTACAGATTTTTACATTTGGTTAATTAAAAAGGGAGTTTACAGAGATGCATTGTGTTATTTAAAAAGTGTGCTACGTATTTGTGTCATGCTGAAAATTTTGACTTTCATGCCGAAATTTGGAATTCCAATCCATCTTCCAACTTTTTACAGTTCTCGATGTGTCAATATTTTTGACTAGATAGTTGGTTTAAAGGAAATGTGTTTCAAAAATGTAATCATTCGTGTTTGCATCCAATTAGAGAGTTGTATGTAAGCTGTGTGGAGTTCCAGTCGAATTTTCGGATCCAATTTGAGCTTTGATTGACAGACAAGACAGAGCAGGTTACATTTGGTATAAAACAAAGTCTCAGCTTTCAAATTTTGTAATTTTGTAAGAAATTCAAACAATGAATACCATTTTATGGCTCTTTAATGTGTTGTGACAGATCGCTGAAGCGCCTCACTTCAAACAATATCTTGTTTCAAATGCGCAAAGATGTCAGTACACCATTTTTCAAGTTCAAGTCTACTGACATTAATCTACTGTCCTATATGGTATTTGTTTGTCAGACAAAAATGGCGTTATGATCGCCTGTCAATCAAACTCCCTGCGAAGGGTTAACTGCATTAAAATATTAGAATGTTCATGGCTAAAGGACTGCTAAACTGGATGTGATGTATTGTATGTAAAATGTTATTTTTAAAATACTAGTTCTGTAAAATGGGTGATTATTAATAGTTATGTCCAACATTGTTTTTTATACTTTTTTCTATTGATTAGCCGTGAATAGGTGCAGGGTAACAGTTCCTTCATGACTTTAGGGGGTGAAATACGACAATCATACTTAAATGTCAGAGATAGAGGAAAGGTGTCATAAATCATCCTAATTATTACTAACTAATAATAATAATAGCTCCTTACTAATGCTCAAAGTTACTTTACAAAAAAAAGAATGACAACGGAACAGATCAGAAAATTACTATGCAAAACAAATACAGGAACAAAACAAATCAAAACAGAACAATCAAAAAAATTAATAGTAAAGTGGTATTAATTTATTTTAGTGGTAAAGTATTTAAGGCCAGCTGGTTGACTTGATTCAGATAATCTGTCAACTTTGATTTGAAAGAAAATGTAGTTTTGCACTCCCCTCATTACATTCGACAGGATTTCCCCTTGTCTTCTGACCTGCAGATTTTTACTTCTGCCCGCTGGCTGATGCCACAAAGAGCATCACACATGCCAGCACAGTGGAGCACTGGAGCGGCTCGCTATCAAAGCCGTCCGTGCCACAGCCTCCCAGCACTATGTCAGTGTAACTGAGCAGTGGTGTGCTGTCAACAGCAGTAACACATTCCTCTCTCTGATGTTACATCCCTAAAAACAGATCAGTTGAACTCTGCAATTAGCGCTTATGAAAAAAGAGACAAAAAGCAAGCCAGGTCTGAAGCAATCCGGAGCCTTTTTGAAGGCATACTCTAATTATACATTCTGAAGGTTTAACAAAGCAAGCGCTTTGATTTCCCCTCCATGTAATTGTTACCAGATGCAGCTCAAGTATCTCGTTTCTGTTCTGTTGGAGGGAGGCCAGGCAAACGAGGCTATCACACAGCCTAATCTCATTAGAGAGACGTTGATTCCAAGCTGTATCCCTCCGCCGCGTATGTTTCTCATCGTGGCACGGAGGCACTCGACCACATGTATTCTCCTCCTCTGGACTTAATATGTCTGATGTATGGAAGCAAGAACGCACGGCTTCCTTCTCAAAGCTGCCGTGGCTGATTCAAAACAAATGTTTTACTGTCACAAGAGCCTCGTTCAAGCATCGTCAGTCACAGGCATTCAAACGCCAGTGTCATTTTTTGTAAAGCGCTTTAGGTGTACAGCAATACACAATAAAGCGCTATATAAGTGCACCATTCATTTTTGACAAAGGATTGCTTCCTGCTTCTTTTTAAGGAATGTTCCTGGCAATGTTTAATGTGAATCTTTTGGGTTTAGATCATTCTAGAATGTTTGGGTTAAAAATCAATGCTAAAGTTCTCTTTGTGGCATGTAGAAATAAATAACTTTCTGTTTTCCAGTAACGAATGGCACCAGTCACTCTCCCACTGCACTGAATGGAGCTCCATCTCCACCCAATGGTTTCAGCAATGGGCCTTCATCATCATCTTCGTCCTCGCTGGCCAATCAACAGCTGCCACCGGCCTGTGGCGCAAGACAGCTCAGCAAGCTCAAACGCTTTCTCACAACACTACAGCAGTTCGGCAATGACATCTCGCCTGAGATAGGAGAACGAGTGCGTACCCTGGTGTTGGGGCTTGTGGTAAGTCTGCAGTCACAAACTGTGTGGTACTTGTTTTTATTTTTTGTTCAAACTTAATCTTTGTTTAAAATAATAGGCTTCTTTCTAGTGATATATGCAGGACTTCACTAATCATTTAGACCGCTTAAACCCCACCCTTGCAAGCTTGCATTCAAGTCTCTGAAATGGGGCTGGGTGATAAAATTATAATTACCGCAACTTCGATAAATGTTCGATATACTGTTTATGCGGCAAAAGTGGAACGAAACAGCGCTATTCATTTGAACCGCACCACACGGACTGTTTATCGGCACAGAGTTCAAATGGTTGCGCAGTGGGAGCTCACTAGAGCAGATGCGTTTATTCGAAGGTTCAAAAATTTGATTTTAAACTTGAAATAAATAAAGATTTGAAATGTATCGAGATTATTATCGATATCGAATGATATGACATTTTTTATTGTGATCATTGTTTTTGGTCATATCGCCCAGCCCTACTCTGAAATCTTAAATTCCAATCAACAACCAATGAATTGAACCAAGTCCCCACCCTGCAGTACATTTTATTATTTTTTAATAATTGTTTCACTCGGATGTACGTCACAATGTGGAAGAAAACATCTTTCACTACTTCCATTTCTTCACGACTTTAATGGGAAAGGATTTTCTAACATAGCGTAAAGTAAAGTCTGACTCATAGTCTTTAACAAAAAACAGATGTCTCTGAAAGGATACTAGTAATTATTGTGTCTCCTGAAAAGTTTAAAGACAGTGGAAATTGATTTGCTTTGCTTTCTTGCCACCAAAAAGGGTTTGCCACCAAATCTTGTTTGGCTTCCATCATAGAAAATAAAGGTTTGTCCAACAACAATAAATCAAATAGAACACATTTGTTGCTAACTATAGCAACATAACTGAAGAAAGAAAAAAAATCCACTTGACAAGATGTGCACCATAAGCTGTACCACAGCGTTATTTCCGTTAATATGTAGTTATGGAATAAACAATGGTGAAATAGCAGCCTGTACTAGAGGGCTGCTTTAATTAGCCATTCCAAAGGAAAGCTCTTTTTTCAGCGGGCATTTGTTTATTTTTTGCTGTGTCTACACGCAGAGGCTTCCTTGTGTCCCCTTGGCTTCCGTGGCTCTTTTTAATTCGCTCCCCACTCTGCCTTATTGAAAAGAGTGACACACTTAATTAGCGCCGCCGATGCTGGAGAAAAGCTCAGGAGGCTTTCTGGCTGTCAAAACAGGCCGCTGCAATCTGGCCGAACAGATGTAAGCCTAATGTAACAAAATTCAGGTCTGGGAAATGGGGGGGGAAAAAAAGGCTGTGTATTTTTCTCAAATGTACGATTCCCCGCTCTCTTTCCTTCCGCTAGCTCTCTTGGAAATAACATGTAGAAAATTGAAAATAGTGTTCTATCAGTCCTATCAGTCTGTTAAAAGATGATAAAGCAGAGAGCACGGAAGATTGAAATGAGTAATTTCTCTTTTTTTACACTGCCGAGTTTAACAGGGTTGAGATATATTTCAGTTCGGTAGGGAATTAGACACGTTTTTTTAAAGCTGCATATCTTCTGCGTGCGTTATGATGTCTATGCCATGTTTTATCTCACAGAGCAAGATGCGCAGTGTGATACTGCATCTGTAGTTTTGTTTGCATATGTGTTTGTGCGTGTGCTTGTTGACACAATGATGATGCGGTCAGCGCATGCACATGTAAAAGCCTCCAGATCAAACTTCCCCTTACGAGGCCTTTCACCACAGCCATCCATATGCCTCCCATTACAGTCTTCAAATCATTCAATCTTCAGCCGGATATAGTTTTGCCTCCAATAAGTAATATTGTCTCATAATGTTTTCCACATGTATTCATGTCTTTTTTCCCTCTCTCCCTGCAGAACTCCACTCTAACCATTGAGGAATTCCACTCCAAACTGCAAGAAGCGAACCAACTTCCCACTCCGACCTTTTGTCATCCCCTTTTTGAAGGTATTGCACAAGCAATCTGGAAAACATTTAAACAATTAAGGCACAGATGTACATATTTCTCCCAGCTTTCCATTTTATTCATCCTTCGCTTTTAAATGGCCTAAATGGATATGTGGTTTCCTCATGAGCAAAGAAGCATCAGGTTTCTTTATCGCTGGGACCTATTCCTTTATTTCTCATGATAGATATGAACCTACATTAATCAGTGTAACAGCACCATACGGGCCCGTCCCACTACACAGTGTCTATATTTATTCATACATGCGGACGGACACCCTTGTTCAGCCGTCGCTTTTCTCACACGCCAAATTTCGGAGGACAGGGCACATCTGAAACCATTACCATAGTAAGACGATCCGTTGTCTGGGAGAATATCAACCTTTGCCCTCTCTGCCGCCCATTTGTCACTACGGCCCTTATTTCATTACAGTTAAATTTGTCTCAGGGCCTGTTTATGTTGGAGCACTTAACACGAACCATTCAAATAAACACTGCATATTATTCTTTCGACCATGGGACGTATTTGAGTTACACATGCCATACTTTTATATCACATTATCGTGTTCAAGATTAAAATGATTGTAGCCTGCAGAGCGAATGTATAATTTGTTAATTTATGACATATGTAGCAAATTGACATCAGCGCTTGATAGAGATTAAATTCTCATGAGCATATGGTGACTGCTTTATCTATCCACCCTCAATCGTTAGCCATTCGTTTTCATCTGCTTGTAAGTGACAGCTATTACGCACGGCGCTCCAACCTACCCATTCCCCTCCCTCTTTGTCTAACCTTCAGCCTCCCTCTTCCCAATTTCCCATCTTTCTCTCGTGCTTTGCTTTCTTCCGTCTTCCTTTCCATAATAATGAAATAAGCGACCAGTGGAGATGGATCAAATCTGTGTTGTTTACTTCATTAGACGATGATGGAAAGGAGTCTGTCTGTTTTCGCGACTCGCCGTTCGGAGGCATTTCATCTTGTCCACTGCTTGTCCTGGCCGGCTCTGTCACACAGAAACCGGTCCCATTAGAGGTTGCGCCGGTCGCTGGATGGATGCAGAGAAGCATACAGGGACACTTCCCTGACTCACTCGCTCTCGCGCAGCTCCACGCCATATGGTTACTGTATCATCCAGTCAGGAGGGATGGTATCAAAGATGCAACTTGTGTTATTTTTTTTTCTCGTACCCTCTCTCCCTCTCGTCTAATTTTAGTGGTTTTCCTCAAAGGAGCCTTTAATGACAAATACCATATGGCTGTGGGAACAGGGGCTTGTATAAGTGTGCAGAAGCGCAGCTGCAACAATGTGCATTAGCAGCATTTTTTCATTAGGCTAATGTTGTCTAGCGACCCTCCCGTCAGAGTTGGGTTTTGTGGGGAAGTGTTTACAGGAAGGGCAGCGTGCATCACGCTAATGATGTAATTCAAATTCGACGCCAGCTGATGGTTTTTGTTTATGATTTCTGTAAATGGATTTCTCATCTGATAAATTTGTAATATTTAGACGCCGTTTCATTCAGCAGGCTCCATAAAGCCTGTAAGCACATGTGTTCCTCTGCGGCTCTGTGTCTCATTGTTCAGAGAAGCACTCAGCGTGACACAGTCGGCGCTTCACCACATGCTAGCGGTGCAGTAGAAGTCAGGATTACATATACGTGGCAAACTGCTTTGCGGCTTGTGTTTGATATGCTGGTTTCCAACTAGCTGTTTGCTAATGGACCACACAGGAGCTGGAGAACACATTCAGACACAAGCGAAGATAATTTTTATAATCTTACTGGATTTAATAAAAAAAATGGATAATGATAAACAATAAAATTGCAAATTAGACTGTTCTAACTTTTATGGACGAATAAGCTTTTCTCATTCATTATCTTGAAATACACTGCAAGAATTACTTTCTTCCTCTGTGTTTCATCTTGTTTTCCAGTAAAATATCTAAACATTCTTAAAACTAAAACTGAATTAAGATTAAAAGCAAAATTACTTGTGATATCAAGTCTTGTTTTCTATAAAATGTGTCAAAATTAGATGAATTTAAACAACAAATAGATTAAATAGATTAAAAACAAAACAAGTTGTATTTTTCTTATCACCATTGGCAGATATTGTATTTCTTATTTATAAAGTCACTTAATTTTGATGATTTTTTTCAGAAAATTCTTAAGTCATTTTGCTTCTCAAGTAAATGTTTCTTGATATAATACTGGGAAGCAAGACAAAAATACTGATTAAGATAATAATTTTTGCAGTGTACATGGTGTATGTGAACTGTCACTAACTACGAGGACCACCATTTAATGAAACTCTGAGGTCACTGAGGGTCAAAGCAATTTCACTAGCCTCAGGTAATTATCATCATAAACTACTAACAGACCATTACCTCATACAGCTGGCAACCAGGCAGTCATTTATAAACAATCCCCATCATTATCATCATTAAAATAAGTCAGATTAATTTGTATTTATTTTTACTTTTTTATGTTTGCCATTTATTCTGCATCATGACCAGCAGGAAAATTTTGGCCACACTTTCTTTAAATTATGTGCTTTCATTGTGCTTCGTTCAATATTCAATCAACGCACTGCTCCTAATTTTAGCCATTACATCAGTGAAAAGGCGCCCACTGTGAGTACACTGGGGAATATTCCAGAGCTGAAAAAATGTTTGATTATAGTCTCAGATGAGAGTCAAAACCTTGTGCTGTTTAGATGGTGCAATAGTCTGACTGTTGCTGGATGGGAATTCACAAAAACCTTTCATCTGCCGTGAAAATGCTCCTCGGTGTATCTTTGAAGTGGCGAGGCCTCCAAGTGCTTTCGGAGAAAGCCAGGCCAGCTAGTAATCATGACGGAGATGCAGAGGAAATGAGACAGAAAGAAAGCGAACGTTGCCCCCCCTCCTCCAAACCATCTGCTTTGAAGATGTCACTTTCTATGTTGACCATGATTGTTCACATCAAGGGCTCAGGGCACTAATGCATGTTTCAGGTCACAATAGAGTGCTGCTCAAAACGGCGTGAGAGTGTCTTTTATTTTGGAAGAATGTACCTGTAATGATAATAATGAGTAAACAAAAAACGGTGTTTAGAGCCTCTGGCTGTGGACAGCTTCATCGTGCTACATCTGCTCAGCACATCCTGACCGCTATCTCCCCCTACAGGCCAACCTGCCGCTACTGCAGAGGGAGCTGGTGCACTGTGCACGGCTGGCCAAGCAGAACCCGGCTCAGTATCTCGCCCAACATGAGCAACTACTGCTGGACACAAGCACCACGTCACCTGTCGACTCGTCTGAACTCTTGATGGATGTCAACGAGAACGGCAAGAGAAGAACGCCTGACAGGTGAGCGAACTGTGAATGAACATCATTATCAATCAGTCATGTCGTTTTTTTTTTTGGTATTCAAGGAGTCACACTATAGTTTCACTTGCCAAAAAAATTAATAAAACATTTAATTTGCTTTGAGACAAAATACAAATAATAATTTTATTCTGTAATTTATAAGTAAAGAAATAAATACATTTCTATTTTCATTTAATATTATGTTTTCTTTCAGCAAATTTACAAGACTATCACAAGTCATTCTGACTGTTTAAATTCAAAACAACAATGTTCAATTTATCACAGAACCACAAAACTAAAAGCCAAAACCAAGTTTGCAAGGTATAAAAATGCATAATCAACGAAAGTGAGTTGTAATGACAATAAAAACTCTCTCACAAAAGCTCATAATAATATTTTTTTTATGAGCATTTGTCAATAAATGTTTATTTGAGCATTCATTTGTTAGCAAGTGGACTTTAGGCACCCACACACAACTATACACTAGAGATGCATCAGTGTATCGGATTCAAACAGTACCGTTTCTAGGCATAGGCAAGGCATAGGCATAGGCAAGCTAGGGCCTAGAGCGCCACCAGCTGGAGGGGGTGCCAATGAGCGCACGTTCTGCCACTACATTTTAACAGGGTTGTGATCAAGAGTGGTACGAGCACCCTGAAATATGATTGCCACCCCCACTGGATCCCCCAACGTCATTGGGCTAGAGTACTGTCATTCTGACATGCCTGTATGCTATTGGATCAGAGTGCTGTCAGTTGCTGCCTCTGATTGTTGCATGCAAAGTTTGCATTTGTATTTGGATCGCTCAACAATGCCATTAGATCAGTGGGTTCTGTCAGTGTTTTGGCAAGGTAAGGCGCTTTTATTTTGCTGTGCAAGTTCAAAGGCCAATTTAAAATATTGGTACATAAAAAGTGCACTAAATCATTATTTTGTTGAGGCAGTATTTGTGGCAAAAACAAAATCTGTCGATTTTATCCTTTTGTTTACTGTATTTATTTGTTTGGCCAGTGTCGTTGTGAGTTTTGGTTATTTTTCTGTTGTAAGACCTTTGAAATCATTTGGCGAAGTGATACGGAACTGTAATGCGGTCGAGAGTTGCCTGGAACTACGTTCGCCGTGCGATTCCCTGAAAATAATTGCACGCCTCAGAACGTTTGTCAGCCAATCAGATTCAAGCATTCAATGGCCCCGTAGTATAAATATATATAACCTATTACAAATATAATTTGTAAATGTATCAATGTTGTTATTTAAGATTTGAGTGTTTACATAATCGTTTTATGTTATTTTGTATGTAATCTTGTTTGGGTGTGGTAGTTAGATGGGGGGGGGGTTCTAATAGGGATTTCGCCTAGGGCGTCAAAATGGCTAGAAACGGCCCTGGGATGCATGCTTGTTAAACAGCTGGAGGGCTGTAGAAATGTTGCAGCAGGTTATGAGTGTCTATATTGTTATGCATCATTTGGATTCTCATCCTTTAATGGAGCAGAACCAGGAGGAACCAGACACATCTGGAGAATCCACGTACATTCAGTAGAGGCTTCCTGTTGAGATGAACATGAGTGAGAATTTGCACTATAAAACTAGAGCAAGGCTGCATGTCTGTTGCTGCCTGAGAGAAAAGATATAAAAGCTTTTATATATCAGTTCACTCCCAGGAGCTCAGAATTATTTCTTCTTTTCAGTGAGAAATATAATTTTTAATATGCTATCTTATGTGAATACATATCAGCTCAGGTCCCCATGGTTATTAGAGAAGAATATACAGCTCTCTATTTTTCTCTTTCTTTAAATCTGTCTTTTTTTATGTAATACCTGCATTTTTACGTGAGCTCTAATGTATGGCTAGGTGAGCCTGGGGACATGGCTGATAACACATACAGATGAGACTCAGCTCAGATACGGCTGGCTAAGCGCTTCTGTTTCTGCTTAGCTCGGCTCAGCTCGACTCGACTCTCCGTGCTCATAATGAGGAGGTGCAAAATAAAGAGAAAGCAATATTGGAATTTGAAAGGGAGCAATGCTGTCCTTAATCACGGAGCACAATGTACGGTCACTTCAGTCTGATTAATATCAAAGGAATCGGGAAACTACGGCTATGGAGAGAAGCCCACACTACAATGCATTCTTAGTACGACTCTACTCATTTAGAAGAGAAATGTGTGCCGAGACTTATTTGAATAAAATATTCCATTGTGCTGCACAACCCCTATATATTGAAAAAAAAGTGATTTCTAAATGAGGTACAGATTTAGTTCACAGCTTTCAATGATCCCCACGGTCTTGTAAACTAAGGTAATTTAAGAAGTTACCTGAGATTTTAAAATGCATACACACAAGGACTGTCAATGAGATCTTAGTTGTACTGAGTAAATAATTAGGCTTCTATAAGATTGTTTTTAAAGAAGTCTCTTATGCTCATCAAGGCTCCATTTGTTTGATTAACAGTACAGTAAAACAGGAATACTGTAAAATATAATTTTTTATTTAAAACAACTGCTTTCTCTTTTATATATATATTTATATACATTTCTTATTACTATCAATGTTGAAAACAGTTGTGCTGCTTAATATTTTTGTGGAAACGTGATTTTTTTTCAAGATCCTTTGATAAACAGAAAGGTCAAAAGAACAGCATTTATTTAAAATAGGAAACTTTTGTAACATTATAAATGCATTTACTGCCTCTTTTGATCAATTGAATGCATCCTTGCTGAATTAAAATGTCAATTTCTGTATTTTTATTTATTTTATTTTCTTTGTATTGTAATTAAGTATTTTCATGTTTGTTTTGCAAGTGCCACGTGAAAACACAGTAAACAATTTTAAATACATTTGAATTAAAGACAATATTTTATCCAAATAATAATATAAACAAGTATAAAATGAGTTTTGCTAAGTAAGATTGGGAATCTCAGACCTGTGAAATACAATAAATACATGACAAAGTAAATAAATTAATAGATCAAAAAGATCTATTATAATAGATACATTTTGTGAATGGAAAAAAGACATGGGAGACATGAGCACATGGAAATGACATACCGTACCTGAATCAGAGACACAAGTTCATGAAGAATAGATAGAACTAGACTTGATATTAAAATGTATGAGACTGGGGTTAAATAAAGGCAGCTGTGTTTTGGAGGTGTGGGTGGAGGAGAGAGGTGGCTTTGAGGAGCATATGGACGGTGATGGATGCACATTAGCAGCTCATAAAAGCAGCTCATTAGGAAGTTCAGTCTTTTTCAGAGGGAACCGAGGGATGACCGCCTCACAACACACACACACACACACAGTGATTCACTCGAGTACCAGCATCTGCGAACACCTGGACCCGTGACACATGAAAGTGAAGGGCAGAGCAATGTGAAAGCCCTATGGTTTAGGTGCGCAGAATGAGTCCTGTAAGTGCACATCTCTTACAGCCCTTGTGTGCTCTGTCAAGACCTCCTTTTACTGACAACAAAGTGCTCGACGGAGGCATAGAAGCTGCTTTTCTACTTAACACATTAGATGACAGACTCTTACTGCCTTAGGTGCAGTTTCACATTCTCCCTCGACCCACAGCAGAGGAAAGTACGTTACATCAATGAACACACTGTCCTCAGAAGACATCTCAATGTCACACAGTGTCTGTCTTGTTAGAGTAGTAAAACACAGAAAAAAAGACACTAGTGAGTCAACGTTTTCCCTGATAGATCTATCTATCTATCTATCTATCTATCTATCTATCTATCTATCTATCTATCTATCTATCTATCTATCTATCTATCTATCTATCTATCTACCATTCTTCCGTTCTATCATAACGTTTACATCAGTCTAGTGTTCTAACTCTTCTGCTCCTTTCTTCCTGTTCCTCACTCTGGATTTTTTTGTCTCCTTCCAGAACCAAAGAAAACGGCTTTGACCGGGAGCCACTCCATCCCGAGCACCCCAACAAGAGGCCCTGCACTATCAGCCCTGGCCAGCGCTTCAGCCCCTCCAACGGGCTCTCCTACCAGCCCAACGGCCTGCCGCACCCCACCCCGCCCCCTCCACAGCACTACCGTCTGGACGACATGGCCATCGCACACCACTACAGAGATTCCTACCGCCACCCCAACCACCGCGAGCTCCGCGACCGCCCTCGGCCTCTTGGTAAGAGAGAGATTACAGCAGCATCTGGGGACAGTCATTAATAAGACCATTACTGTGTTATGAAAGATTGTTAAGAGTCTGAGACGTGCAATATAACCTCCTTCTCCACGGCTGCGGTCACCAATGCCTCCAATCCTCAAACTTTGTGAATAACATATTCCATTTTGATGCAAGGACCATATAAATGTTGAGGGTAAAAACAAGTTTCAAATAAAATGAGGCTCAAATTCAGTTCATAGTTTTTAATAGACAGCAGAAATATAGAAAGTCACAGTAAAAGGTTTTTTTTTTTTAAAGGAAAAGGTGCTTACATAATTAAATAAATAAGTAATAATAATTAAAAGACACCAGACATATAGAACGTCACAATAAAAAATGTTTTAAAGGAAAAGGTACTTACTTAAATAATAAGCAGTAATAAAATGTAAATTAATAAATTAAATGTGTGTGTGTGTGTGTGTGTGTGTGTGTGTGTGTGTGTGTGTGTGTGTGTGTGTGTGTGTGTGTGTGTGTGTGTGTGTGTGTGTGTGTGTGTGTGTGTGTGTGTGTGTGTGTGTGTGTGTGTGTGTGTAATGTGTGTGTATTGTGTTTTCAGTGTGTGTGTGTGAGGAAAATAGAAATGCACCGTGTGTGTGTGTGTAGGTGTAGGGCAATAGTGTGTACAGTATGTACTATGTGTGTAAACAATAGTGTGTGTGTGTGTGTGTGTGTGTGTGTGTGTGTGTGTGTGTGTGGTGTGTGTGTGTGTGTGTGTGTGTGTGTGGTGTGTGTGTGTGTGTGTGTGTGTGTGTGTGTGTGTGTGTGTGTGTGTGTGTGTAAAACATAAAATATATTTCTCAGATTATTTGGAGATAAAAGCAAAAATAATTTAAGCAAAAGACGCCCCATTCTCCGAGGCTGATTTTGCCAATGCCTCAAACCCTCAAAAGTCCACTGCATGCCACTTAGACTCTTAGAAGTTAAACCAGGCAAGGCGTTGTTGGATCAGGAACATAAACTCCTTTAAAAATGATTTGAGGTTTACATAAAACCAACTCTCCATATCAGGTTTAAATGTGCTAAAAATACTCAAGCACGTTAGCCAGTGATATATGCACGAGATATGCATAAGCCTGGCAGCTCTGGTGCTGTGTGGAGAGAGCGAGAGAGCGTGCCCGCAGGCTGCATGGGAGAGTGGAGTGAGGGATGAGAGCATGTGAGGAATGAAGAGTGTGTGAGTGATGGAGGATGTCAGGAAGCGGGTGAGCTATGGCTGTGAAACAGACGGCCACGACATGCCGCTGAGGGCAAGCAAGAGAAATGGAAAACTGAGGCCCAAATAGTAACACATTTAACACTTACTCTCTTTTTTTTTCTCGTTCTGTGTCAGGGATGCACGGCAGCACGCGTCAGGAGGAAGTCATAGATCACAGACTCACAGACAGAGAATGGGCAGAAGAGTGGAAGCACCTTGACCATGTAAGAAAAGTAATAACATTTTTTATTACTATCCAAAGTATGTGTGTCTGTGTGTATGTGAGAGAGAGAGAGAGAGAGAGAGAGAGAGAGAGAGAGAGAGAGAGAGAGAGAGAGAGAGAATACGGCACAAGTGTGCTTGCTGGTATGTTTCTGTATTTGCATGTTGTTGTTTTTTGCAATCTTCTACTAGACAATAATGAGATTATATTGAGCTCAACTGGAGATTTTAGTTTTTTTTTGTGAAACATACCAAAATCAAAGATGTTAACATGAATGCTAACATTTCTTTCAAAGTTTCCAAAAATGTCATTTAGTGCTCTAATAAGTGACTGTAAACTATATAGAGCACTTCAGAGCGTTAACTTTTTGTCATTTAGGCTTTAACTGTTTTTATATCTAAATGTCTATTTAGAGAGGTGTGAGTCATCATTCAATGCCAGGCTTTAACATAGTGCTAAATGCTTCTCCCCCGCAGCTCCTGAACTGCATTATGGATATGGTGGAGAAGACACGTCGCTCCCTGACAGTTTTGAGGAGGTGCCAGGAGGCCGACCGAGAGGAGCTCAACTACTGGATCCGTCGTTACAGTGATGCTGAAGATCTTAAAAAGACCAGCAGCTCCAGCAGCAGTCAGTCCAGACAGCAGAGCCCTGCCAGCCAAGAAACCAATGCTTTAGGTAACACTTATTCAGCACAAGACATTTGTCTGAGATGTCTTTATCACCTGAAAAGTTTATGTTCTATGTCTGATCTTAAAAAGAACAGATTTACAGTCAGTTGTTCTGATGATAATGTTAATGATCTATCAGTTATTTTGTCTGGAAAATATGGTTGCACCATGTATTTAGTTCATTGTAAATGAAGTGTCCTTTCTTCTCTCTCTTCCAGATGTCCATAGGGAGCTCATTCACAGGCCAGTGTCTGGATACGTACCTGAAGAAATCTGGAAGAAAGCCGGTTAGCATGCCATCTTTTTCCTTGTTTTGGGGGGGGGGGGGGTTGAACATGCGCACACACTCATAAACACAGGTGGAAAATCAAAGCTAAATTATTCAGACAGAGCTCTTTCAAAGCCTGCCTGTGATTTATAAGCTCTCTGAAATTCAATCAGTCAGTCGGTTATTTGTATGCAGAACTGCAGAGTCAGGTGGGAACCTGGTCGGTGTCACACCAAACTCTGGTGTGATCCCGACATAACAGTTGTTTTCCTTGAGATCACGGTTGTTCTTGTGAAAAATCAGGGGGAATTGTTTTTATTAAATGCACAAGAAATTATGCATATATAATGATGTTGGAACACTTGGCAAAAAATATTAGTATCTTAGTAAAACAAAAGAACAATAAATGCATATTTATAAATAAAAAATGTAATTAATAAAAATGTATTAATATATTTCACAGATTAAATTTCTGAAATGCTTTTTAAGCTACTAGAATTTTCTTTTTGTGCATATTTGCGATAAATAACAATATAAATAGAAAAAATATTTTGTTGAAATATGAGATCTCTTTTAAAGACAAAAATAAGATTTAATCAATGTGCATTTAATTTAAAACCAACATTAACAAAAATCTTGAGAAGCAGATATAGCACTTGGAAGGTTTAGTCATCATGAGTTTTATTTAAAACATTATTTGAAGCCAGCATTATAAAAAATCTTTAGAAGCTGATAAATGTCTGTCTGTTTTGGTGGTATTTTGTTTGACTCCTGCAATGTTACCTGAGTTGTGTGTTGGGCAGTTCGGTGATTGGCTTCACTGGAAGCACCTCTACACATTCCAACAGTGATGTCAGATCATAAAGCTCTTTTATTGCTCTGGCTGAACAGTACACATAAGTGCTCCCAGCCTTTGCAGCACTTCAGCACTCCTGCCATTAGCTGTGCAACAGGCTCTCAGCTCTCCACGGCACTCTGTTTTATCACAGCAGAGGAGCTGGTTAAAAGAGGGATAAAGATATTAAAAGGCTTTGTTTAAAGAGCAGTTGATCTGTGTGAAATATGACAAGGGATGGATTCTGTAATAGCAGATTGTTTACCTTGGCCTCATACACGATAGAGGCATCTGCTAAAGCAGTTTGTCTTTGCTGTGTGGTCTTACCAAAGGCTTTATAAAAGCAAACGAGCCTTTCCATGAAAGTGACGTTACAAAAGACAGTCTAAGACTGCTCGTTTTGGCTAATATGTTGGCTTTGCATAACAACGGCAGTAGTAACACCCTTAACAAATCACCACAGATTGAAATTCCATCTGAATAGTCATATTTAAATGCAGTAAAATGTATCAGAGAATGTGGTGCATTTTCCGTGACCTCAGCCCATCAAGAGGACGACTTTGTGCACCAAACCACCATGGTTTCACAATTCAGTCCAGTCTTGATGAAAATGTCCCTGGCTCTATAATCCTTCATCTTTAAGACTGGGGAGGAGGGTCTGCACAACCGCAGCCATCCATTTCTGCTGAACAAGAGACTACCATGACAGTTTAGTCTATTAAAACTTCTCAAGAACAGCATGCCTTTTTCAAAACTATTGTACGCCTCTAGTGATGGTTACACAACCCAAGCTAAAAGTGTTTAAGAGTCACAACTACCTTAAAGCGGTCTTCACAAGTTGCCACATTGTAATAAGGGGTGAATATCCTTTTTTTTTTTGAAAGATTGTGTACAGTAGGTAATGAATATTCAAGCCCTTTCTCGCACAGTGCCGTATCCTAATCTGCATGGGCCTTTGGGGGCGCAATTGAAATGCATAATTTAAATTTAAATTACCTGATTTGCATATGCAATTAGTCAGGCTGCAGCATTGAACAATGAAAACAAACAAACACAAAAAAATCCTAGTCTGCTCTTGAGATGAGTTTTCCAGCCAGAAGTATTTACGGTTAATGGGATAACAATGTAAAAGTACAGATAAAGTACGAGTTCAAGGAAATGCATTTGTACTTCAGAGGGAAAAATATCAAGGATTACCTGTAATCTGCCTTGTGCACTACAGTCAAGTCTTTGGTTTGAGGCGAAACAAAAGCACTTTTTCTTGTTTATTTGTATTCAGCAAACACAGAAAGCCATCTGAGCCTATTCAAATAAAAAATGATGTCTCTAATTAATCCCCAGATTAATCTCTCAGCTGCTTTTGAACAAAACAAGCCAATAGGATCAATTAAACAACATAAAAATTGTTTTCAAAATGCACGATAATTAGCTGTTTGAGTTACTTTGAATGAATTAAAATGTCAGATACTCACGTCCTGGGGACCAAATGTCCTCACAAGGATCTTGTAATTTTTTGGTTAGCTTAGAAATCATGCAGCATAAAGTTTTTTGAAAATCTAAAAATGAATGTGTAGGGCTAAGTTTAGGTGTTAGTGCAATAGCACATACAGATGTACAGTATAAAAACCATTACGCCGTCCCCATAAAACATGGAAACCCAACATGTGTGTGTGTGTGTGTGTGTGTGTGTGTGTGTGTGTGTGTGTGTGTGTGTGTGTGTGTGTGTGTGTGTGTGTGTGTGTGTGTGTGTGTGTGTGTGTGTGTGTGTGTGTGTGTGTGTGTGTGTATATATATAGAGAGAGAGGTTCTTAAAGGTATTTGGCATAAGCACTTTCAATTTATTGAACATGAATTAGTGTACTTTAAAAAAAAGATATTAGGCCTGCCATACATACAAAAATACATACATCTTTGGCTGTTGTTGTGAGATATCAAGTGCATGTGCATATGTATTTCTACGTGTTCTAACTCTTAGTCAGTTGATTTAGTCATATCAAACTATATTTTGGACTTCAATAAAACCAGTTAATTTAGATGTTATAGTGTAGATGGAAAAATCTGATTTACAATGTACAGCAGACAGATTATGTTACGTTAACATCCGTTATTCACTCTGAACTATTTGCTGGGTTTCTGATGCTGTGCCCTGGACACCTAAAAGCACTGTGCTCTTTCTTTCAGAAGAGGCTGTGAATGAGGTGAAAAGGCAGGCCATGTCTGAGTTGCAGAAAGCCGTGTCAGAGGCCGAGCGCAAGGCTCACGAGATGATCAGCACAGAGCGAGCCAAGATGGAGCGTACTGTGGCCGAGGCCAAAAGACAAGCGGCAGAGGACGCGCTCTCAGTCATCAACCAGCAGGAGGACTCTAGTGAGGTAACAGCTTGTACGCCTACCGCACATTGTTATTATATTAGCGACCAGCTGCAGCATTCACGTGCTGCACAATGATTCATTGGGATGGTAATATATTCCATAATTGATTATATTTTGCAATATATATAATCTTGGGGATTTAATTTGATGTAATGTGTACATGCCTGATTTAATTGGCTGGGCTGTTTTAGTTCCATGGCTTACATTTGATCTCCTTAGTATGGAAATATTTAGGAAAACTTGTATATCATATCAAAAGCACAAGGGGAAGAGAAAGTGTCCCAGATAATTCCTCATGCAGCCCGGTGTCACGCCGAGCCGAGGAATATAACATTGCATTTATCACCTCAGGCAAAGCGGCTGCTTTTCCTCCTCTGAATGAAACATGTGGACAGTTAAGGTGGTACTGATTTGGATGAGGGAAATTGGGAAGGGAGCGCCGAGTGTCTGCGCACAGCGGGGGTACGGCTCGTTTAATCAGTTAGCAGAGAACGGCGGCACGCATCTGAGTTTAATTGCACGAGCCATGTTTATGCACGTACCCCTGGAGGATTGCGTCGGTAGCCGTTTTTAACTCAGCTTCTTGTCTCTGGGACGCATTTGAGACTTTGTGATAATTGCTCTTATTTGGCCTGGAGACAAACACAAAGAGGCCACAGTGGTAACCTGAGTTTCTGTGTGATCTTTGAGCGTTTTGTTGTTAACCTGTTACAAATGTGTCCTCACGTTGCGCCATGTGGAACTGGATAAAATGACTGCATTTTTCCCTAGCTAGCTCATTATTTCCGTGTTTTCAAAGCAGGGAGATCCAAATAAAAATAAAGCAGAATTCTCTATTTACACTTAAAGTCAAATGGGACATGTTTGCTGCTAATGAGCCGAGACTTTCGCTTATTTTTCTCAAAGGTCTGTGCATCCATTATTTCCTAATTGGGATAATACCCATGGAAAGAAATGCAAGTTTTTTTTTATATATCACAGCTTAAACTTCCCCTCCCCCTCTTTCTTGTGCAGAGCTGTTGGAATTGTGGGCGCAAGGCGAGTGAGACCTGCAGCGGCTGCAACGCGGCGCGTTACTGCGGTTCCTTCTGCCAGCACAAGGACTGGGAAAAGCACCACCACGTATGTGGCCAGACTCTGCAGGCTCAGCAGCAGGGCGAGACACCCGCCACCATCAGCTCCTCGGCCACCCCCAGTAGCGGCGCCGGCAGCCCGGCGGACACACCGTCTGCCGCTACTCCTCGTTCGGCCACGCCTGGCACGCCCTCCGCCATAGAGACCACGCCACGCTAAAGCCCCGTGCGGCCGTTCCTGATGCCTCAGCTGACCGGGGACTGACTCACCTGCCTCACTCGCTCCAAAATGCTAAATCTAGCACACTAACAAAGAAGAGACTATACTAAGGTTGATCACCCCACAAGAGGTCCATTTCGGGTCACATTGACTTGCCATGATAGAGAACGCTAAGATATTCTTTGTTTGAAGTTCTCATTGTTCTTTATTGTTGCTACAGCTATTATCAATTACTGTTGATAATGTCATTTATTGTTGTTGCGGCTCTCTTACATTCTTGTAAATAAGAAGACAAATGGAGTAGACAGCCGGGACCTCTCGATGAGTATATCTGGCCTCCCCTTCGTTCCGTTAATTTGACGTTTTTTTCTCCTTTGTTCCGTTCTCAAAGCTCTTTATCCAGTAGCTGAGATATGAAACTATTTGACCTCATTAAAAGACACTTTAAATGACAAAAACCAAGGAAATACTGATGTAAGCAAAGACTCCGTATATTATTAAGATAAAAAGACAGCGTTCCTTGTAAAGAAGTCAACACGACGTTGTTGAAAAAAAAAACACGCCATGAAGGGCATCTGCATCGGACGTGGTGGAGTAGACGCGGATGGCGTTTTCTGGCTCGCACGCTGAACTCTGCAGATGTGCAGCAGATTGTGAAGGAACGCAGATGTTCCTCCATCTTCTGCTAGATAATATCCAGGTCAATAGTCTGAGAAATAAAAAGCTGTTTCACTGAGTAATGTAGGGGCGAGGAGGGCCCGTGCTGGATGTTGAGTACCGCACGGCGTAATGAAGGATGCGCTCTGAACTCTGATCCCAAATGCACTCCATCATCTCCCAAAACAGGAAGTGAAGTCATCAGCCCACCAGAGCAGGACTGTCAGAACCTCACTGTGACAGCCGCTGGGAAACAAAGGGCTGAGAAATTACCCATAAATCACTGGCTGTTGGAGCCCTCTCCTGTCCTGCCTATCTCTAACCCCGCCATCCATCCTCGTTCTGCTTCTTTTTGCCCTTCTTGGTATTATTGTGTTAAACACTTGTGTCCTGTGCCGTCTCCAATGGTTATTTATTGTACATGTGCTGGACAATTGTGACGACGCATTAATAGTTTAAACCACGGTCACAACTTTTTAGTCTTTCTAGGTGTAAAAAGGAAGAACATATTTTCTCTTTCTTTCTCTCTCTCTCTCTCTCTCTCTCTCTCTCTCTCTCTCGCAAGCTGCTTTTCTAATCGTATGTGTTTGTGCTAGTCCCCTTATAGTTCTCTAAGAAGAAAAAACACTTTTCCCATTGTCCTCGAAAGACAAATGCTATCTCTCAGAGCTGCTACTTCAGTCTCATTCAGATATTTTTTCTGAGAACTAGCATGTTACATGGAATGCTAACATAAATGTTTTTGTACATGGGACGTACATAAATGTATTTGCACTGTCACAGTTTCTCTCAGCATGCTTCTTTTGGCAGTTTTTATTTTTCATAGGGAGTTTCACTTCATAGGTTATCTTTGGAGTGCTTCGTTACATATCTGTAATTTTCTTTTCTTGTTAAAATATTTTGAAAAACGAGGAAAAAATGAAAATAGAGAAAATGAAAACAGAGGTATCACAATCTGCTTTTGTTAAAGTTTTTTCTAAACATTTTGCTTTGATTAGTTAAGGACAGTGCATGCATATGCATACTGAACGCTATGGTATATGTTGTTTTTGTTTTCTACAAAAAAGAAAAAAAAAATACAAAAAAGACACTAACTTTCCAAATGCAGAGGTGAAAAACAGACAGCTTTAACACTGCAGAGCACCAGGATACACAGTATTACAAAATAATTAACATGGAAGACAGCCAAAGACAGACATGAAGGACCAAAACCTGATTTTATCCAAGATATAAACATGACAAAAGAGACTCACTCCAATGCATTATTGTTTTCTCCACGTGTTTATCAGGGGAAGCCACACTGAGCAATGTTTCCATTCGAAAACCTTTGACTCTCCCCTGTCCAGAGCCAAGACCAGCCCTATTCAGCTCATAGGGAGAAGGAACCACTCAAAACCATGTAGCAGTTCCTAAAAAGAGAGTTTCACATGTGGATGAGGCGGTCTGAATGATTGAGCAATAATCAAAAAGGTGGATCCAATATGTAGATCCTGCAGGGCGAGTTTAATTGTCGTCGTTTTTCTTTCCGTATAATTCCTCGAAATGGATTCATCATAAGAACGCCGCTCCAAAAGGCAACCAGCCCAACCTAACCGAAGCTCTTCTCGTCCATAAACGGCGCATAACCAAACCTTCAAGTGTTTCAGCTCAAGATTAAAAGCCATGTGAGAATCTAAAACTAAACAACCTCGTCAATGGCTTAAGAGGAAAAGGGGTCTAAACTGGCACTTAACTGCACTCTGACGGCTCACGTCCCCCAAACCATGGTGCTAAACGCTGTGCATTTGACCTCTTAGGAGGAGCGGCTGGCTCTGGACGCACTCCTGGCCTCCTCCGGCATGCTACGGTTAAATAATCCAAAAAAACATAGGTGTAAGACACCTGTCCGCATCGCAAGAGAACCTGCCAGCTACGCTGTCTTGAAACACTATTTTTGAAAAATAAATATAGTTAGTGTAGTGAGTTCAATCAGGGGACCTGAATAAAATAAGCACGGACGAAGCATTAAGTAACTCCTCCTTCTCCTTCCCAATCTAGTTCGTCTGTTTTGCTACAACCTTTTTTCCTCGGTGGCAAAAAGTCTCACTCTACCTCTGACAGCACGTTAGGAGCACCAGTCGCTGAGCGGACACTGGTCTAGTCAAACCAAATGGGCACTTGAGAACAGGACTTAAACCCAAAGTTAAAAGCTCATATAGCTGCAAACCATATCACTACTTGGTAACAATGCAGACCTCATGAGAAAAAAAATAATGAATAGAATACGTAAAAAAAAAAAAAAATGTTATGTTCATTTTAAGTTTGTCATGTGTACAAATCGCTTTGTCAACTCAACTTTAACAAAAAAAGAACAAAAAAAAAGATTTCAGAGTGTTGATTCCATTTGATATACACTATAATTCAATCCATGGTCAAAGATGAGAAATGTGATATATTCCTATTGCCCTCCTCTTCTCCTGCACCCCCTTTTCCCCCATTTCTGTCTTCTGTTGTGAGACACGCTTGGCCACTCGTCAGTGTCGTTTAGGTTCGTGTTTATAGGGGATTTGCACCAAACGTGAGCGAAAAGTAACGACTGGTGAATTTGCGCATGCCTTGTTTGGCAGGTGTTAAGTTTTTATTTTCTTCAGTTTATAAAGTGAATTCAACTTTGGGATAATAAAGGGACAGTGGAAAAATTATGTGAAATGAATTGGTCGAGTGGGTACAGGACGGGCAGTCGTAGGATTCTTCGAAAATCTTTATTGTGAAAAAACTCATGAAAGTCGTTGTGCAATACTTAACGTAAACATGAACCACAGGTTACAGGTGGGCTGGGAGGGTGTGGACCCTGTCACACCGTTTCCGAATACTCTAGGTCTAGGGTTTTTGAGTCTACTATGTCAAAACTGTGGTTTCTTGTTTAATCTGTTTTCTTTATTTTATTCTCTCATTTTGGGGGGCTGTAGTAAATGGTCTGTCAGTCTGTGAATCTTTGCAGTATGATTCTGGTATTGTTGTACTCTTTACTGTGTAATAAATATGTTCATACCTGCATTGGAGACTGGATTTCTTTTTGCCTTTGTTTTAAATACTCTACATGCATACATTCTGTTCAGATGCATCATTCGCATTCATTCCTTTAGCAACTTAGAAATTAGAAATAATACGGAAATTTGTTCTAGAGCAGCAGGGACATAAGAAGTGCTTTAATACAAAAGTTTCAAGATTGTTCGAAATGTAAGAAAGTAAGAACTGGTAAAAGTATGTTTTTAATTGTTTACAGGGTTGGTTATGTAAAGCAGGGAAATATTAAATTTTATCATTGTGATTTCCAGGACAAATTAGGATCGATCTTAAAATAATTTTAAAACCTCATGGTAATTTTAATATGACATGTTCTGCTTATTTTCAGATGATTCAATATTCAAATATATTAGATATTTGCCACAGGCAACAAATTTCACCATTATGGAAGCCTATTTGCACTTTGGTTTAAATCATAGTTATGGCATGTAAAGAATACATAAGAAAACAATTTTGACCTTTTATCTCAGAATGTTGAGTTTTGCAAAGTCAGAATTGACTTTGTCATCATTTCATCTTTTTGTCATAATTATGTCTTTTCATCTTACAATTTTGACTCTGTGTAATAATTTGGGCTTATCTCAGTTTTTTATTATCCTGTAATTGCTTATCAGTTATAACTTTGTCAATAGAATTTTGACTTGTGTCATTATGACTTAATATCACATAATTATGATTTACCAAGTATAATTTGTTTCTTGTACGATCTCTATAGAAACATCAAGGACTAGAAATGTCAACTGGTTGGAATATGTGGGAATTACAGGTGCATCTCAATAAATTAGAATGTCGTGGAAAAGTTCATTTATTTCAGTAATTCAACTCAAATTGTGAAACTCGTGTATTAAATAAATTCAATGCACACAGACTGAAGTAGTTTAAGTCTTTGGTTCTTTTAATTGTGATGATTTTGGATCTCAACAAATTAGAATATGGTGACATGCCAATCAGCTAATCAACTCAAAACACCTGCAAAGGTTTCCTGAGCCTTCAAAATGGTCTCTCAGTTTGGTTCACTAGGCTACACAATCATGGGGAAGACTGCTGATCTGACAGTTGTCCAGAAGACAATCATTGACACCCTTCACAAGGAGGGTAAGCCACAAACATTCATTGCCAAAGAAGCTGGCTGTTCACAGAGTGCTGTATCCAAGCATGTTAACAGAAAGTTGAGTGGAAGGAAAAAGTGTGGAAGAAAAAGATGCACAACCAACCGAGAGAACCGCAGCCTTATGAGGATTGTCAAGCAAAATCGATTCAAGAATTTGGGTGAACTTCACAAGGAATGGACTGAGGCTGGGGTCAAGGCATCAAGAGCACCACACACAGACGTGTCAAGGAATTTGGCTACAGTTGTCGTCAGAGGCGTCTTACCTGGGCTAAGGAGAAGAAGAACTGGACTGTTGCCCAGTGGTCCAAAGTCCTCTTTTCAGATGAGAGCAAGTTTTGTATTTCATTTGGAAACCAAGGTCCTAGAGTCTGGAGGAAGGGTGGAGAAGCTCATAGCCCAAGTTGCTTGAAGTCCAGTGTTAAGTTTCCACAGTCTGTGATGATTTGGGGTGCAATGTCATCTGCTGGTGTTGGTCCATTGTGTTTTTTGAAACCAACGTCACTGCACCCGTTTACCAATAAATTTTGGAGCACTTCATGCTTCCTTCTGCTGACCAGCTTTTTAAAGATGCTGATTTCATTTTCCAGCAGGATTTGGCACCTGCCCACACTGACAAAAGCACGAAAAATGAATTAAATGACCATGGTGTTGGTGTGCTTGACTGGCCAGCAAACTCACCAGACCTGAACCCCATAGAGAATCTATGGGGTATTGTCAAGAGGAAAATGAGAAACAAGAGACCAAAAATGCAGATGAGCTGAAGGCCACTGTCAAAGAAACCTGGGCTTCCATACCACCTCAGCAGTGCCACAAACTGATCACCTCCATGCCACGCTGAATTTAGGCAGTAATTAAAGCAAAAGGATCCCCTACCAAGTATTGAGTACATATACAGTACATGAACATACTTTCCAGAAGGCCAACGATTCACTAAAAAATAAGTATTAAGTAAACCTAAAACTTTACTTCAAGTAAGTGACATACTGTTAAAGGGTCATATAATGCCCATTTTCCACAAGTTGATATTATTCTTTAGGGTCTTAATGAAAAGTCTGTAACATCGTTTGGTGAACATTTTTTCATTGGTATTGAAAAAAACAACTTTTTTAGCCTGTCAAAAACAGCTCTTTTCAGAGCAAGCCATATTGTGTCATTCTCCTTTAAATGAGAAAGAGCTCTGCTGACTGCTGGGCGGGTCTGGGGTAAGACACCAGTGCAGTCTGTGCTGAAACGCTACTGTCAATCAAACTATCGTGGGTGGGGCCTCCGTCCGTGTGACCTCACATGGACAGACGGCTCGATTTGAGAAAGGGGTAAAGATTTTAGTAGATAAAAAAAAACACTGGGTAGATTTTTATCATTATATGGTGGTTGTGTACATACACTGCCAACACACATTTCAGTTCAAACAACTTGTAAAAGTGCATGTAGCATTATATGACCCCTTTAAAGATTGAGTAAATTGTGCTTCAGTATATGTGTATACATGTGAAAGGAGAAAAGCTTGAGGTGAAATAAGGCTTTGAAAAGCCCTTTGAAATGCCGGCTACACCCAGCATAAGTGGCCTTGGAAATTGAAGAGTAAATGCTCTGAAGGGAAGCTATTAGTGTGGAAGGTCTGTATTTAAAGTGTCACTTAATTCCCATGTCCCCCATTTTACATTTTACCTAATGTTGAAATGTTAATACGTCCAATATTCAGCCCACTTTGTCCAGAAATGTGACAGCAACATTGACAAGGCAACACATTTAGTCCAGCAATTACCTTCATCCCAGCCGAAAGCCTTTATAAATACGGCTGCTCACCACGCCAAAATGAACCCCGGGATTTGTTGATCGCTCAGCCGTGACAAACCTTCAGAGAATCGCACGAATCTTCCAAGAGGTCTATGCTTTTGTGAAGCTCTCACGCCTCTTATCTGCGTTTATTACCGTTTAAGAGATCATAAAGCCAAGGATGAGTTGAAACACTTTGATATTCCTGCCACTTACCACCTTTCGCGTTTCAACTCTCGTTTTTTATCAAGTGGCGAGAATTGACAGACCCTCAATTAAGCGAGGTCTGGAGAACTGTTCTCCGCCGATAACAATACAAATGGATTCTTTCAAACAGAGAAAAACAGCTGTCTCTATTATTTGAATGCTTCACCTTTCCCCACTCCATTAATTGGGTCTTTGATCACAGGCAGAGGTGCAGAGTGCCTGATAAGAAAAAGGTTATTAGTAAAGTAGCCCGGAGGACCGAGCCGCGGGCTGCGCGAGATGAGATAAGCCCATAATGCCCGTGTGTGCATGTGCTCGTGAGCGATAGGGCTGCCGTCTGCCCCCGAAACGCTCGCGCGAGGAGAAGAGCAATGCTCCAACGAGACGATAGCTAATGTGGGATATAAAATCGGCTTCCAGGGATGGAACGCAGGATTAAACCATAAAGAGCTCGCCTCTAAATGGTTTACATTTTTTGCCTCTAAATCAAACTGTCGCAGAATTTCACCGTGCTTTTTTGAACCCGATATGCGGCGAGGAATATTACTGTAGGCCTACAGTGACGGAGGAGAAAATAACGCTCTGCCTTTGAGAGTCGAGCGAGAGTGTGTCTTTGATATGTAGCCCAGCTAAATTTGAGGTTTTAAATCTGATTTCATCTAAGCCTGTTTATAGTCCCATGTCCACGGACGAGGCGCTGAGTGATTCGAAACACCACATTGAAGAAGCTTCGCAAAACTCTCTTGTAATAGGGTTGTTGTTTTTTTTGCTCTGCAACCTCAGAGGAATACAACTAGGGGGTACGAGAGCATATTAGGCCTGTTATGGTGAGGGCGAAGTGACTCAATGGAGAAAACATTTTTGATTAAATTACAGAACACAAGGTTATCTTTCCCCAGCACATGCCTCACTGCCCCGGGCCAGGATGATCTTTTACTACCATTGAAGCAAAATGACATTATTAAGGAAGTGGAGTACTGCATCTCCACCCAGGCCTGAATGATGCATGTAGCCGACCCTCCATCATCCTAGACAGAGGATGTGGGCCGAGATGGAGAGAGAAGGAGAGAAAGGCTGCCTGGCAGTGACAAAAGCACTGCTTAAATGTCAGCTAATGGTTCCACGGCACCCTGCTGATGAACAGGGCGAGAGCGGAAGAAAAAAAGAGCAGAAATATATCTACCGTTTATCTCCAGGGGCTGAAGAGCTGAAGCCTATATTTATCCAGTGAAAAATAAAACAACGCTGCTCTTTCTCACACTGTCTTAAAATCTGCTACATTGAGAAAATGTGTAATCCATTATAGTTCTTGGTGGACGTAAAATCTCTGGTTTCAAAAATGTGTAAATCTAGGATCTAGGTTGGCTAAATCAATTGTAAATGTACATTATACTGTAAATCTAGGCTATAGGAAGGTATGTATACAACTCAGTACAGCGAAATCAAGCAATGCCTTATTTATTTTGACCAATCAAAGTTCCATATACATAGGCTAATATGTAAATATAAATATTTGTAATAAAATATAGTTAGAAATACTATAAATTTAGACACTACTCTTTTTGCAAATACTATATTGGAAGTATAGGCATATTTGGACACAGCGTGAGTTCATGAGGCTGAGTGATTCTGAACTGCTCATTAGAGTAATTTGATGAGATTCAAAACAAATGACTCTTAGGAAGCCAGCGTTAACTTGAATTGGACCACTGGTTGAAGTGCACCGGTTTTGTCAACACAATTCACTGCAATTTGGTCATCTAAAAGCAAATGTTTTACTCGATTGAGACACCATGATTCATTTGAGATTTTTTAGTGAAAAAAATATTTAGTGATATAAATATTTAGAAATATACAGTGGTTCATACTTGTTATTACACTAGAGTGTCAAATGTTTGTTTTCTCCAAAAATCTCACCGTCGACTCTGAATGAACTCTGTAAAAATCGGTTAAAAAATCACTAAAATAATCTGCTTAAAAAAAACACTTTTTGTTTGCAAAATGGGCATCACAAATGTTTGATTACATTATTTTATTTTTCTATTTAATGGTGATTCAAATTTACTGTGTTTACTATATATTGAGATATTTTCTAGAAATGTAATAATAAAAAAGTAACAGTAAATCAGTCGAGGTGGTGTTACATGAAATCTCAACTTAACTCTCCCAGACTGTTTTAGATGTCTCCCTATTGAACACACTAACAAGCTGATGAGTTGAATTGGGTGTTTTAATTAGTGAGACATCTAAAACATTCTGGGAGGTTTGTCCCGAGGACTGGAGTTGAGAAGTGACCTACATGGTGTGCATTAATGAGGACAGGTCAGGGGTGGAAACACACCTCTGGAAATGCAGAGAAGAAAACAGCACATGAGAATCACCCGCATGCCCCCTGAAACTGAACTGGAGCTGGTTCGCCAGAAAAGTGCCGACGTGCACATTGCCAGAAGCCCAGAGCTGTGGGCCTTACCCAGCTGAGATGACTGATGGCTAATGAGAGCAGAGTGAGGACCAGGCCGACTACTACCCACTGTGTGTTTAAAGCGTGATTGATGCTTTTCATGGCTCCCGAGCCCCCTCTTCACAGGAGCAGCTCGCTCTAAACACACAAGGCAGCACTTGCTGACGTAAATACAAACTTTGTGTTTACGAGAGCCAGCCTAGTGCACAATAAAACTTTAGGAGGCATATGGAACCCACAACTTTCAGACCTCACTGGATGTGCTCTGCATACTGTCAGTTGGCTAGGCTTGAATCTAATGCAGCGGTGAAACAGGCACGTGGCTCGTCTTATGATCTAGGTGCAATGTTATATGGAGAAATATGCAAGGTCTCTGTAGTAATGGTTCAATCAACATTGGGTCCGTTGAATCATCATAGTTCCGTGAATTTTCTGTGAACCCACCAGGGTTTGGCACCAGGAATGTCTGAATGCATGGAGTGGAACTGTGTGCTATCCATCATTCTGTTAATATAGTCTTCCACAGAGGATTTCTCATGTGAGATATCACACCAACACGATCCAGGCTGCCATTGTCGGAATATTGCAGCCAGCTGATACATTTTTTGTAATCTGTTTTGTAAACTGTTTTGAGAAATACTGCTAAAGAGATCTCAGCGGGCAAGTTTCTGTGTAAACCGAGATGCCATACACTGTGTTTTCCAAGTGCTTATTATGTTGATAAATGGTTGCAAATAAATTTGACTTTCAGTTTGCCAGCAAGAGGCGATGCAGGGAGCAGCTGGGTCAGGTGCTGCCCAACATATGTGTTCCTCTTTCGAAGACAAATGTCTTTATTGTGTATACAGTAAACATTCGTTATAACTCTTATTTATTATAACTGCACTTTTGATATTTTTATACAATCATTAAGTGCATTGTTATTATAAAACAATTAGTTACGCTGTATTCCACAGTGATTTATACAGTACATCTTTAAAACCCGTTCACACCAAGAACGAGGCGTCAAAAGCAGTCATACTCTGCTGATTCGCTTGAGATTTTCCTATAATGGGGTTTCTCAATAACTGCTTCAAATTTTGTGTTTTCCATATGGATGTGTGTTCATGTTGTAGAGCAAAAAGACCTATTATGCTGTTAGGTGTGTACAATTTATTGTTTTGTTTTCAGATAAAAACAAGCAAAATAATCTGCCAGTAGGGTAAGAAAAATAATCTTATGTTTTGTTTTCAGACATCACATTACACGGCTTTACGCATTAATCTGAGTAAATGCCTCAGAATGTTATGATTGGCCCAGAGTAGAGTACGAGTATGTGCTCATGTCGGTAATCTCGTTCTTTTCATTACCAGTAATTTACTGGTAATGTTACAACTTCTCATGTCTCTAAATTGGCTAAATTAATTTACCAGTATTTTTGAAAAGGTCCTGTTCACACATGATCTCTTAACAGTAATTTACCAGTAAAGACTGTATTTGCGAAAGGGGCTAGTGAATCATTCAGGAAGAAAACAAGTCTTTATGCGTGAGTCTTTAAATCATTCATCAAATGATTCCTTCAAAAACTGATTAATTCAGGAAGGAAACAGCTCTTTATCAGTGAGTCATTGAATGATTCATTCAATCTATTTGTTCAAAAATACAGATTTATTCAGCGACAGAACACCAATGCTGTGTGTAGCTCAGAGACATGCAAAGGTTGCTGTGGCTTTGTTTAGAACTACTTGCATTGGTGGAGCAAAACTAGACAAAGCAACTGAAATATTGCATGTGAAATATAAATTACTCTATAAGTTATGCTCCCACTAAGTCAAATAATGAGAAAGAACCAAATTGCCTTTCACAGCTATGCTGATGTTACCCAGATTTACCTAGCCTTATCTACAAATGACTACAGCCCCATTGACTCCCTCTGCCAATGCATTGATGAAATTAACAGTTGGATGTGCCAGAACTTTCTTCAGTTAAACAAGGAAAAACTGAAGTCATTGCATTTGGAAACAAAGATGAAGTTCTCAAGGTGAATGCATAACTTGACTCTAGGGGTCAAACAACTAAAAATCAAGTCAAAAATCTTGGGGTGATTCTGGAGACAGACCTTGGTTTTAGTAGTCATGTCAAAGCATTAACTAAATCAGCATACTATCATCTCAAAAACATTTTTTTCAAAATGTTGATGTTTTGTTTCCAGTCAAGACTTGGAGAAACATGTTCATGCCTTTATCACCAGCAGGGTGGATTATTGTAATGGTCTCCTCACCGGCCTTCCAAAGAAGACCATTAGACAGCTGCAGCTCATCCAGAACGCTGCTGCCAGGATACTGACTAGAACCAGAAAATCTGAGCATATCACACCAGTCCTCAGGTCCTTACACTGGCTTCCAGTTACATTTAGGATTGACTTTAAAGTACTTTTACTTGTTTATAAATCACTTAATGGCCTAGGACCTAAATACATTGCAGATATGCTCACTGAATATAAACCTAACAAACCACTCAGATCAGTAGGATCGAGTCAGTTAGAAATACCAAGGGTTCACACAAAACAAGGGGAGTTCGCTTTTAGCTATTTTGCAGCCCACAGTTGGAACCAGTTTCCAGAAGAGATCAGATGTGCTAAAACATTAGCCACATTTAAATCCAGACTCAAAACTCATCTATTTAGCTGTGCATTGTTGATTGAGCACTGTGCTACGTCTGGAGCTGCACTGCATTCTATGTATAATCATTTTCTATTCTCAACTGTTTTAAATTCATTTTAAATCAATTTTTATTATTGTTTTTAATTCCTTGTTTTTATTGCTGTGATAGTAAAATATTACTATTTTTCCTTTTATGTAAAGCACTTTGAATTACCACTGTGTATAAAATGTGCTACCTGGTCTCATGGCATTTACGTACCTGGGTGCACTTTTTAGCGAGACACGTACGTACCATTACATATTGCTGTGATAGTAAAATTTTCACACAATTACTATTTTTCAAAACAATTACTTGAAGAATTATGACTTCAAAACAATATTAAAAGCTGGAATTTGAAACCATGCTTTGAATCGCACATACCACTCGTATTTATGGGTTTTCATATAAAGTTTGTTCGGTATCACGGAGTGCTACCTGGTCGAATCATGACAAAGCAGCATTTGAAATGGCACGTACATCAACAAATGTGTTTTTATATCAGCTTTGCATTTGTAACACAGGTAGGTTTAGGGTTGGGTTTGTAGCATTTTTCCAACACGAGACACGAAAACGTATTAACCTGTGTTTTCCGCCACTCAGTGGACATTTCTCTTTGAAACTGCAGCGAAACCGTGCAATAAGGTACGTAAAACGGTGTCGCACAGAAAGTGCACAGAGGTACGAATTATTATGAGACCAGGTTGGAAATGTGCTATATAGATAAACGTGCCTTGCCTTACTCAAGATCAATATTAGCAGAATATTATATATATATATATATATATATATTAATACATATTTGTTGTGTTATTGATTAAACACAATATCACACTTGAAATCATGATGTCAGTTGTGTAGATTAAGAATACAAAAAAAACATAAAGGAAAGCATCTTTATCCTTATTTTCAATGTGAAATAAGCTAATTGAGACGTCCAATTTATTAGCAACTATAGGTAAATAACTATGTAAATGAATTAAATAATATGATAAATACCAGTTTGCAACATCAAGCTGCATAACAGACTGTTTTTGTACAGCTTGAATAACTAGAAGCAGCTGACACTGGAAGCCTTGAAACACTCCTAAAAATAAGATGGATATTGTTGGGTTGAATTTGAGTGCAAGTCAACCACAGGACTTCAAACAGAACGTGAATTGGACTTTTATCCTCATTGGATCTTTACTCAAGTTTCCTCTCACACACACAACTGCACTGGTCACTTAGGGAATGGAGGAAGTGAGAAATTCAGTGTGGCAAAGCTGGTGATGTGCCTTTCATTCCACCAAATAAACAACCAGAGAGAGGTCATAAATCAGTGGGGCTCCGTCTGGCCTCCCCACCCCCATCCTGAACGCACAGAGTTACGGCACGAGGAGGAAGGCGAACGAGAAATATAGAACATAAGAGAGCTAACGCAGAAGGGAGAAAAAGCAAGAGAGGGATTGGAGGTGAATAAGTGCAGCTGACGGCCAGAGGAGTGACAGGACACACCTGAGCTCCTGCGCATGATTAATAGTGCTAGAGAGACACGCCGGTGTTAAGTACCCAGAGTTCCTGCGCAATTTATAGCTCCTGCCGCGCTCTCCCCCCATCCTCATCTCTGCTGTCCCCCCACCACGGTCTTCCCCAGCTGTTCCACACCTGGACGAGGACCCGGGAGAGAGACGAGCCATCCATCTCTCACAGGCCACAGAGGGAGGGGTGAGGGAGCGCGAGCACCCAGCAGGTGCTCCGTGGAGTTAGGGATGGAGAGAAGGCATCCAAAACACACAAAACCAAACAGCTTTGCAGGTAGACCGATCTTAGGCCTCAACGCAAAATGCAGCAATCTGTCGCATTTAAATTACCAAGCTCTCAAAGTCTGCTTATCAGGCCACCAAATCATATTTCCCGCTGACAAGCGTCATAGCTCAGATTCCTATAGAGTCTCTGGGAAGCGAATAAACCGCCTCCCTCGGTCACTCTTTGATGAGATGTGATAAAAGTGGCCCCTGTTGGAATGGGAATCTGAATGGATGGACGATTCCTCAAAATGTGGAATTGATTTTTCAGTCAATTACATTTTTTATAGCTTTGAGACTTAAAAGGCACCTTATCTTCACATGAGAATCTCACCCAAGACCCTCAGATGATTTGAAATCACACTGAAATATGCATCTGAGCTCAGGGCTCTCTAAAAAAAATAGAGAGAGAAAAAAATTATTAATTCCATCTGCAAGATCATGAAGAGCATATGAGCAAGACTTGTCAGGATTGGCAAAGTGTCACCCTATTCGCACTCATTCTGATCAATCCAGTGGCAGAGATGACACCTCTAACCCCTCGTGACACAGATCCTGTCTCGCATCCCACAGCTCTTTCATCTTCACCTTCACATGCATTAATGGATGATCTCATCATCCAAACCCTCACAGGGGCAAAGAATACTGGAATCTTTTTTTTGTAATGTAAATGTGAGCTGTATTGGTGCAGAACTAACTGGAACAATCCTAAAGTGGTTTCCAGGGCATTGCTATGTGGATGCTAAGGTGTTCTTAATAATGTTTAGAACATTTCTTCCGCACTTGCTTGGACATTATGAGGTTCTGGGGCTCTAGACTGTGGGACTTTAGTCACAGTGTTAAGACTGTCTTAAGAACTGGTTTGACTAACTAGCAGTTAACCAAGTGGTAATAATTCTTACTTTTCAGATTCAAATTAGACCAATAAACCATTTTATGCAACTGAATTCAAAAAGCTATGACCAGTCTTGAAGAAAATAATAATTGGATGACTAACATTTAAGACTAGTCTAAGTGGTTTATGCTGTTGGCCACTGGATGATTACCAGGTGGTTGCATATTAGCAGTGAAATGGAAACTAAATTACAATTTTCATTGAATTGAAATAATAATAATTTAAAAAAACTAGATGAACTTGGAAAACTGGGACTAAACTAAAATACGGTTAAATGACTCCAAATGTTATTAAAATAATAAAATACAAACGGCCATAACCTGCTTTGATATAGAATATTTTGTAAAGTTTTTAAATTGTAAATATTAAACTTGAAAAAGCATGCTGACTGGCAGCACAAAAATATTACAACTAAAAAAAAAAAAAAAAAAAAAAACATATAGAACCATTAACAAAAACTAAACCAACAAATAAAAGAAATAGAAATATGTAGAATAATAAGTCAACATGGCTCTTACGTAAGGCTTTTGGGTGAAATTATGGGAACTATCAAATTTTGTTTCTTAGTTTTTTTTTTATCATCGCGGTTGAAATTTTCCAACTGGTTAAAATAATAATAATAATAATAATAAATTGCCATAAATTTAAATATACACTATTATTTTCTAAATGCATGTTATATATCTAATAGTAATCGAATCATCCATTTATGTGTCTTTCTTATTTATTTATTTTATTTTTTAAGATTACATTTTTTTGCCATTTTTACCCTTTTTATTGTGACAGGATGGTTTAGTTGACAGAAAGCAAATTGCGAGAGAGAGAGAGAGAGAGAGAGAGAGAGAGAGAGAGAGGAGAGAGAGAGAGAGAGAGAGAGAGGGAGAGAGGGAGAGAGAGAGAGAGAGAGAGAGAGAGAGAGAGAGAGAGAGGGAGAGAGAGAGAGAGAGAGAGAGAGAGAGAGAGAGAGAGAGAGAGAGAGAGAGAGAGAGAGAGAGGGAGGAGAGAGAGAGAGAGAGAGAGAGAGAGAGAGGGAGAGGGAGAGAGAGAGAGGGATACGGGATCGGGAAAGGTCCTCGAGCCAGGATTTGAACTCAGGATGCCCGTTGCAACTTTAAGGTCAGGAATTGTACAAATGTAATATTTTCTCAACGGCCTGCTTGAAATATTGTACCAGACCAAAACATGGATGCCAGTTCATGAAGAAGGGATGCAGAACAACATACTGTGGCATACTTAGCACACAGAACCTGTAGGCAGTGCAGGTCTGCAGCTGTATTCAGCGTTTGCCCTGCGGATACAAGATAAATAGGTGACAGTAGCCCATGTAAATGAGCCTCTACGTGCCAACTAAACCATGTTCTGTTCTCTTCCCTCGGGCGGCCCGTAGCTGCACCCTCACATTCAATGTCATGCTTGCCTTAATCATGCAGAGATTTACTACCCTCTATAATTTCTTCAGTATTATACATCTTTGTTTTTCATAGCCTGCACTTCCCTCCAGCAGTGAGTCGCTGGGCTCAGCAGTGTGATTTCTTCACCCTCTGTCCCAGCCATCCATCTACAATGACTGATGCCACCCAGATCTAAAACAAATGTTTGACCAAGCTGTTCCACTGTATTATTCAGCGGTGCGAAGGACCTGACACGTTTGACATAACGCATTTGCCCGCTTAATTATATAGATTCCAGATAAATATTTACAGATGGTCTTTTGTCTGTCTCAGTGAGAGTGATTTATTCAGATGTGCCGAGGAGGCTTCTGCCTCTTTAAATGGCTTGAGTGCATCAAGGATGGAACAAGCTGGAATTTTCTCGCGCTAATTTTTCCTTTCTGCTGATCATTTGTGTGACACACATCAAGCTGGCACTTCTAGACAGCTGTATAGAGCTGTCATACCAAACCAGTCTGTTAAGAGAGACCTGTGAATACAGGAAGAAGAAAGATTAGTTGAAGGTGTTCCAGTGAACACATATGAAGATGATTAGAATAACAATTATATATATATATATATTATTTAGTGTTTATGCTCGGGAGGCTGCTTTAGAGAGTGCTGTCTTGCAGTGTTGCCATGTCCTCATATTTACATTTATGCATTTAGCAGACGCTTTTATCCAAAGCGACTTACAGTGCATTCAGGTTATACATTTTTTTGTCAGTATGTGTGTTCCCTGGGAATTGAACCCACAACCTTTGTGCTGCTAACGCAATGCTCTAACCACTGAGCTACAGGAACATATTTACAAGTGCTTTTCGGCATGTTGTTTGGTCTTATCTCATAAAGATAGGCACTTTATGAAGTAAATAAAGTGGTCTATTGTGGATATGAGATATTGTATATATTTTTGGTGTTATAAAACAAAGCATTTGGGTGTGTTGGTGTTTTTGTGTGTGTGTCCTTGTTTTTAGTTTTTTTTATGAAGATCTGGTAACACTGACACTTTACCGCAGGGATCATGAGCAGTGTCGGGGAAAGTTACTTTTAAAAGTAATGCATTACAATATTGCGTTACTCTCTAAAAAAGTAACTAATTAGGTTACTTAGTTACTTTTTATGGAAAGTAATGCGTTACATTACTTTCGCGTTACTTTTGCGTTACTTTTTAAATATGAGCAGGGCTTGATTGTTTGTTTTCAATACAATAAGTTCTATTTATAGCAAATGTAAAAGCCTTTCACATCAAAAAGTGTAATGAATAAACCTCAGGCTGAAGGAAGAGTAAATCACGTCTGTACAGTAGAACGCAGGAGTAGAAGTTCAACACTCTTCAGCAATAAAAAAACAACGAAGCACAATTGTTAGTTTATCTAAAGTCATTTTTGCTTATTATTATGGTGTGCACACACACTTGGATCAGTGGGCAGCCGACGCTGTGGCGCCCGGGGAGCAGTTGGGGGTTCGGTGCCTTGCTCAAGGGTCTCACCTCAGTCGTGGACAATTCCTGCCGGAGCCGAGATTCGAACCCACAACCTCGGGTTACAAGTCCGACGCTCTATCCATTAGAGCCACGACTGCCCACCATATATAGAGCCAATATATAATATAACCAAATTAGGCTACATTTATTTTCATATGAAATATTTCAACACACCATTAGATATGACATTAAGTGCAACTTGTGTAGATTTGTTTGGTAAAAAGGCTTGACTGCTTCCTTTGGTGTGTATTTGTAAACTTTTACCATCTAACCGATCTCATCTCAGCATTCGTTAATTTTGTGTCGCTAGACATTTGTCTTACTAAGGTTAAATTATGCCTACATCTTTCTTTGGACTTCACTCTGGAAGTGATCTGTTGAACTGTTTATACCCTGTTAAACTTTAATTAAAACTGAAACTAAACTATATAAAAACTAAATAAAAATGTGTTCACAAAATAACAACTAAACTAAAACTAACAAAAAATATTAATGAATATTAATACAAACTAAACTGAATTTTATAGCAAATTTGAAAACTTTATTAAAATAAAACAAATGTAAAAATTCAAAACTTTAACAACCTTGCTTTAGACCACGTCTCTGTTCATTGTAAGTATTAAATTATAATTATAGGCCTGTTGAAAAGCTGAAAATGTATGTTGAAAGCTCCATAGAGTTTGGGCTTATTTGTGTTATTCAGCCACGATGCACCAGCACTGCTTAAAATATAAAGTTACGATTCTCCCTGTTGTTTCAAAGATTGAAGGCACAATCACTTTCCCAACTAGTCTGCAGTAACGCGGTAAATGCTAAAATGTGGGGTTTTAATAATGTTAGCGTCCTGACACTTTAATCAGATGATAATATGGCTATTAAATATACTATTTGTTTAATATTGATGATTAAGTTAGTGTTTTTTTATTTTATTTTTTTTACATAATTTTGTGTAAAAAATAAAGAAAAGGGGACCAAGTAAGGCACAGCAGCAATACATTCAAGGTTTCTTCAAGAAGAAACCATGTCAAAGACAGGTAGATGCAGTACAGTGCAGAGCAGGTCAGAGCAATCCACCCGGCAGGACCAAGTAGGCCAGCAAATTAGCAACCCTGAGCCTGGCAGCACAGGTCAGAGCCGGCCAGTGAGAACCACACCAGCAGCCATCTATCTGCAGCAACAGAACATGAGCGATTATTACAAAAAGTTCACTAGACACACACACACACACACACACACACACACACACACACACACACACACACACACACACACACACACACACACACACACACACACACACACACACACACACACACACACACACACACACACACACACACACACACACACACACACACACACACACACACACACCATCTGTTTGGACAATGAAAGAAGTTCTGTCTGTATTGTCAACAAGTATTGTCTGTTCAGTGGTTTTTATTTATAAAAAGAGAGATGCGTTGTCCAGGCACTTATGCAGTTCCCTCTTTATGTCATCCCACTTGTGTTGGGGCACATGACTTTTCCCATGTGCCCCCCCCCTTGATTGGATCTTGGTGCCCCCTGTGCCACCCCATTTAAAAAATCCTAGAATCACCCCTGCCTCAGCCCCTTTGTTTGCCAGGGCTTTTACATGATTTTTCATACATTTGTATTAATTTTAGAATATATTAAAATACCTGAAATAATAACCTTCTTTAATCACAGAGCAAACATCAAGACACTAATCTTATAAATAATCTTACATAACGAATTCACACTTTAAGGTCTAATTCTCGCCATTAACAAATCATTAACTAAGACTTTTGCCTCAATAATACTAATACAAACTCCTAATTTGCTGTGTATTAATAGTATGGTAGTTGTTCATTTTAGGTATTGGGTAGGATTAGGGATGTGGAATATGATCATGCAGAATATGTGCTTTATAAGAACTAATAAACAGCCAAAATATTAGTATAGGCATGCTAATAAGCAACTAGTAAATAGTGAGAATTGATCCCTGTACTAAAGTGTTACCATGTAACTCTCATACAGTATACTGTTCCTGTACATTGAAAGGATGTATTTCTTTATTTTGTATTATGTTTATTAGCGTATTTTTGTTATGGTTTTATAGGTTTATTGAACTTCAAAACCACTCAAAGCCCAACCCTGCACTGCTGAGGACATAACACTACAAAACATTTTTTAAAATGTTTCACTAGCCAAAAATGTTTAATTAGTCTATGCACTGGAGTACAAGAAGTTTGTCTGTCGGAGCCATGACAGGAAGTCATGGTGCTCATGTGGGTGACGTAAGTTTGACAGCTTGTTCTGTCATCTGTTTATAAATAATACATTTAAGTGACAAAAAGACCAAAAAATATTGAAAGAAGTTCCCGTCTTAGTCTATTCTAATGTGGTATGGTGTAATCATGAAAAATGTGGACTCATCAGCCATCTTGAATATTATGGCCTCAAAAATAATCAGCTAAATCAAAATGTTCAACCATGCCATCAGCTCATCTCACAGGAGTTTCTATTCGCTACTAGTTCCTAACTAGACAGTCTTAATATCAGTCTCAAAGGGTCACAGTCTTCATCGTCTCATTTTGGAAATGTTCCTTGCGTTACCAGAGCAGTAGCATTAATGGGTGGGTTGAGGGGGTTGACTTAAGCCAGGTGCTCCAATTAGGCTGGCTGTGTTCCAGCACATACGGCTGCAGTGCCGCCCGTCACCAGCGAACGGAGCGCTTTCCCTTCCACAAACACACCTGCTGGAGCAAACTCAGCCTCCCATATGTTGCACTAGATTCCATATTATTACTGAAAACAAAAACATAACGGTTGAGGTTGAAAATCTGTGACCTTGGATGGCCTATACTGTACAGTGAGAGAAACTGGTGAATAAGATCTCATTTAATAGATATTTTATGATTCTGGGCTGCGCGTAATGTCAAAATCCTGTTTTCATCTTAAGTCTAATCATGTGTGCGCATATGAGCCAGACATATGGCAATGTGATAGGGTAAATGTAACATATGACGTGGCAATGACTGATGCTGTGGGGGAGCGTTACTGAAATAGAAAGTGGGAGAGAGAGAGATTAATGAATACAGCGGACATATTCCTCAAGGACATTGCTCCCGTCCCTCCATATGAAACAGATGTTGAGCCGCTGGAGGTAGAATGCCACAGGCGCGGCATGTTCCAGAAAAATCCAGCGTACAGATGCCTCTACCTGGGTTGTGCTGGTGTCAGCTGCCTCACACATTGAGCATGATCCTCAGGTCATGTGAGCCATCGACGGTAGACACAGGCACCTACACTGGGATGGTCAAGACATTATGCTGACTGGCAAAAATGACATACAACACTTGATTTCCACAAGCAAAGGAAATACTTATGGCAAATGTAGAGCTATTTTCACCCAAACCTGTTTAAAGGAATTTGGAGGGGGGGCTATTTCTTTTATATCAGCGTTAAAGTCAACAGCATTTGCAACCCGTTTTATTTCATTTTTTTGTGATAGAAAAAGGCTTTTGAAGCTTCGTGAGGCTTGAAGGTCCACTGACGATGATTCTTTATATGAAGAAGAATATAAAATAAACGTTGACAAGCAAATTGCTTCGTTTGCTTCCTTTTCTTGTGTTTGCATATTCACCATTTTGCTGTGTATTTTGTTTAATTTTTTTCTTTTATAATTTTATGTTTATTATTTGAAATTATTGTTCAGTAAAACTTGCCTGTCAGTGATTCTTAGACTTCAAGGACTCGTGCCTTTTTTTTATTCAATCTGATTTGTAGAGTGGATAAATGTACCCAATAATTACATACATATTGCCGTGCAGTGTTGGGCTAGTTACTCAAAGAATATAATATATTACTCATTACTAGTTACTCCTTTCAAAATAAATATTGTTACTTTACTTATTACTTTCTGGCAACAGTAATTAGTTACACTATTAGTTATATTACTTTTTCTTCACACCCCACAGAAGTTGTAACTGTATATCTTCCACATAAAATTATTCTAGAATGTTCATAAAAACATATTTCTTCCTCATCATTTGACCAAAATCCACATAGGATCACAGTCAGAAGTTATTAAAAACACTCGATAGTGATTGATAGTGACATTCAAGTAGAAGTGTTGTATTAATCTCATTAATTGTCATGTGTAGCTAGAAGCTAATTGTAATTTCTCCGTTACCCATATACGATTATATTTCATAATGTATTTTATCAAATCACATACGTTTGTAAGAAACAGTTTACAGTAAGAAAGATTTTTAATTACAATAATATAATGTACCACATGCTGATCAGAGGGATGTAGTAGCAGAGTACAGTAAAGCCACAACTTACACAACAGTGTTCAGATCATCTTTTTTTCTGAAAAAATCCATATAATGCAATATTTCTATCTGCTGAATGTAAGCTTTTCTATATTCCAAGCTTGCCTGCTGCACTGGGGTCATCACATGCATGTGCGAGTCGTGAAAATTATGAAAATAAATCTAGGAATTATTTGATTGTTGGATTTTAAATCAGCGGGGTTGAGGCATCAAAAAACTGAGTAACTAAGCTGTTTTATGGATAGTAACTGTAATATTATTACTGAAATCTTATTAGTAATAAGTTACACTACTAGTTACTGCAAAAAGTAATATTATTACAGTAACTAAATTACTAGTAATTAGTAACTGCCCAACACTGTTGCCGTGGAACTTTTGTTGGCTTTGACTTTAATGTGACATATTTCGGGTGAAACCGAATATTCAAGGAGAGAGAAAAAATAGGACTTGGGGAACCTGAAACACTGCCATCTACCTTTGAGGAGGTCAAGTTCACCCTCAAGAACATTGTGTTCCTGTGGCTCAGTGGTAGAGCATTGCGTTAGCAGCGCAAAAGGTTGTGGGTTCAATTCCCAGGGAACACATACTGACAATAAATGTATAACCTGAATGCACTGTAAGTCGCTTTGGATAAAAGCGTCTGCTAAATGCATAAATGTAAATGTAAGAACATCATGGCGTTCCCAGTGCTAAAGCGGTAGTTTTCTTTTACCACTGTATATTTTATTGAATTAAAATGAATAAGCATTACATTACTACTGTCAAGCAGAGGTGAAGAATAATAAAATCCAAAGTTAGAAAAATAGCTAGCTAAACAGCCTAAAATCTAAATAACTATGTGTCTGCTGGTTAAACATTATGTTTTGGGCTTACACTCTTAAAAATAAAGGGTCTTTATTGGCATTGATGGCTTTAACATCCATGGAACATTTCCATTCCACAAAAGATTCTTTATAGTGTAAAAGATTATTTAGATCTAAAATGTTCTTAATACTGGGAATATTTTTTTTACTTTTAAGGAATCTGAAAGGACCTTTGGGGGCCTTTCTACTATATCACTACAATACCCCCTTAGGAACTTATATTTTTAAGAGTGATAGGTGATATAACCAAAAAGAAAGGTAATTTTAGAGTGAAGCACTGACAAACACTGATAAACAGATGAATTATGCATCATGTTTACAACAATTCAGTTTTGATTTCATGTCTGCTTTAAATAGCAGCATGCTGGACTTCTAGAAGAGAATCTTCGACCTAGTAACTCAACGCTCATATCATCCCCAGTGTCTTTGCACAGAATTCGCTGACCTTTTTCCCCATTTATTTTTCTTTCAACCAAGGCGCATCAAAGGATTGTTTGGGTCAGTGCATCCGCTGTAGTTTATTTCAAATTACAAAACTTGAAAACCAACTTTCGGAGAAAAACAAAGCCTTTCAAAAGTACGCCAGAGGCCCAGGTTTATATTTCCCTATGGATAGTCTACAGTCATTATTGTGACTACTGAAATTCTCAAAGAGCACAAAACAAGCTTAAAGCTTATTTGCTCTTTGAAGTTTTTTGCTTATTCTATGTTTTCTTGCTCTTAACAACATAAGGTGTTTTTACACTTGGAAAAAGGGGAGAATGACCCAAAACTGCCAAAGTGAAAGGGCCTTTCTGAGGCGCTCCAGCTAATGAGGAGAGGGCCAATGATGATATAGCCTCATCTTCACCTCAAAGCCTTGCGCTTCACTCTGTCTAACACTTACCGCCGAGGCAGAAAAACAAAGCCTTACAAGGCTGGGATGTTTGTGCCTGGTTCTTTTTCTTTTTTATAGAAAAAAATAGATCAATATACCAAATGAACACCGCATTTTCTTTAAACACTGAGCTCTGGTTTTGATTTTGGGCACAATTATGTATAAAATAAAATATGACAATCTACAAAGCTTGACGCTCAGTCAAAACCTTCAATTGAAGGCTTTTTGGGCTAAAGCACTGCCTTAAAAAAATCTATTTTCAGTGTTCCCGATTAATCATATTTTTTGGTTACATTTTGGCACATCTCTAGTCCTCCTCAGCCATTTTGTTTAGTGTATGGTATTCTCATCCCGCTTGCTGTCGGGACGTTTACTAGAGAGACACATTGCCCCCTAGTGGTGCTTAGGAGAAGTGTGACAGATTGATTGTGCAACCATCATGTTGACAACGCCTTGGTGCCATGCCAGCAGCTCAATAGGAGAGCCCTCATTCAGCAAGAGATGCCAGACAATAGATTTCCCTGATTGGAGAGTGCCCTTCTTAGCTTGACAGTGGTTCACTGCGTGGTATTGAGTAGCTGTTTTCCCCTTCTCAGAAGCAGGCCAATACACCAATCAATGATGCTAATTTTAATACTTGAACTCAGAAGATAACAGGTCTGGTTGTAGGACTAAAAATCGACCCACACCACTCATATTCAGAGGGGTAGACCTGTTCTCCCTAGAGATCTGACATATCCGAGAAATGAAAGACAAGCATTGATGTATAAAGACAAGCATCGATGTATAAAAGCAATGATGTGGTCAGAATGTAATCAGAAACCTTTTTTTTCCCCCCCCACTTTTCTGTGATTCGAGATGCAATGTATTTACACAAATTGGACATAAAAAATTAAAAAAATATAAATATGTAATAGTGTTTTCACTCTTTCAGTGCATATTCTTATAATTACAAAGGGTCAAATTCTCTTACCAGAGCTGAAGGACATTCAGGGGTATAAAGATGTACCCGGGAGACTGGGCACAGCTAGGAGAGATGAGCAGGGATGCCTCGGGCAAAGCTCAATCAAAGCAATCTCATTCCGGTTACATGCGTGTTAGAGATTATGACAGCAATATGGTGCGATGAAACCTTGTTTGGCTGATCTGTCAAAGTCCATGGTGACAATAAAGCCCTGACAGTGCTATCTTATAAACAATTCATGTTGCGTATATGATAGATAGTGAAGTAACAGACTGCAGGTAAATAAGGCGAAGACATTGTGCAACCTATTACTGCTAATATTTAAGTGGGAAAATTCTGTTTTCCATTATAAGGGATGCTGTGATGCATTACGGTGAAATCTCTGAAACGGGTCAAACTAAATCCAATTAAAGAGATCTAATCTTTAACGTAGCTACTGAAGCGTTCTTAATGTGCGCATGTTTGTGTGAGAGGGCTTGATAGGAGCTTAAATAGTCTGACAAAGAAGAAATGTAATAAAGCTCCGGCTTTCCAATAGATCATCCTGAGTGAATTTGCCAACATTACTCTTCCCGTTTCAAGGCTAGTAAATTCAAATTTATGCACACCTACTTTATCTTCCTTTACGTTCCCCATGAGGTGGCGAGGAGATATTCTCACCATAGGCAATATTCCCTTTCAGTAATTATATCAGTGTAGACTTCCTAATTAACATATGGCATACATGTTCCGAGTGTACAGGAATAATGCTCTCAGTTCTCCACTGCGTCTCCCACTGTGTGATATTTTCTCTGCTGACAGATATTCTGCATTGCTATTAATGTCAATCAAACACATTCTCTCTATTCAGGCGGCACAAATGCCCACAAACAGGGGCTCGGGCACACCAGACGTGTCGTGACATTCCCGCATCGTTGATGTATGAAAACAACAGTGGAGTGTTTGTGTGAAACGAGGTTAGCAAAACAAGGGGAACGGCTGGGCTCTGTTTTAACAAAGTGGTCTGACAGAGGAGAGCTGCTCACGCACATATACACATCCGCTAACACACACACACGCTGACACCAGACAGGGCCCAAGGCGGTCCTGCTGCTCCAGGACCCCAACATCTGCTCTCTGGAATAATGCATGTTTCATATCAGATGCTCCCTCTCTCTCTAAAATGGAGCGGTGATCTGCCTGAAATGCAGAGGCCACAGATCATGCGGTAAACTCTGCTCTGGTAGCCTCAAAGCTGTCCTCGGGCACTCAAAATCCAGCTACAGAGATGGAGGAGACTGGTGCGCCATTTGTTTCCAGTGCACTGACTAATGGCTGTCACTGGGCTCTGCCACAAAGACAGGCTGTTTCAGACTAGACACACAAAGAAATACTCGAGCTGATGTGCCTCCTAATGCACACACAAATGTAAATGTACACAAACTAATTACCAAAAAGCCCTCTAGCCTGTGTGTATTTTAAGCTTACACTATGCACTGTAAATGGAGATTGAGATTTTTGCGTTTCAGTTGCCTTAATAATTGCTGAATATCATTAAGTAGAATACAAGCTATGAACATTGCGACACAACAAATATTATACAAAGATTCAGTTCCGTTCCTTGCATTTAATTAGCTGAGTTCAGTGAGTGCTCATGGCCAAAAATATCGGCACCCTTGGTAAATATGATCAAAGAAGACTGTGAAAATTAATCTGCATTGTTAATCCTTTTAATCTTTTTTTTATCACAAAAATCTAACCTTTCATCAGATAATAAGAATTTAAAATGGGGGGCTTTGAACTTTTTACTCAAATACTCAAAGTTTGTCAGTCTGCAGTACAATTTGTCAGTTTATTTGTATGAATTTGTGCATAGAATATTACCTTATACACAGCATTATAGGACAAAATACAATTTTACAATGACAAATAAAAATAAAATGTTTGAAAAGTATTGAGTTACACAGTGCGGTGTTATGAATTGTGCCATAATAACACTTATAAATGCAACTCATTATATACAATATATAAACTTTAAAAGAGACAGATATGTTTGTGAAAGATGTCTTTGTTTTGAGGGAGATGGACATTGTTAAATTAGACCTTATTTTTTGCATCAGAATTTGTTAATCCTTTACTATAGGTTAGGGGTGGATAATTGTATTATTTGTTTATTATGCAACAATACTTACTATAATAGTTTTCATTAGTAAGCATTGTTATATGATAGGAACAGCGGTGACATGAGGTAAATTTTACGGGCAAAAGGTCAGTTGTTTATTGTGTCAATAGTGTAGCAATGTACCATTCACACAAAAGTCACTTTAAGACCAAATAGCGTTCTGCAGGTCAACGTGACCAGCTTGACCCCGTCGCGAAATCAGGCTGAAATTTTTCACCCTCACACTTGTATTTCTATTGAAATGATTGGCTTTCGTCTGAGGCAATTCACTTAACAAAGGTAAATGTGATGTGACCACACCTTTACTCAAAATTAACTTGTTCGTTGAACTGTTGTTTAAAATCAATATCACACTCAATTACTGTTCTGAATAGCAGCACGGCTGTGATTACCTATGGCCTTGTGCCATGACTATGCATTAGGAAAACATCACTCTTGTGCTTCTGCTTAATCAGCATGAAAAAGCGACAGCTAAACAATAATCTTTTAATGGTAACAGCTTCATTTATTCAAACGTTGGGATCCTGAAATCAACCGAAAAAAAGACATTGTACAAACAACTCTATTGAGTTGGGTCAATATTTTGGGGAAGAATTGCTGGTCTAGTAAATGTAGATTCACATTTCAGAAGTTGTGCACATTTTTGAGCATCATGACTCAACATAGCTGCATGCTGGACCGACTGCTGGACCGAATGTGCCAAAGCATAAACAAAAGATCCTTATGCACTCCTAATGATTTACAAAGATGGGTTGTGATCGTAAAACAGGGGGATGGTTCGGCAAATGCTGTATTGAGAGCCTTGTCTTTTGGTTGATTTGCTGACGTTTGAATACAATAGAGTCTTATCATGGCCGAGCGGGCGGCTCCTCTGACAGCTTACTGCTTGTTGGTGCATTTGCCTCAAAGAAAGTAATTTAGTAACATCAGACTGAAACAGACTTGTTTACACTATCTCCTCTCCTCCTTTCATGGGGAGTCCATATACCATTTGTGAGGCGCATTAACGCCCGCCAAGTGCACAATCACTTGGAAATTGAGGCAACTGCTCTAGAATAATGGCTGAGCTTGACTGAGGGCTGTATAATAAATGACTGAGTCTCGTGGCACTTTTCAGTGGACATCCACACAGTCGCCATTAGTTTCCTAAGTGCACTTTTCCCCGCACTTCTAAATTGATTGAAACAAAATGTCACAATTATGCCCTGTAGCTCAAGCTTTAATTATTCATCAATTAGCGTTTTCTCCCCCCCCCCCTTATTTTTTCTGAACTGATTTTTCATTCAGTTTGCAGAGATGTATGGTTCCCCTGCTGTTAACCAGTCCAAAGTCATTAGTTTCTGGCTTTGCAATTAAACCTGCTGCATTATTCATCAGGCCCAACTCGGTAGACTCTGCTCAGAGCTCAGGAGGCCTGCATGAGAAATTAATTTGGAGAGATGAAGTTTCCTCTCAGGTTAGAACAGATGCCATTGGCTCAAACAGAGGGTAGGTATGGAGTGCTTTCATTGTAGGGAATTATAATGGCAAGCGTGGTGCCAGACCTCCATGAAGTTGGCCCCCCACCCAACGCAAAACGTCGCCAAAACAGTCTCAATCGTTTTTGCTGGTTTGTGCTGTAAAAAAAACTTTGTTTGTGCTGCTTTGGTTTATTAGATATTAAAATAATACTTCTATTTCATTCTGAGGTCACTAAGCCCCCCATATGCTCCGAATTCACCCCAAATAGTCTCGTTTGTTTGTGCTTCATTTGTGCTGGTTTGTGCCGGTAAAAGTTTTGTTTGTGCTGCTTCGTTTTTTTTTAAATATTAGACATTGCAATATAAGCGATGACGTCCATATGCTCCAAATTCACGGTCTTGTTTGTTTGTGCTCCATTTGTGCTGAAAAAAAATTAGTTTGTGCTGCTTTCGGTTTTTAAGATATTAAAATAATATGTTTCTGAGCTCACTCAGCCCCCCACATGCTCCAAATTCACCCAAAACAGGCGCAATCATTTGTGCTGGTTTGTGCCGGTAATAATTTTTTTTGTGCTGCTTCGGTTTTTTAAATATTAGACATTGAATTATAGGCGATGGCGTCACTCAGACCCCCACATGCTCCAAATTCATCCAAAATAAAATTATTTGTGTGTGCTTCGTTTGTGCTGGTTTGTGCAGTAAAAAATTCGATTGAGACTATTTTGGAGAAGTTTTGCGTTGGGTGGGGGGCAAACTTCACAGGAGGTTAAAGCCAGACTATAGAAAGGGGGGAAATTGTGAATGGAAAAAATATAAAAAATGGGCATAGCCTGAGGTGGATAGCTTCAGATTACTTAAAAATGACTTTTAAAATCAACTCAGGAGGAAATGTATAATAACTACATAAAATAGAACTCATATTGTGGACTTAAATATTATTCAAATAAATCGTCTCAGGTTACGTATGTAACCATGGTTCCCCGAATGGGGAACGAGACACTGCGTCCCCTAGGGGTCGCTACGGGGAAGGGGAACAGCGTGACTCGGTCTGAAGATACATATGTAAAAACACCACCTGTTGGCCGGCGACAGCCCATGACGTCACTACCGGCGTGCCACAATATAAGTGCCGCCGGGAGAATACATCATCAGCTTCTTCGTCTGAAGCTTGCGTCCGAAGCATGGCCCAAAGCCTAGGGGACGCAGTGTCTCGTTCCCCATTCGGGGAACCATGGTTACATACGTAACCTGAGACGTTCCCCTCCATGGGAACTCGAACTGCGTCCCCTAGGGGTCGCTACGGGGAACGTTATACCCACTTCACCATGCTGAGGGGAATGCAAGCCAATTTCGCGAAAAAGGCGAGCACTAAGCCAACTCTACCCGGCTAAGGGAGTTGCCCCTGGGACGGCTGATGGCTGTCAGTGATATTATCCCCTTCGGCCAAAGGCCCGAGCTGCATACCCTAGTACTTACCTGCTAGGTGCCGGGATTACCGGGCCTAGGGTATAGCTCAAAGTCTTGGAATCAGAAAAAGATTCCTTTAAGGGGATATGGCCAGGCACCTGATCACTAGGTCCTGGCCGATCACTCAGGGGTTACCACTTGCTCTGTCCAAGCTTACTGAGGGAACTGTCTCAACAGACCTCTTGGTAACGTACACCCCTTTCTTTTTTTTTCTTTTTTTTTTTGGACCCAACATATATGGGACAAGGGAGCAGGGCCCAAGGCACAAGCCGGGGCTTTAACCAACTCAAAAAAGGGCACGAAGCTGTGCGCGTAACCCTACCCTTACGGGATTTTTAGAAAGAACGCAGAATCTTTGATGTGCGGACTTACCACTGAGTGGATTTTAGAAAGTGCCCAAAGTCTTGCGTGTGCACTTATTAGAAGAACGTTCTATGCCCTGGAGCGGATAACTACTCATTCCTCGGAGTGAGAGGGAATCAGCGCTCAGAAGGGAGCGGCAAGCTCATAGATGACCCTCTATGGTGAGGGGAGCAATGCTGGCTCGACCCACAAGGCGAGCGACCTATCACAGAGCTCTGGGGGGCGGAGAAACTCGGACGCTCAGAAGGGAGCGGCATGCTCATAGGTGACCCTCTGGTTGAGGGGAGCAGTGCTGGCTCTACCGACGGCGAGCTCTGGAGAGCGGAGAACTCATTCCTCAGAATGAGAGGAACTCAGCTACCAATGAGGAGCTCTAGAGCGGAGAAAACTCAGACGCCCCGAAGGGAGCGGCATGCTCATAGGTGACCCTCTATGGTGAGGGGAGCAATGCTAGCTCGACCAACAAGGAGAGCAACCTATCACAGAGCTCTGGGGAGCGGAGAACTCATTCTTCAGAATGAGAGGGAACTCAGACGCTCCGAAGGGAGCGGCATGCTCAAAGGTGACCCTCTAGTGAGGGGAGCAATGCTAGCTCTACCTATAACGAGCTCTGGAGAGCGGAGAACTCATTCCTCAGAATGAGAGGGAACTCAGACGCTCCGAAGGGAGCGGCATGCTCATAGGTGACCCTCTAGTGAGGGGAGCAATGCTAGCTCTACCTATAACGAGCTCTGGCGAGCGGAGAACTCATTCCTCAGAATGAGAAGGAACTCAGACGCTCAGGAGGGAGCGGCAAGCTCATAGATAACCCTCTATAGTGAGGAAGAGCAATGCTAGCTCGACCAGCAAGGAGAGCGACCTATCACAGAGATCTGAGGAGCGGAGAACTCATTCCTCAGAATGAGAGGGAACTCAGACGCTCCGCAGGGAGCGGCATGCTCAAAGGTGACCCTCTAATGAGGGGAGCAATGCTAGCTCTACTATAACGAGCTCTGGAGAGCGGAGAACTCATTCTCAGAATGAGAAGGAACTCAGATGTCAGCAGGGAGCGGCATGCTCATAGATAACCCTCTATAGTGAGGGGAGCAATGCTAGCTCGACCAGCAAGGAGAGCGACCTATCACAGAGCTCTGAGGAGCGGAGAACTCATTCCTCAGAATGAGAGGGAACTCAGACGCTCCGCAGGGAGCGGCATGCTCAAAGGTGACCCTGAGTGGGGAGCAATGCTAGCTCTACCTATAACGAGCTCTGGAGAGCGGAGAACTCATTCCTCAGAATGAGAAGGAACTCAGACGCTCAGCAGGGAGCGGCATGCTCATAGATAACCCTCTATAGTGAGGGGAGCAATGCTAGCTCGACCAGCAAGGAGAGCGACCTATCACAGAGCTCTGAGGAGCGGAGAACTCATTCCTCAGAATGAGAGGGAACTCAGACGCTCCGCAGGGAGCGGCATGCTCAAAGGTGACCCTCTAATAAGGGGAGCAATGCTAGCTCCACCTATAACGAGCTCTGGAGAGCGGAGAACTCATTCCTCAGAATGAGAGGGAACTCCGCCGCTCAGAAGGGAGCGGCATGCTCATAGGTGTCCCTCTGGGTGAGGGGAGCAATGCGGGCTCTACCAACAGCGAGCTCTAGGGAGCGGAAAACTCATTCCTCGGAATGAGTGGACATTCAGACGCTCCGAAGGGAGCGGCATACTCATAGGTAACCCTCTTAAGGTGAGGGGAGTAATGCTGGCTCTACCGACAGCGAGCTCTGGAGAGCGGAGGACTCATCCTTCAGCGCTCAGAAGGGGGCAGCATGCTCATAGGTGACCCTCTAGGTGAGGGGGCGGAAAACTCATTCCTCAGAATGAGAGGGAACTCACCTTTTTTGCCTTTGCTTAGCAGGAAATTTCCACCTAACCTCGGTCAGGTGGAGTTTACGGTGGTTACAGGGGAATTAGAGAGGAATGAGAGGGCTTGCCTCTCTCTGACCCGCGCCTCTCTCTCACCCTAGCCGCAGGAGGGGGAGGGGCATGAGTCGCGAGACTAGCCTTCTGAGCCCATCTCTGACCCTCAGACCGAGATGGGCTAGGACCCCTGGTTGTTCGGGCTCAGACCTGGATTTTATAGAACCTTATCCAGGTCTTTCAGCAGATCAGTCTGGTACGCCTTAGTGCTTTTTTGCAACGAAGCGACGGTCTGACCTGCTGCTGCATATGCCCTGCCATTTAAGCGAGATTCAGGGGCTTAGGTGGCCAGGGGGGAGTCTTGAGAGAGGATGTCTGGCCACAGAGAGATAAGCTGGTTATCATCTCTTGCACAGGGGGCATCCCCTCATAGCCATTTTCACGCATCTCCTCAGTGTCAGCATAACTAGTATGCTGAAACCTATGAATACGAGAAAAAATTGCTTTTTCCACTCCTTCTCAATCTCCACATCGAGATTTTATGAAGAAAGGAAGGCTCACTCGAGCTGGGGGTATTTTGGCCAGAAAGATTAATTTTTATGATCCACAACCTCCAAAAACTTGTTCATATGCAGAGAAGAGCACTAGCCGCTGAATCTGATTATGTCAGAAAGATCGCATCGTCACAATCCAGCAGCTCACTCTCGTTCTCGGCCGACGCGCGTGAAAAGGGGGGGGGGTCCCTCTCTCACTCATCGGCCACATCCAACTGCTAATTTAATTCGCCTCCGTGCCTCGGCAGCGGTGGGTCCCGAATCGCGGGAAGCAGACGGCTGCCCCTCTTTCCTCGAAAAGAGGGACAGGACGAGAGCGGAGCTTTTACATAGAAAAAGCTCACAGTGCACGCAGATTTCCCCTCAAGGACATCGCGTGCGTGCTCCTTGCCCAAACAAAAGACGCAAAGATTGTGTGTGTCATCGGGTTTCAAATAACGAGGACGCGGATCCACACACAATCTTAAACGCCTTGCTAGTGCTCGCCATTTGATAGAGAGAAAACTGTACTCTTACCAGAATGCACGCTTCAAACAAACCAGTCAGTGAAGACGAAAAAGCTGATGATGTATTCTCCGGCGGCACTTATATTGTGGCACGCCGGTAGTGACGTCATGGGCTGTCGCCGGCCAACAGGTGGTGTTTTTACATATGTATCTTCAGACCGAGTCACGCTGAGGGCGTTCCCCGTAGCGACCCCTAGGGGACGCAGTTCGAGTTCCCATGGAGGGGAACATTTTATTTCACTGTAATATAAAAATCTGTTTTAATTTTAAGTATAAATGATAGAGAAGTGCATGTCATTTGAGTCTAATACAGAAGCATACTGCCTTATTGTGAGATTCATAAAAATAAAAAAAAGATTCACTTTGCAGATACCAATCTAACAGCCAGATCAAATATCGTCAGTGATCAAATGTTGCCATCTGCTGGTGTATCGCAAAAATATCAACTATTCACACTTAACAGAATCATTCAGAATAAACAGAGATTTAAAAAACGATCATGATCAATCAGGGGTAATAATATGCATTTTTTTTATTATAATCGTACAAGACCATAGTACTGATGGTCATCTCTGTTGAAGCAGTCGTAGGAACACAGCAGAACTCTGACTGGAACAGACTGAGAGCTTTTCATTCCATGTGCTGTTCAAAGACAAAAGAACAGACTCCGGTTACTAAAGGACAGTCTAATATTCTCTTGTACTTTTATAGCGATGCAATTTGGATCATCCAAAAAAAAAGTAGGAATGGCATTGTAGTTTTGGCTAATATTTACTAATCAGGGGCATTAAGGTAAATTGTGACCCTGTTAATCTTTGTTGATTCAAATAACAAATGTTGTCTGTGTGCCTGATGCATATTAAACACCTATTATGCAAGCGTAATTCAGCAGGTTGTCAAACCATTAAACTTTCATCAGACATCCTGAGCAAAGCACGTCCTGCCAATTTTCAACTTCAGCACTACTTGTGTGCATCGAATGCCACAGGCACTGAATGCTGAACACTGGTGTTATGCAGAATGAGCTGGTACCTTCCTGGTGTTGATGAACTGCACACACTCCAGCCATGTGGTGAGGAAGGGCTGTGAGCACAAAGCACACTGACCCCAGTGAGACAGCATCTCCTGCAACTTTGGGTACGCTGGAAGATCTCTGGACACCACTGACAACTTATTAGTGCTCTGCTGGAGGATCAGCCTGGCTGAGAGCTCCTGAACACATTAAACTACAATCAGCAGCGCCGTGGAAGTTAAGTAAAACTAACCATAGTTAATGACTTAAAATAGTTTTCTCACTACTAACATCCTCTAGTGGAATACTAGCAAGACAACAATCAGATTTGTGCAAGTATTTGCAAAAATAATTAATAATTGTAATAAATGAATTAATAAACCAATAAAAAAATAATATATACACTATACGCCAAAATAGGGTCACCCCCTTCTATAGGTTTATACTTTATATTTATATACAAACTTAATGTTTGACAATAATATATCTAGGAATTGTGTTGCTTTTAATTTATAGCAAAAGTAAAATTCTATTCTAACATGAAGTGTCTTGTGTAAGACAAGGTCAAAGGAATGTTCAGTCAGTGTGGAAGAACTTGACTGGTCTGCAGAAAAGACAAGTCCTAATCCCAGCTGAACACCTCTGGTGTGACTTTAAATGCAGACCTTGTACCAAACACCAATGACAAATGGGTTAATATGGGTACAGTAATTTCATACATTTCAAAACTGTTGCAACAGAGGTGGAAATACAATTTTTAAGTACATTAATTATATTTCCATCTTTGTTACCACAGTTTGGAAGTGCCTTTTTCTCTTCTAAAGAAGGGGATGTCCCAGTACTTTTGTCCATATAATGAACGTACAAGTCATTGGTGTTTGGTGATGAATTTTTTGGCTCAAGGTCTGCATTTAAAGTCACACCAGAGGTGTTCAGCTGGGATTAGGACTTGTCTTTCTGCAGACCAGTCAAGTTCTTCCACACTGACTGAATCATCATTTCTCTTTGATCCTTGCCTTATACAAAGATACACTGTCATGTTAGAATAGAAAAGGGTCCAAACTGTTGCTATAAAATTAGAAGCACACAATTCCCTAGAATATCATTATATGCTTAAACATGAATATTTGTACTCATGGAAATCACTAAAGTAGTCAAACCTTTCATTAGAAGGGGTGACCCAATACTTTTGGCGATATAGTGTATATATAATGTAATATGTACAGCATATATATAAAAAGTTACCTTTAATGAGAAGACTTCTTTCTTTTGAATGGACTCCATCGGTGTGAATGGAGCTAAACTGTTTCCTTCAAAGAACAGTTCCTCCAATGTAAGACACTGAAACTAAAAATTAAAGAGAGAGGGGGGAAAACATTTTATAAAATATTATAACAAATATTTTATAGTATATGAGTTAGTGAACAAAAGTTAACATTAATCCTATAAAGCCTTTGATACGCAAATACTTTGATTATAAAAATGATCAAAACTTTGCTTTGCTTTGATAAGTTTATTCTTTTTAGCATATTTTATATTGTTAGTGCTATTTCAAGGTGAACACTTGGCTGAAGAAAACTAGATTTTTTTACTTGCATTTTTACTTTTTACTTTACTTCACACATAATTAAAAGTACAGATCTTTTATCATAAGACTAAGCATTTTAGCATCATCTTATGAAATATAGAGTGACAACTGATATTTCAATGTATTTTATGAGAGTAGTCTGCCATACTGTTAAACAATCCCATAAAAGCAAAATGTATCAAATATGATACTCAAATAAAAAATTAAATAAAAAAGGTTTCTTCATTTATTTTTGTTTTCATTATTTTTAGTTTTCATTACTATTGTCTATTTTCCTGTCAGTGTCACAGGATTACAATTTCACAGATTTAAGGGGGCTGAAGTACTAATTATATATATATATATTGCATACATACATATATTATATAAATATACACATGCCCCTCCATAATTTTGGCACCCCTGGTTAAGATGTGTTTTTACTTATATAAATTAGTTTTGTTCTAAATTCAGGACACATGAAAAAAAATGAAAATCCAACCTTTAATTCAAGTATTTTTCAGTGGGAAAAAAATCCCACATTAAAAAATCATTATTTTACATCAAATATGTTGCACAATTATGCACCCCTGATGTTAATACTTGAGTACAACTCCTTTTGCCAACGAAAAAGCACCTAATCTTCTCCATAAGTGTTTCACAAGATGGGAGAATACAGAAAGAAAGAGGGATCTTCGCATTCCTCTTTGCACAATCTCTCTAAATCATCCAGCGACCTGGGTCCTCTCCTCTGACTCTCCTCTCAGCTCATCCACAGATTTTATGGGGTTGAGTCTGGGGACTGAGAGAACTGGGAGGAGCTTATTCTGTTCTGGTGAAATTTCTGTGTGATATGGCCACATGTTTGGGTTTATCTGCTGAAAGACCCAGAGACCATAGTTCAGCTTTTGGGCAGAGGCCACCAGATTTTGCTTTAAAATATCCTGGTATTTCAAAGCACTGTTGCCATACCCTAACAGGTTCCAGGGCCTCTGGAAGAGAAAACAGGCCCACAGCCCATCCTCCCCCAACTTCAAGTGGGCATGAGGGTGCTTTTCTGCAACTCATTCTTTTGTGTTCCGCAGACCCACTTAGTGTTTGTTGCCAAACCTCTATCTTGGTCTCATCTGACCAAATGGTCCAGTTGAAGCCCCAACGCTTAGCGAACTCCAACGTTTGCGTTTATGATTGTGAGTGAAAAGTTTTTCCGTGCATGCCTCCCAAACAGCTTGTTCATGTAGATAGCGCCTGGTGTTTTTTGGAGTTTTGACCCAAGATGCTACCATTTGTTGCAATTCTTTCACAGTGAGCTTTGGGAGAACTTTTTATTTCTCTTACCATTTCACTGTGCGTGGAGGCAAAAAAAACTTGCGTCCTCGCCCAGGCTTGTACCACTGTTAGTTGTTTTAAACCTTAATGATTCCTCTGACAGTAGATATGGCAGGTGCAGGCACGATTTTCTTTACATTGCCTGACTTGTGAAGGTGAACACGACACACCTCTGCCTTCTTGAATGGTGTCTTCCTTTGTCTTTCCATGTTGAAGAGTGGATAAGAGATGGCCTCTGTTCACGTCATATTATACCCCAGGGAAACAGGAAGGGATATTACTAATTAAATGTTCCTGATACTCTGTCCTTTGTAAACAACTGTAGAAATGACAGAAAATAAATTACATTTATTTCCTAGAATTGTAGGGGTGCCAATAATTGTGGAACAGGTGATTCATATGAAAAATAATTATTTCTTATAGTCAGGGATTTTTTGCCCCCCCTAAAATCACTTGAGTTGAAGGTTACATTTTTCTACAATTTTCAGTGTGAGAGTATGCTTCTGCAATAAAAATTATTTTAAGGCTTTTCACACATCTTAACCAGGGTTCCAATAATTATGGAGGGCATGTATATATATATATATATATTGTGGCGAGTATCCCGAGGGCAGATCAGCGTCGCCCTGGAAACGCTGCTCCTGCACTAATTGCCAACTAAGAACACCTGAGTGTAATGACCAGGAGGAATGGCCTGAGCATAATAAAGCTGGGAGGAAAACCACACCAAGATGAGTTACATGCTCCCTGGAAGAGAGATTAATGGGTGTTTTCTCTTCATCTTCCGAGAGTCTGACTGAGCTCCTGGCCATTCGCTACCTTTCACAGAGGATCACAGACACTACCACCACTAGGACCCAGTGCACCTGCACAGAGCACCGTATTACCCTTTCTCTGTTTAAATAAATCACCCTCCGGGGATTTTGCTGGTAAACTCCATCGTCTGTGTCCTCATTCACCCTGCTACTATATATATATATATATATATATATTATACAGCATCTCACAAAAGTGAGTACACCCCTCATATTTCAGCAAAAAAAAAATTATAATTGCTCAAGGGACAATAGTATAGAAATGAAACTTGGATATATTTTAGAGTAGTCAATGTGCAGCTTGTGTAGAAGTACAAATTTACTGTCCTCTAAATATAACTCAACATATAACCATTATTGTCCAAATAACTGGCAACAAAAATGAGTACACGAGTACAGTAAGTGAACGTGTCAAAACTGTGTCAATATTTTGTAGGAGCACTATTGTTATCTAGCACTGCCTTAATCCTCCTCGGCATGGAATTAACCAGAGCTGCACAGGTTGTTACTGGCATCCTCTTCCACTCCTCCATAATGACATGACAGAGCTGCTGGATGTTAGACACATGGTGCTTCTCCACCTTCTGCTTGAGGATGCCCCTCATTTTTTCAATAGGGTTCAGATCTGGAGACCTACTTGGCCACTCCATCACCTTCACCTTCAGCAGCAAGGCAGTTGTCATCTTGGAGGTGTGTTTGGGGGTGGTTATGTTTTGAAAACACGTTTCTGAAGGGAGGGCATCATCTTCTGCTTCAGAATGGCACATTACATGTTGGAATCCATGTTTCCCTCAATGAACCGCAGCTCCCCAGTACCAGCAGTAGTCATGCAGCCCCAGACCATGATGCTAACACCACCATGCTTGACTGTAGGCAAGGCACAATGTTCTTGGTACTTCTCAACAGGGCGTCGCCACACAGGCTGGACACCATCTGAGTCAAACACGTTTACCATAGACTCATCAGACAGTATCAGTATGGTCAGTATGAGAGAATTGTACTCAAAGAACCAAATTTTAACTGCTCTAAAACAAGATACACAAATTTGTATGGTCCTGTCAAGCAGACAAAACATGCACATGATGAATAGGACATGTGGCTTTGCATGGTTAAACGATGTATAGCTGTTATCACTTAGGGTGTACTCAGTTTTGTTTCCAGCTTTCTTGACAATAATGGCTGTATGTTGAGTTATTTTCAGAGGACATTAAATATTTACTGCTATATAAGTTGTACATTGACTACTCTAAAATATTCCCAAGTTTAATTTCTATAGTAATGTCTCTTGAATATATATACTAAATTGATTGCCGAAATGTGAGGGGTGTACTCACTTTTGTGAGATACTGTGTATATATACATATATACACTCACCGGCCACTTTATTAGGTACACCTGTTCAATTGCTTGGTAACACAAATTGTTAATCAGCCAATCACATGGCAGCAACTCAATGCATTTAGGCATCTAGATGTGATGAACACGACTTGCTGAAGTTCAAACCGAGCATCAGGATGGGAAAGAAAGGGGATTTAAGTGACTTTGAACGTGGAATGGTTGTTGGTGCCAGACGGGCTGGTCTGAGTATTTAAAAAAACTGCTGATCTACTGGGATTTTCACGCACAACCATCTCTAGGATTTACAGAGAATGGTCCGAAAAAGAGAAAATATCCAGTGAGACAGTTGTGTGAACGAAAATGCCTTGTTGATTTCAGAGGTCAGAGGAGAATGGGCAGACTGGTTAGAGATGATAGAAAGGCAACAGTAACTCAAATAACCACTCGTTACAACCAAGGTATGCAGAATACCATCTCTGAGTGCACAACACGTCGAACCCTGAAGCAATTGGGCTACAGCAGCAGAAGATCACACCGGGTGCCGCTCCTGTCAGCTAAGAACAGGAAACGGAGGCTACAATTCGCACAGGCTCACCAAAATTGGACAATAGAAGATTGGAAAAACTTTGCCTGGTCTGATGAGTCTTGATTTCTGCTGCAACATTCAGCCATTCATGGTGGTGGAGGTGTAATGGTGTGGGGGATATTTTCTTGGCACACTTTGGACCCTTTAGTACCAATTGAGCATCGTTTAAATGCCACAGCCTACCTGAGTATTATTGCTGACCATGTCATCCCTTTATAACAACAGTGTACCCATCTTCTGATGGCTACTTCCAGCAGGATAATGCACCATGTTCACAAAGCTCAAATCATCTCAGACTGGTTTCTTGAACATGACAATGAGTTCACTTTACTCAAATGGCCTCCACAGTCACCAGATCTCAATCCAATAGAGCACCTTTGGGATGTGGTGGAACAGGAGATTCGCATCATGGATGTGCAGCCGACAAATCTGCAGCAACTGCGTGATGCTATCATGTCAATATGGACCAAAATCTCTGAGGAATGTTTCCAACACCTTAAGTTAAGAAGAATTATGCCATGAATAATTGAGGCAGTTCTGAAGGAAAAAGGGGGTCCAACCCGGTACTAGCAAGGTGTACCTAATAAAGTGGCCAGTGATTATATAATATATATATATATATCAGTTTAATTATATTATTTAATAAATACATACACACTGACAAAATGATTAGTAAATAACTAAAACATTTAAATAAACAGTTGAAATGGCTGGCAACTAGCCATTTAACTTACACCAACTGGAAAAACAGATAAACAGTTTCCAGCAACATCCAAGATCTTCAATTTTTTCCATCCAAGAGCGCCCTAAGCAAAGAACAAACACTTAATAAACTAATATGCATAACAATTGAGTAATGAAGATAGTCGTCTGTCTTGCCTCTGGTAGTTCTGTCAGGTTGTTTCGGGCCAAGCACAGTTTCCTCAGCTGAGGTAAATTGTATAACTGCTGTGGTATTTTAGTCAGTTTATTATTAGTGAAGTTAATCTCAGTCAAACTCTTCATCAAGCCCAATTCATCTGGAATCTGCTGCAAATGATTGTCTGTGGCACTGATGCTTTTTAGACTGCACAGCCTGCAAAGCAATTAAAACAATTCAAAAATCTGATAACATGATAGTCATATAGCATTAACAGACTTGAGTCATCTCACCTCTTTATTTCTGCAGGAATTGCCTTGATTCTATTGTGGTTCAAATTGAGAAGCTCAAGGTTTGGTAGACCCTCTGTAAATACAACATTATACAATCAATAATACTGACCCAGTTCATTAAAATAAACCTGAATAAGAAAGAGTTTGATCTTACCCAGCACCTCTGGTGGCAAATGACCGATTTTGTTTCCATATAAATAAAGTTTATTTAGACAACTGAGGTGTTTTAGCACAGGTGGGATCTCCTCAAGAACGTTATTTCCCAGATTGAGCTCTGTCAACTATAAATATAAAATTAAAAGGCTTTTAAAGTATTCGTCGTGCGGTTTCTTGCTTCCAATATTTTATTGTTGGTCAACATTGTTTTCTTCTGTTTAGTATGGTTCATAGGTATTTTGTTTTGAGCTCTATCATAGAATAACGATATTAGTATAAAGAGTATATAACAAAGATATAAGATACAACGAACTCACCTTCTGCAAACACATCAGCTCAGACGGCAGACTCGACAGATAATTATTGCTCAACTTTAATACAACAATCCATGTCAGCCTCCCCAAAAATTCGGGAATGTGTGTAATTTTCCTAGAGCTCAAATTAAGTGACTTTGATTTCGTTTTTAAAGCTTTGATAATTGAATCGTTTTCCATTTGACGCTTCACTTGCATCGTCAACTTGAACTTTTCCCATGTTTCCATGGAGATGCAACGCGTATTCCCTCGTGGTGCTGAGGCCGCTGGCGCCGACTGGCGGACTAACGTGAGAATAACATGCATGATATTAGCCTTAATACTGACTACAGAGATCAGAGACGAGGAAATCAACAAGATGTTTGACTCTTTCCCCGATTAGAGTAAAAATTGGTCCTGAAATTTTATTAAAACGTATTTTCTCTTTCAAATATTGCTCAGTGAAAGGTTGTTAACCATTAGAAAATCTCGATGGCCAATTCAAATTAAATATAGCATTTTTATTTTCTACTCGTTTTCTATGACCTTTGCCATTTGTTTAACCTAAATTTCTTAAGCCTATTAGATCCCTGATTTGTGATGTTCTTTTTATCAAACATATAGAATGAGATAATTTACTTGTCTTAACATCATGATTTCAAGGTCTAAATAATGTTATTTCTTCTGCATAATATTTTCAAAAAAGTTTACATTGCTTTGTAATGGGGAAAATAATTTAGTAAAAGGTTGGTAGAAATACAGCTAAACATTAATATGATAATTAATATAACATTAATATAACATTTGCCATTATACAACAATTAATTATACAACAAGCTACAGAAAGTACAAAATGCTGCGGCTAGAGTCCTTACCAGGTCAAGAAAATATGATCATATTACTCCAATTTTACAGTCTCTGCACTGGCTACCTATTAAGTTTCGTATCAGTTACAAAATATTATTACTTGCCTATAAGGCCCTAAATGAGCTCCTGCGTTACTAATCTTCTATCACACTACAATCCAACCCGCTCCCTAAGGTCGCAAAACTCTGGACTCTTGGTAGTACCTAGAATAGCAAAGTCCACTAAAGGAGGTAGAACTTTTTCATATTTGGCTCCCAAACTCTGGAATAGCCTTCCTGATAACGTTCGGGGTTCAGACACACTCTCTCTATTTAAATCTAGATTAAAGACACATCTCTTTAGCCAAGCATTCATATAATGCATCTCATAATCTTGTACTGCAGTTACTGTATATCTGATCAAACGCACATTATTATGCTTTAGCTTGGGTTGAACAGATAATTTTTGCTTGGATGGAACAGCTATGCTAATTATGTCTCTATTTGTTTCTCTGTTTCTGCCACGGGATTAACATCCCGTGGTAACTAGGAATTACACAAGCTTCAGTCTGGATCCAACCCTTAAATGATCTGAGATGACCAAACACCTGAGAAGAGATGATGCCACCCCTCAGAGGATATAGATTGAACCAATTTTGCCATAAGTTAAATATATTAAAGTTTCTGCAATATATAAATCTATTGTAGAAACTTAATTTCCTGTAAAGCTGCTTTGCAACGATTGTATCGTGAAAAGTGCTATACAAACAATCTTGAATTGAATTTCCATTGAATAGACTGTCAAAATTATGAAGGGATATGATTTTAATTGTTTAGTCTAACCTCTGATGTGTGTTTTTCTGCTTTTTAAAGTGGATTACTATTTAATATGATGTTATTTAAAACAGAAGCTTTTCACTGATATAAAGTTATCTTTATTTAACGGCGTAAGCATGACCATGATCCAGCACCTCTTAGAGCAAATTACTTGCAGATATGCAGTTTTCCAAAAATAACACAAAGCACATAGCAGTTTATTAATAAATAACACTGGCAAGCATGGACTTTTACATGAAGCTTGTCCACTACAACTGAAGTCACCAGCATGTGTCATTTCATCATCCTCTGTGAGCATCCTGACCGAATCCGCTGATCCTAGCAAAACGGAATCAAATTCCAGAAGGTCCACTTCTGCAGGCTAATTATGCACCGATGCATATATTAATGTGTGTGAGTGATGGGTCAGCCCTCTTCCTCGTTTGCCAAATCTTTCAGAGGCTCCACAGAATTGTAGTGTTCACCAAGTCCATACGCATGCCGCATATAACTGAAAGAGACAGTGAGACGCGTTTTAGAGCAGCAGTGCATAATGTTTTTGTACCAAATCTTATTTTTAAATAAATAAACGTCAGTTATTTACACGAGTGTGATTGGTGGCTTGTCATATTCTTCACCAATAATAACAGAGGGGGATTCTGCCTGAATGACTTCTATCGGTAGCTGGAGGACCTGTGAAAGGGCTTTTAACTGTCATGGAGAAAATGTGAAAAGCATCGATATTACAAAAATAGGCAAATGGTGGATTATGACTTTTAATGTTCAATTTATAATGACATATTACCTGACATTCTTACCTCTAACTGTCCACCCCAAGCAGCTGTGTCTGCAACATCATTGCAGTATTTCTCAAACTCATCTAAAGTAAAAACGAATCCAGAGTTAACAATAAAAGCCATTCAGATCATGAAACAACAAGCATTCAGCTTAATGAAATACTTCTGCGCATATCCATTCAAAACATGTATAATGATCCAAAAGACTTCCATTTCAAATAAACACTTATTTTGAACTTTCTATTCATTAAAGAATCCTTTAGAAAAATTATTTAACAGTTTCCATGATAATATTAATCTGCACAACTGTTTTCAACATTTAAATAATAAAAAGTATTTCTTAAGTAGCAAATCAGCATATAATAATTATTTCTGAACGATCATGTGAGACTAATGAAATGTGATGACTGCTGAAAATTCAGCTTAAAATATATTCAAATAAAAACCAGTTATCTGAAATTGTAATAATATATAGTTTTTACTATATGTCAATCATATTCTGAAGTGTATGGCGAGAGTATGGCGTTCACCTGCAGTGTACATGTCTCCTGAATTGGGGTCAGTGAGGAACGGCAGGAAGTCGTCTGCATGGCTCCTCATGTACTGAGCTGTTTGAGTCCGAAGCTCTTTAAGGCTGAGAGGTGCGCCTCGCTCCGTCAGCTGATCCTCCACGGCGCGGTACATGCAGTGACCATCAGAGGAGATCTCTTTGATCTGCAGGTGCCTCTCCATCAGCTTCTGTCTCAGCTTCAGACCCTCTAGATGACGGGAGCCTGTGAGATTCTCCACTTCTGCCTCAGCAATCCGCATCTCCCGTTCCTTCTCAAGAGCAGCCTTTTTGTCCTAAATACACCAATAATTTTCAGAGAAGGGTCTGGCTGCAGACTTGCACTCTCAGCACTTGCACGCTCAGACACTTCCGCTTCCGCTAGTGATGTCACTTGCAGTCTTTTTAATTTTGTTCTATTTATTGATTATTTTTTGTTTGAATTTTTCAACATTTTACAACAGTAGCAGGTGGTGAAGACAAGAAAAAATAAACTAAAATACGAAAATACAGTCATCTGTAGGAGGAAAATACAAGACCCGCAAATCTGTGGCTACAGAACAGCAGGACCTTGTATGTTATGATATTAAATTAGTTTTAATCGTTTAACCAGCACAGCGTCTTGTCTCCATTGACAACGCACACGTTTCCTGTCGAATGCAAGTGACGTCACAGGTAGCAGAAAGTGCAAGCAGCGATTGCAAGTGACATTGTATTTTAGTTTATTTTTTCTTGTCTTCACCACCTGCTACTGTTGTAAAATGTTGAGAGATTCAAACAAAAAATTATCAATAAATAGAACAAAATTTACAATAAAAAAGACTGCAAGTGACATCACTAGTGGAAGCGGAAGTGACTGAGCATGCAAGTGCTGAGAGTGCAAGTGCTGTCTGCAGCCAGACCCTATTGGATTTTCACCATCCTTAAAAGAGACTTTAAACTAAGTAAATAAATAATAAATAAATTACCCGTCTCTTCTGGGCTTTTGATGTCCGAGCTTGCTTGCTTGAATCCGCATTTTCCTCATCATTTGCCAAACTGACAGAATCCATTGCATCTGAAATCTCCTCCACCTTGAAACAATCCATGATATGATATGAGTATAAGTGAGCTGCACTCACATGTATCTACTTGATAGTTTCTAGGTAGGGTCTTTTAATGTCTAAAAACATCATAATCTGACTTACCGAGGAAGAGTTCTGAAATAGTTTGAGCTCATTTTCATGTTTTTGAGTGAGTTCAGCCTCTAGTTTGGCGATGTCTTCAGTCAGCTGTTTCCTCCTTTTCTTGTCATTTTTGGGAATAGCATTTTTCATAATTTGTATTTTTGCTATGACACAGACAACTATATTTAGTATGCACTATACACATTTTTGCTTCGTTTATATAATCCTACCCTACTACATATTTATAGATTTATTTTATTTAAAGGTAGTGACATGTTGTCTTACCTTGCAGGTCTTTCTTTTCCTTGCGATGCTGTTTGGCTAAAGCTCATCTGCTGTCTCCACTTCCTCCATGTCAAAATTAACGAAATATTCAGAGCAATACAATATTTTCTAAAATGGACCTAAACGATAAATATATTATTAACTTCCATTGGTTTGAGTTATTGCCCTGCAAGGACTAAATTGCGGTTTCACCTCATTAGAAATCAATTGATTCTCAGTTCAATTCATCTATTCTGAATCTGCAAGTCAAGCGCATGGATTCAATGGGAACACAGAAACTGAACACATCCGGGAATACGAGATTTCAAAATAAAAGTCTTAGAAACTTAGACAGTTTTTCTGGGTATTTTAATGGAAGAATATAAAGTGACATAATAAATAAACATTAAATTACACTAATTTAAAGCAGTAATTTATGCAGTGCCTTAAAACCGGTGTCTTATTTTGGCCCAAATTATTTTGAAACTGTTGTCAAGTCACAAAAGTGTTGCCATGAACCCTAACTGGCGCTACTTTATTATTAAATTAACTTATAAAAAAGATAGTCGTAGGCCGTTGTTTTGGGGCTCAATTCCAGGATACAATCGTGTTTTGAGTTTGCTAGTGTTAGTCTCCTAGCACAACAAAATAAACTACTAGTAGCAGTTATATCTCCACCCGCTGTATCGAGCTGAATTCGATGTAATATTATTAGTCATTTTTAAGTCTGTAAAAGCTAGGTCCAACGATGCGTAAAAAACTATAAATAACATACAAAAAATTGGGTTGCACGTTTTGCTGTGAGTGGTCGCCCGGAGTTGTTTAATTATTCTGTGTTGCTTGTTTTCCAAGTGAAATCTGGCAACATGGTGAGACGGAGCTAATCGAAAATGCTCGTTCTAACAGCCACTGATCGACACACTCAATGTGATTATAATGTCTGACGTGTAATTCAAATTGACAGTTTAAGCATACTGGCTGTAATACCACAGATTCATTGAAATAAGGGATCATTTTTAGTAGAAGTGAGGTTTCTGCAGCCTCGCAGGAAATGTTGGGAAGCCAAGGGATTCAACCTGTCACGCTAGTCTTCTTCAGCTGTCATCAAACTTCGCCACTCATCTCTGTCTTTATGAGGTTTGTATTCAGCTAGCTGCTTTATAATATAGGCATACCAGTTACTAGTCTACCACTGGTACTGTGTGATTCTCTTCCATCAAATGCAAAGTGCTGAAAGTTTTGAATCATGCAACACTAATGTGATGTCAGAATCAGATCCTGGAGCTGTCATGGGGTGTTTCTGCACCCGTTTTCCTCAGCTGGGTCAGGTCCAGGTCATCAGGTCCAGAGGACAGAATTGAGATCAGCAGACAACTGGGAGAGAAACTTGGGCTCAAGGAGGGAGAACAGGTTTGTCACTGTAATCAATTGAAATCAGTGGAAACCAAAACTGTTTTGTTTCTTCAGAATATCTTCTTTCTTCTCAAGAATACTTAAAAAAAGATTTTAAAACAAGACAAAACATCCATTAAAATGAGCATATTAACTAAACATGAAGATGTTAACTTGTTTTAATTTATTTTTTGTCTTGAAAAACCTGGATTTATGAGGAAGACTAACTTTAAAAGTGTGGCAAAAAGGTTGAGAACCATTGAAGCAGATGCATGTAATGTGTTGTAGGGGTATCTGCGGCCGTGTCATCAGGTGCAGTCAGTGCAGCAGGTGTTCATAGAGCCTCTGTCTCCAGATGACTGGGAGATCCTGGTGAGTTCACGATGGCATCATTTACCTTCAGTCTCTAGATGTTTAGCTGATATATTGTGATATATGTCCATTAAAATTGGTGTATGCAAATTTCCAATGTTGTTATATTTTCTTATTTTTCATATTCATTTATACAGTATGTTTATTATGAGTTATTCTTTATGATTCTTTAATTAGTAATCCACATGATATTCATATTACTGTTTCATATTACTGTTTTATGGTACTCATATACTCAAGTATTATACATTTATTCTCTTTTATTGTTATCAATTCCATACTCATATTCCATTGAAACAATATTTTCTTTTACAACCTGAATTCCGGAAATGTTTTGACGTTTTTTTTTTTTACATTTGAATAAAATGAAAACTAAAAGAATTTCAAAATCACATGAGCCAATATTTTATTCACAATAGAATGTTATGCACAAAATTAGATCATTTCAAATGTGATGCCTGCTGCAGGTCTCAAAATATTTGGGATGGGGGCATGTTTACCATGGTGTAGCATCTCCTCTTCTTTTCAAAACAGTTTGAAGACGTCTGGGCATCGAGGTTATGAGTTTCTGGAGTTTTGGTGTTGGAATTTGGTCCCATTCTTGCCTGATATAGGTTTCCAGCTGCTGAAGAGTTTCGTGGTTGTCTTTGACGTATTTTTTCGTTTAATGATGCGCCAAATGTTCTCTATAGGTGAAAGATCTGGACTGCAGGCAGGCCAATTCAGCACCCAGACTCTTCTACTACGAAGCCATGCTGTTGTAATAGCTGTAGTATGTGGTTTTACATTGTCCTGTTGAAATACACAAGGCCTTCCCTGAAATAGACATCATCTGGAGGGGTGCATATGTTGCTCTAAAACCTTTATATACCTTTCAGCATTCATAGTGCCTTCCAAAAGCTGCCCATACCGTATGCACTTATGCACCCCCATTCCTTCAGAGATGCTGGCTTTTAAACTGAACGCTGATGACACGCTGGAAGGTTTCCATCCTCTTTAGCTCGGAAGACACGGCGCCCATGATTTTCAACAAGAATGTCAAATTTGAACTAGTCTGACCATAGAACACTTTTAGTTGTTAGATGTTCTCCCAGCAAAACTTTTTTGACTGAAATTTTTTGAGGCATCAAATTGGAAATGAGCTCATTTAGTGGATAAAAGTGTAGAATTTCTCAGTTTAAATATTTGTTATGTTCTCCTATCTGGTATTGTGAATAAAATATTGGCTCATGTGATTTGAATGTCTTTTAGTTTTCATTTTATTTATTCAAATTGAAAAAAACATCCCAAATTTCCGGAATTCGGGCACATCTTATTTTCTAAATTTTTGTAGATTCAGCAAAAAATAAATAAATATATAGATATATATATATTGAAAAAAATATGTTTCTAAAGGTGATGGAAATTTTTTATCTGATCTTATCTATTGCACATTGTAATCTTCAAAAAATAAATAAATATATAGATATATATATATTGAAAAAAATATGTTTTATGATTCTATTAGTATTTGTGGATTGTTGTAATGTAAGTTCTGACATAAACACTAATTTAAGTGATGGATGTAGACTTTGTCTTTTGACTAGTATTATTTTCGATTTTAGATTACATCTTGCTCTTAAACATATAAGTTTGGAACTTCTGAAGATTATTATACTTAGATTTTAGATTACTCTCTTAAAATTTGAATATACTCAAAAGGCTTGTGTCTGATATTTATTTTTATTTTCCCTATTTTCATCAAATGGCATAGAATTATATTATGATTTCTCTATTTGAGCATTTTAATATTATGAATGAATAAATCATTTTTTATTAAAAATCTTCCTCAATCTGTTTGTGATCATTTTTTTAGCCCACTTATCTATTATGATTTTATCTTCATAAATACATTTTTTACTAAAGAGACTGTTTTTGCGAATTACTCTCTGCTTGACTGGAATGCATCAAAATGGGCAAATTTGTTATTCACACAAGTGTGACATTAGTAGTAGCGGCGCAGATTTGTTTTTTTCAAGTGCTTCTTGCCCCCCACGTGTCAGAAAAAATGCCGCCCCGGGCGCTGCCCGGTCCGCCCATGCCAAAACCCGCCACAGCATATAACTAAAAATTCACTGTCACCTTGCATTCATGCCTGGATCCATTCTGATATCTAACACCCGCTTTTCATGATCCAATCAATTCAATCCTGTATATAAAGTCCCTTCCTACATTTTTTCCTCACTGATACTGTTTTATTTGAGAATGCATCAGATTACAGAAGTAAAATAGGTTGTGAATGTCTTTTTGGCCTAATATCTGATTGAACTTTGTTCCAGGAGCTGCACAGCATGGCTCTGGAGCAGCGACTCCTGGATCAGATCCGAGTGGTCTTCAGTGAGGGTGTTTTTCCTGTGTGGGTGGACCAGCACACTGTCATCTATATCAGGATAGGTCAGTCAGCCCTATTTTAAAGGCATGTCATACAGGAGTTGTTGTTGGGTATGAACTGATCTTTTTACACTAATTATTTTATGTTTTTAGCATCCCTCTCTCCATCTGTTCCCTTCGGCCGACTGGAGCAGTTCACCGAGCTTGTTGTCTCCCCAAAACTACATCCAGGAGGTGAACAACTGCTTCAAACTCGATCAGAAGAGCCAAGCCAATATCTACAACACCAGAACATTGATGTCACGTCTTCCGCCAGCTCAGTTGTTCAACAGGATCCCCTCAGAGATAATCTGGAAAGTCAGAATGAAGGCCATTGGGGAGGAATTGCTGATCTGAAAAGTCTGGTTAGATACCTGTTTACAAGAGGATTTGAGCCTGCAAAAGAGAATGTTGCAATTCCCACCATCCTGAAAGACTGTATCCTCCGGACCTGTGGAACCCCACCTAAGTCTGTCAGCCATCTAAGTTCACGTCACAGAGATGTCCATATACTGCCATGGAACCTGCAAGAGAACTGGAATTCAGGGCAGTCTGCACTGACATACGGCAGGCTTTCAAATATCCTTTCTCCTAAAGAACTCAGGGAGAAGGTCAAGCAGGCCATGGAGAAGAAGATCAGAAACGGACCTCACAAATGGAACGATACAGAGGAAAATAAGGAGAACGTTGTTGTGGTCAGAATGCTTTGTCACAATATAAAAAGGCTGCAGGAGGACCAGAAATTCAATAAATGTGAAGACAATTTTCTCTGGGAGAGTTTGGGTAAGTTATTCAATTCTAGTTCTGTTATAATGTTTCATATAAAATATTCCTTATCACCATAATTTCTAGGGAGGGGACCTTTTCACTTTTGCCAGTATAGACCACCTAATAATCAACCAGTACACCATAGTCATTGTATAACAATGTCAGAAAAACCCCTTAGCAACCATCTGGCAATGCCCTGTTAAAAGTATTGTTATTTTAAAATTATTATTAATATATTTCTATTATTATTTCAAAATAATAAATATTTAGAAATGGGTCTACTCTGCACCGATGGCCTCGTGGGCAGTTTGCTTACGTGTAGTACCATTGCGCTTCTGGCATTCTGAGTTCCAGTTCACAGACATTTCCCAATCCCACCCCCTCTCCTGCACCCACTTCACTTCCTTCCTGTCGACCTATACTGTCCTATCTAAATAAAGGCATAAAACGGCAAAAATAAATCCTAAAAGATAACATTTTGTTTAAATTAAAATAAAAACTCTCTGAAAAAATTAAATAAGGGTGTTTACAATAAAAAATGAAAAATTAAAGCAATATCAGGGTCGTGGCGGGTAGTCTGATACAAACAAAAGAAAGTTTTAAATTAGAGTGTGTCCGCTCCTTGTGTCTTCTTTAGATTACCGTTGTATTTTTTCCATCTTATCTAAGTTCTTTTGTCTTTTTCTTACCTATACTAGCATATACTGTAGGCTTATATCAAGCGCTCCCTGAACGCAGTCTCTGGCTTATTGCCAGTCAAACCCGATCTAGAGTGATAACGACACTGATCATAAAGTCTTTCCAAGTCACAGGGCTCAAGTCCAAGCCAAGTCTCGAGTCATTGTTGTCAAAGTCGAGTCTAAGTCTTCTTTAATTATGTCAAGTCGAGTCACAAGTCATCAAACTTGGGACTCGAGTCGGAATCGAGTCTCGAGTCATGTGACTCGAGTCCACACCCCTGATATACACCATGTGTGTGTGTGTGTGTGTATATATATATATAAACTGGTACAAATAAATAGAAAAAAATGTAATATAGACTAATTTGGCATTGATTTTGTATATTGTAAATATCTAGTAAAATTTTTGTTGTTGTTGCAGATCCCAAAGGTGCTGCAGAGGCGTTTGAGGATAGACCCTCGATCGGCTGTGAGGATTCAGCCTTTGAAATCAATGCCAAGAGTTGCAGAAGCAGTCATGGTGCAACCAGTAAAACCATTGGTATTGGTATGTTTTTCTTTCAGACTTAATGCTTATGCTTATGTTGTCAGATAATGAAAATATTGTATTGTAAACTTATTTCCTTTCTGTTTGCAGGCAGAGAGTGAAAAAGAAGATATTCAGACTGCATTCCTCAACTGGTTACATGCTTAGAGCCATCAGCCTTTGACCTGTCTGACAGGCCGCACTAAAGTCATTCTCTTACCCTGTGCTGAAGGTGTGAGGAAGAACCATCACAATTTAGGTTTTCAATCACATTACTATTATTGCAGACTAACCTGGGCTTCTCTCTCCTCAGGAAAAGAAGAGTTTGTCTTGACTGTGCTAAAACCAGAGCAACAGCAAGAGGATGAAATGTTCTTTCTACCAACCAGTTTACTAAAGAAAACAAATGTGCAGGTATAAAGTCACATATCATTTTTAGAGATTATTTTTCCTTTTCCTGCCTTCTCAACAAACCAGCTCAATCTTTGTTTAGATTGTCAGAGAGCCACATTGGTCTGACCACAGCGGCTCTGATAATGATAATGAAGATCCACATCTTGGCTTTCCCTCCCTCTGATGAGTCGGTGTAGCCTTTCTTTGTTGTTTGCGATTTGTTGAATCTGTTTGCTCAATGGGGTAGAAGACATCAGCAGGTCAGCTTTCGAGCACATCTCACACGCTCTAATTGGAGGTCCTCTCTATCGTGAACTGGTCTCCACAGGACGGGGACTGAGGGGTGGAGCTCTGCTCATCACAGGTGCAAAGGTAACCTTCAGACATGTATGCCACAGTCCTTTCAAAGTAAGACGTGAGATAGTTGAATGGAATGTAGCAATAGCTCTCAAGCATTTGATACATTTACATTGTAAGTTTATTTGGATAATAAGACATCAATCAAAAGTAAAGAATTAATAAATAGATGGTACAAGGTATCTGTGATACATTTCCTGCATTTCTCTACAGGGCAGTGGAAAATCTTCTCTCTCCAGAGCACTGTGTCGAAAGGCCAGTGAACAGCTAGATGCCCATGTTCAAGTTATGGACTGCAAGACACTAAAATGTTCGCAAGAAAATTAGATTGACTTTGGCCTTAAATTGTGCATTCCAATTTAACATGCAAGATTTTTGTCTTTTATTTACATCAAATTTCTTAATGTTATGAATGAAATTCTTAGGTAAGAGAGCAGACACAATGAGACAGAGGCTGGAAGAGGTTTTTGAGCAGGCAGTCTGGAGACAGCCCTCGTGGTAATGCTGGATGACCTTGATCATGTGACCGGTGCCGCAACCTCACCTGAGAACGAGCATGGGCCAGAGGCAGAACTACGTCATCACATCGCACAGAGTAAGTCATAACAGACATGCCTTACTCTTCATCAGGCATCTCTGTGAGGAACCATCTGATTGACACCTTCGCTCTGCATGTTCTCCTCAGGTCTGAGGGATTTGGTGGATGAGATGGTGGTGCGATCCAGTCTCGTAGCTCTGATGTTACAGCACAGAGTGAACATTCCCTTCATCAGACTCTGACTGCGGTGCAGGGTTCACACTTCTTCCAAAGTTTCTGCAAGATCCAAACACCAGATCAGGTGAGTTTATGAAACTGCAATCTAGGGCTGCATGGTTTGGGTAAAAACATTAATATGTGTGTGTGTGTTTTTTTGTTTGTTTTCTTTTTAAATGGTGATTTAAAATGTGTGTTTTTTTATTTGTTTTAAGTACAGAAAAGGTCTAGGTTTGATGTGCTTGGGATATTTTTTTAAATGGGTTTATAATTTTGTGATTATATATCAATATTACTGTAAAATTCAACAATAATGACAATGATTATATAAATATATAATAAGAACAACAATAATGAAAGCAATAATTTGTAACTTTTAAGGGGTCATTACATTAGAAATAAAATTTACCTTGATCTTTTGACATATAAGAGGTCTCTGTACCCTTAAAACATCCTGCAAGTTTCATGCCATATGCCATATGTTTCTCCAGGGTCCTGAACTCCTCAGCAAGTATATTGGTGCCAGTGAGCAGGCGGTTAGAGATGTGTTTCAGAGGACTGTTCAAAGGCACAGTCTCTTTTGTGTGATATATAGTAGCAGTTCACTACAGTCATCATTGAATGTTTGTCTGTGTTGCTGCAGGGCTCAACAAGCTAAACCTGCATACTGTTCTTTGATGAGTTTGACTCTCTGGCCCCTCGAAGGGGTCATGACAACACAGGGGTCACTGACCGTGTGGTTAATCAGCTGCTTACTCAGCTGGATGGAGTGGAAGGACTGACAGGTACATCAAATGCTCACACGTATACCTGAGTTTTACAGCAACAGCTAGTTTCCTCAGTTTTGACCTGCTTCATGGTCTCAGTTTGTTGATCTTTGTGCAAGTGGGTGGTTGACATATGTGACCTTGGACCACAAAACCAGTCTTAACCCATAAGAACCCGGACCAATTTCCCCTTATAGGAAAATTATGGGGGATATAAAACAGACCAAATGGACCACTTAAAACATGTTTCTGCAGTTGTTTTTGAAATACAACCCCTCCTTGTCAAAGATTTGGAATGTTACATATATGTCACATTGGGCGTTTATGATACATTTTTAATGTTACATATATGTCACATTGGGCTTTTATTTCTCAGTTTAATTTTTTTTTGATTTTGTCAGTTTTCTTGCTAAATAACAGTTTTTTTCCTGTTTATTTTATTTTCCACAACATTTATCAAAATTATTACTTTTCTGGGAAGATAAATCAAAAAACTTTTTCAGAAGTAATACAGTTTTTGCATTTTATTTGCTTTGCCACATGTTTCAAAACCACGTAACTGTGACCATTCAATTTTACAACAACTCTTTTGTAACATATCAAAATTCTACCTTTTCAGGTATATGGTTTAACCAAAAATTTATTTTTAGATTGTTTTTTTCACAACTCGAAAATGTGCAAACTGAATAAATTAGAAAAAATAAATAACTACCTCACACTGGAGGTCAATATGTTGAACATGCACATAGTGCAATAACATTGCAAAAATGTTTATATTGTGCAATAAAACTGTAAACAAACAATACAATGCTCAGTGAAAATAAAAACTTGTTCTCTCTGATCAAACCATTGTTATCACCTTTTCCACTTTTCCACATGTTATTCTCACTAAAAAAAGATAAAATAACCTTAAAATAGTACCAACAACATATGATATCAACATCTTGTGTTAGTTACGCAAAATATTTTCAAAATACATTTCATTAACAATGTTATTCATTTGACTTTTTGCTTTCAAATGAGCAGCAGAAAATATATAACACTAAAATAATTGAATCAGCTAAATTATTTGACCAGCTCATTACCATTTTTCTTAATGTGACATATACGTCACATAAAAATTCCACCTACTGTTTTAAGGTTAAAAGCCCGATGTGACATATAAGTCACCACAATATTTTCATAACTTGTTTTATATCAATTTGTACAAGAAATGTATTAAAATCAGGTCAAGTGTAATCTAGGATATGTTATTAAAACATTAGAATTGTTGTATGGGTTGAAACATACCTTTAGTAACAAAAACAAGCGTTTTTAAAAATTGCTGACACTGCAACATGTGCAGACCAGACAGGCCACCATTTTGGAAATGTTGCCATGGCAACAAAAATGCACACATTGTCACATGACTGAACCTGGGTGTTCCTTAAATGTCACTTAGGGACTTCCAGGGTTGAAAGTGAGGGATAATGCTTTGAAAAGACCTTTCCAGATAATCACCAGTGTTTGTGACACCCGTGTCACAGCGGGTTCTTAAAAGTGTACATTTTTTCGAAATTGAGATTTATACATCACATGAAAGCTGAATCATTAAGCTTTCCATTGATGTATGGTTTGTTATGATAGGACAATATTTGGCCGATATACAACTATTTGAAAATCTAGAATCTGAGGGTTCAAAAAAAATCAAAATATTGAGAAAATCGCCTTTAAATTTGTTCAAATGAAGTTCTTAGCAATGCATATTACTAATCAAAAATGAAGTTTTGATATATTTACAGTGAGGAATTTACAAAATATCTTCATGGAACATGAACTTTACTTAATATCCTAATGATTTTTGGCATAAAATAAAAATCTATATTTTTTAACCATAAAATGTATTTTTGGCTATTGCAAAAAATATACCCCAGCGAATTATGACTGGTTTTGTGGTCCAGGGTCACATATAACACGTCCATGGACTTGTTTTCCCTGTCAACAGCTGATTTTAGGTTAAGGTTTATGTAATGTTAGTCTGTATAAATTAAAACTGTATAATTATGTTACAGTTAGGCAAAACATATATATAAAGCATGTCACACCACTGGACTCTGTTGTATAAAGTTAATTCGACAACAATTGTTTACTCTCAATTATTTGTTTACTCTTGATTACTGTTGTTTACTCTTAATTATTTACTCTCTCTAGTACTATGTAAATATGTATGCATAATTTTCTATACAGCTGTATATAGTCTATACAGTAAATAAGGCACAAATCTGTACATAAATCTCTGTTCCAGATTCAGACACATAATTATTATTATTATTGTTAAGGCTTATTTAAATGTTCTGTTCTCATGTCAGATATGTATGTTTATATGTATGTATGTATGCGTGTATGTACCAAGAGCTTCTTAAAAACCACAACAAATTCCTTGTGTGTTTGCACACACTTGGCGAATAAAGCTGATTCTGATTCTGATTCTGAATTGTGAGAAGTTTCATACATAGTTTGTTGCTTTTAATATAGGTGTGGTTATTGCTTATAGCTGCATCACTATCTGTATCAGTAAGAAAGATTAACCTAAAGTTGTTCATTTATATTGCTAAATTAATACATCTAACTCTAAAAAAAATTTTTTTACCAAGCATTTCCTTAAAAACATCAGACTGGGACCTAGAGCAAAGCCAGTTATCTGGAGTGCATTTTTTATCTTTAAAAGATTGCATTGTATTTGTGAGATATCATAAATCACTACATAGTTTCTTATTTTTAAAGGGGTGTATGTGTTGGCTGCCACCAGTCGTCCTGACCTGATTGATCCTGCTCTTTTGAGACCCGGGCGACTGGACAAGTCTCTCTACTGCCCTCCTCCCGATCGGGTCAGCATGGTGTCTGGAATATATAAGCTTAACCCCTTTATACTTGTAACACCTACAGTGTATCAATTTACTAATTTAGACCTGTCCTTCAGGAGGCCCGGCTGGAGATCCTGAAGGCTTTGACTCATTCTGTGCCACTGGCTGCAGATGTGGACTTGGAGCAGATGGCTGTGGCAACAGAGCTGTTCACTGGAGCTGACCTAAAGGCCCTTCTCTATAACGCTCAGCTAGAGGCGATCCACAGCAGCCTGAGGCACAACCTTCTGCATGTGTGTTACACACAAACTCAAACATGCACACATACCGATAAAACCCTAACCCCAAGATTAGTAGCTAACCTATATGGATTTTTCAGTGGCTGATGCCCATATCTAAAGATCGGCGGCCAATGGTCAAAATATACTATAACACTACAGTTCAAAAGATTGGGCTGGTTATTTTACAAATGTATTTGAAAAAAAAAATACAATAAAAACAGTAATATTTTGAAACATTTCCATTCAAAATAACTTTTTTCTATTTGAATATATTTTAAATGTAATTAATTTCTGTGATGGCAAAGCTGAATTTTCAGCTTAGTACATCAGTGGTACATTTTTAGCTTGCATGTGAAGCAGACTCTCTCTGTGTTTTATAGGATCTGGGCTCGGGGTCAGACAGTGATATCAGCCTCTCCTCCCTGATCTTCCTGAACCATAGCAGCGGGTCAGATGACTCAGCTGGGGAGGGAGACGCAGGGCTGGAGCACTCTATGGTTCTGCTGGACCTCAGTGAACTCTCACCTGAGGACCCACGCCACAACATCTGGCGCCTTTATTTCGGAAGCTCCTTTGAGTCTGAACTGGACAACCGTCTCTGTCTGAACTGGTGGGACACAAAATTTCCAAATGGACTTTAATGGATTATTATTTACAACTATGTATAAATCCGTGTTATAATAAATAAATACTCAAATGTATTCTTAATGTAGTTGATTATGATTTAAGACTTTTTGAGCTGCTTATGAGACTGACATGTTCTGTATGCTCTGCTCCCAGAATTCTCAGTGCCTGTCTGGACCCAATTCAACCGCCCCTGACCTGACAGGGGCATCAGTGAGGGATCCAAACTCCTGTCATGCCCCAGTTTTTATGTCCTGTCTGCAGGACGGCTTTCAGGAACTGAGCATTCAGAACGCCTCAGAGCAGAAGTCAACACGGTTAAGAACAGTTACCGCAGAAACCTGGTCAGTTACCTTTCTCACCCATCATCCATCCATCCATTTTTTTATATATCAAATTTCCTATCTATCCATTGTTACATCTATCTAGTCTTTTCACCCATCTGCTGTTTCAGTATATACATCTAGTTTTTCCATCCACCTGCTGTTATATCCAGTTTTCCCATTGCTATATTCCATTCATCAGTCAATCCAGTTTTGTCATTCTTTGCTATATTCTTCTCATTTTTTCCATTCGTACATGCATCCAGTCCATCCATCCATTAATGTATCCCTCTAGTTTTCTCATCCGTCCATCCATACATGGTGTACACCCATCCATCCATCTATTCATGCATATACCTATCCACCTATCTATACATGCATACACCTATCCATCCATCCATCCATCTGTCTATACATGCATACACCCATCCATCCATACATCCATGGAAATATGCCTCTAATTTCCCCTTGCATTCATCCATCGATTGTTATATCTCTCTAGTTTTCCCATCTATACATGCATGTATCCATCCCTCTATTGCTAGTATCCTATAGTTTTTCCATCCATCCATTCGGTGTTCGAGTGTGTAGCAGTGTATAGTGACTGTTGCTGCTCAGTTGATGAGATCTGCTGTTATTCTGTGTTTATAGGATGATTCATCTCTGGTGCAGACTGGCCCCAGTAAGCCTGGCTCTGTCATATGCCAAACTCACCTGATCTCCGCTTTGGCTAACACTCGAGCATCTGTCATTAGAGAAGACTGGAGGAGATACGCTGAACTGTGAGTTACACATTTCACATACACACTTATGTGCTTCATTCACATAAATCACCTGAAATATATAGTGTAACCCCTCTCACTGCATGGTTGGTTTTCTCCTTCTGTTATGCAGATATGAGTCTTACGGAGCCTCAAAGGAAGGCAAGTCTCAGAGCACTGCTTTGTTTAAAGCAGGTCAGCGGGTGACATTGGCTTAATGAGAGCCTTGCATAAATTAATACAGCTTAGGGCATTAAGAAGGTGAAATATAAGGCTGAGATTATTGTGTGATACGATCAACTTAGGTTTGTATCACATATTCTTGTTTTTTCCACTTCTCTTGCAAATGCATACTTATGATGTTAAGTAGAGGAATGTATCAAGATTTGACTTGAATTCAGTCACACTGAACAAATAATTTAAAGATCATTTTGAAGTTTATCAAGTGACGTGCTGGCTAAATTAGCTTAGCTGCTGCAGGCAATATAAATAAATAAAAACTGAAAACAGATGTGTATACATCAAATATGTAATTCACGTTTTAATAAATGACAATTCTTCTGTGAATTAAGATGCCCGTTTATTTTCTCCAGTGTCTCTGATACATTGCTCAAAAAACGACACAGTATGACTGAAAATGGTATCTGAAAGTAAATACCTATAGATTTATAATTAATTTGCTTTGTTCTTTTATTTGTTACATTTATATTTATCTATTGTTGTTACTGCTTGTCTAGCATCTTCATGAAGTGATACTTAACATAACCTGCAGGTGGCAGTATATTCCTATATAATATACACTCACTGGCCACTTTATTAGGTACACCTTGCTAGTACCGGGTTGGACCCCCTTTTGCCTTCAGAACTGTCTTAATTATTTTTGTCTCAACTCATTGTCATGTTCAAGAAACCAGTCTGAGATGATTTGAGCTTTGTGACATGGTGCATTATCCTGCAGGAAGTAGCCATCAGAAGATGGGTACACTGTAGTCATAAAGGGATGGACATGGTCAGCAACAATACTCAGGTAGGATTTTATTTTTAAACAATTCTCAATTGGTACTAAGGGGCCCAAAGTGTGCCAAGAAAATATCCCCCACACCATTACACCTCCACCACCAGCCTGAACCGTTGAGACAAGGCAGGATGATCCATGCTTTCATGTTCTTTACGCCAAATTTTGCCCTACCATCTGAATGTTGCAGCAGAAATCGAGACTCATCAGACCAGGCAACGTTTTTCCAATCTAATATATTGTCCGATTTTGGTGAGCCTGTGTAAATTGTAGTCTCCGTTTCCTGTTCTAGCTGACAGGAGCGGCACCCGGTGTGATCTTCTGCTGCTGTAGCCCATCTGCTTCAGGATTGTGTGTTCAGAGATGGTATTCTGCATACCTTGGTTCTAACGAGTGGTTATTTGAGTTACTGTTGCCTTTCTATCATCTCTAACCAGTCTGCCCATTCTCCTCTGACATTAACAAGGCATTTTCGTCCACACAACTGCAGCTCACTGGATATTTTCTCTTTTTCGGATCACTCTCTGTAAACCCTAGAGATGGTTGTGCGTGGAAATCCCAGTAGATCAGCAGTTTTTTAAATACTCAGACCAGCCCGTCTGGCACCAACAACCATTCCACGTTCAAATTCACTTAAATCCCCTTTCTTCCCCATTTTGATGCTTTAGAACTTCAGCAAGTCGTCTTCACCACATCTAGATGCCTAAATGCATTGAGTTACTGCCATGTGATTGGCTGATTAGCAATTTGTGTTACCAAGCAATTGAACAGGTGTACCTACTAAAGTGGCCGGTGAGTGTATAATTCCTACTATCCAAAAGCCAATTTGGTTTGTTGCAAATTCCTCTGGATACTTCTCAATCTGTATTCATAGACCTCTGTGTCCTTCTCTTTGTAGAAGAGAAGAATCTTCTATTTCATCAGGCATAACGGCCTCCGGCGTATTCTGTAGATAACTGACATCTGCAGACCCCCAGGATCTGAGTTCTCCCAAATTGATTTACATTTTTTTCATAGTCTTCAGTTCCCCTTAGCACATGCCCTGGAGCTACAGCTGTCTCTGCACCTTTGAGTATCATTAACTTTTCCAGCACATTCTCAGTTTTGTCCTCATGTGAGCTGGATTTCCTTCTCACACATCATTGAGATGAATTCAGAGTTGCCGCAAGACACACCACGGCCTACACATATACGGCCTCATGCAGCACTTTCTGCTGAGTTAAATATAGCAGCCTTTGTTCTGGCCCCTGCTTTTAGTATTGTATGGGCTTGCTCTAAGGACCACGGGAGCACGGAAGAACCATTCAACCAAATCTCAGCCAAAACAGAAAGAAAACAAGTGACATCATAAGACTAGAATAGAATAAGTCACGGTACTGGCATCGTAGAACTGTGGACTAAAAGGAGAGAAGCAAAATTGCTCTCAGCAGGATGCAAAATCTGCCTTTGGAGGGTTGTGGGCCTATTTTTCTATCCTCAGCAGTTCCCTGACCTCTGAATTTTAACACAGGCTTTGAAACAAAAGCCCAGTACAGTCTTAAAGGAGATCTTGTGCAAAACATGAGTGTGAAGAGATTCGTTTTAAGATATACGTCTTAGATTTATAAAATAAGGCCCTCTGGGAAACAGTCTTTTTTTTACTCTATATTAAACGACTGGTTCACCAATAATAGTCAATTCTGTCATGTACTTACCCTCATGTTGTTCCAAACCTGAGAAGATATTTGAAAGAATGTCTTTTAGATGACAGTGAATTATTGAAGTATTGACGTTAATCCCAAAAATCTCAAAAATGTAGCAATATTAGTAGTAGTACATTAGCTTTATGTAAGTATCAAGTGAGCTGTTAGCTTTTATCGATAGTAAATTGAACTCCAGAACTGGATTAGACTAATTCATTCCTCGGGTTATGGTTTCGTAAACTGACTCAGTGAAAAGACATGACTCTAATGAGCCGTTCGTTCACAAATGTGACCCTGGACCACAAAACCTTAAGTAGCACAGGTATATTTGTAGCAATAGCCAACAACAATACACTGTATGGGTCAAAATTATAGATTTTTTTAATGCCAAAAATCATTAGGATATTAAAGATAATTTTCCATGCAGATATTTCGTAAATTTTCTACTGTAAATATATCAAAACTTAATTTTGGATTAGTAACATGCATTGCTAAGAACTTCATTTGAACAACTTTAAAGGCAATTTTCTATATATATGTAGAATTATTTTTTTGTACCCTCAGATTCCAGATATTCAAACAGTTGTATCTCGTCCAAATATTGTCCTATCCTAACAAACCATACATCAATGGAAAGCCTATTTTTTCATGATGTACAAATCGCAATAATTAAAAAAAGACCCTTATGACTGGTTTGGTGGTCCAGGGTCACAAATAGCTCTATACTTCTCTCAGAGCATGACCAATAAATAACGACTTACAATTCGATCCGTTCCTTGCAGAAAACTGTCATTTGATTTCAGAAGACTTCTAACATAGTGCACAAATGTAAATTTTTCATATTGCTTTTATTGGTGATTTTTTTTCTTTGTCATAACCACTCCTCTAGCCCCAGTTAGCCCGCTTTGGCCCAAGGTTTTTGTCGGGCCGAAAAAACCCAGGCCGTTGGCCTGAGGAAACACGGCCTAGGGAGTGTGCTGGATGTGTGAGGGGTCCAGAGTGATTTTTCCAGCCCTTTTGCTCACTCTAGATAAGTCAGTCACCACTTGTCAAAATAGTATGAAAATGACATTTGGAAAGACATTATTATGCAAATTTTCATTTTTAGGATGCTCTATTTTTTTAGAGAGAGGGAGAGAGAGAGAGAGAGTCATAGAGCCATTAATTTAGAGGAAATTTTGTTCAGCCCTTAATCACTTAAACTGCAGTCGTTCCTTGTTCTGCCAATAACAGTTGGTTAGCTGCATGTTGTCAGGCCGGTTAGCTCAGTTGGTTAGAGCGTGGTGCTAATAACGCCAAGGTCGCGGGTTCGATCCCCGTACTGGCCATGTTACTTATTGACAATTAATGTGTGTAATATATATATAAGAATAACTGTCAAATCTTAATATTACCGTCTTGAAGCTGTCTATATTTTTTGTCTGTTTCTAGAAATTTGAAAGCCACTGAGACCAGTGATAGTGAAGTAACAATGATAGCACAGTAGTAAACATTTTAAGTAGATCAGAAAAGTTAATAAAAGGTGTACGAAGACAAGAACACACTTTGGTCTTAGGACAACTTTGATGAAAGGATTTAAATTCACTTCAAATGTTGACGACTAGTGTATATTCTCATTCTACACATGATGTCCTATTTGTCTGTGAAAGCAGGCTTCCCCTAAATTGCCATGATAGTTCACAAGTTAAATACACAAGCCAATTGTTTTCAACCCCATTCTCACAAACCTGTGATTGAAGACATTTCCATCTAAATCATCCATCCATAATATTCCTCTTTGTATTAGCTTTTTTTATTGTAAATTAGCCTATCAAGTTAACAAGACAACACAAAATACACAAGCCTTCCCCTTCTCCCGCTGTCCTAAACTTTCACAGGCATGTTAAGTTCACCTCCAACTCCATATCTAGGTTCAGTTTCACTGTGTGTCCTCTCACCCCATTCTCACACTGTGGTTCTGGGCCCTCAACCTGTGATTGAAGACATTTCGTGAAAAAAATAAAGAGTTGATCATCTAAATCATCCATCCTGTGGAGAGGGTGAGTATAATATTCCTTTCTTCAAGAAAGCCAGGCAAAGACTGTCAATGTTAGAAAACTTTCTATTAGCTTAAAAAAAAATAAAGCAGTGTGGTATCTGTTAACAACGCCACAAACCAGAGACTTATCTGTAATGCTCTCCCCTTGCATAATAAAAGCAGACTGCTATTGCACAACATAGACTTTCCAAAAAAGCTACCGATTGTCTCTCATAACATCATTACATCCACAGACTCAAATTTAATAAACTGTAAACACATCCATTATTCCCATCATCCACACCTTTTAATTAACAAGACGTGTTTTTTTATTAATATTATTAACACAATGTAGCACATCTACCATTTTATTATTTGTTCCCTTTTTTCATTCTCCTATATTATATATATACTTGCACAGTATTTTTATTTTATTTTCTATTGTGTTATATAATTTTTTCATCCAAGCCTTCCACTTCTCCCGCTGTCCTAGTTAAATCCATGGAAGTAATGCACACATTCATGGAACAGTCTTCTTCTCTCAGCAGAGAGTAGAACAATTAAGTCATTTAGGCCTAATTGCTGCCATTTTACAGATGATATGCATGTGTACATGTGTGAATAAACAGTTTTTTTTTAATTGAACACTGTGAAGTAGCATTAAAATGATGTTTTGAGTGGAATGCTACTTTGTAAACAACAGTATATTTTTCTTTCAAAAACAGTGAACATTTGAACGATGTCTCTCTGAAGCCAACGAGACAAACTTATTATTTTCAGCACTCTTAGGATTCAAAATAAATGAATGTGAGATAATGTCTGCATAATGTGGGATCATCTTGCTGCATGATTTCTACTCCATGACCTGCAACAGTGAGAGCAAATATTTGCTGTGCTTTGTCAAGCAGGCATCCTCTGTAAGAGAGAAAATATTCTTGTCTATGTTTGAAGGATGTTATGTTTGAAGGATGTTAAGTACAAAGGCTAAAATTAAAAAAAACTTTTTAGGGTTGGCTTCCTCTGCTCTAGCATCATCTCTTCTCTTTAATAAGAGATGCCTAGTAGTTAAAATGCATTTTGAACATACTTAAAATTCTTAGCAGGTTAAAGTGTTTTGTAGCAAGAGTAAAGATGTAAAGACCACATAGTAAAGAAATCATGAAACAAAAAACTGAACTAGAATCAATCTTTAATGTAAACAGCAGGATGTTGCGTTCTGAAACCTAAAACAAACATAAGGGGTGAAAAAAATCATAATACCCACAATCTTAAATTAAATGAATCATGAAAGTTCAAATGAAATTTGACGGCCCTGAAAATAAAATTCCTTAATAAACATACACAAAATGTATAATACTGACTACTTGGCAGCAATCACATAATATCACAAAAGTTTATACCAGCTTACAAAAACAGAAGCTCAATATTGCTTTGGAATGTTACAGCAGTCTGCCAGGAGTCTGGTTGATGTCAAGTGAAGGAAAGAGCTATATCTACACGCCTGTTATAGATAATGTATGCGCAAAGCAGGTATGGTTTAAGACAAAAGAGGCAACCTCTTGCATGAAGCTGCCTATTTCATTTAACAGTCGACAGTAGAAGAGGCATGAATGGGATACTTGAAGAAATCATTGAGAACAAACTTGGACTTTGGACTTTGCTAGCAATATAGCTGTCGCTTGCTGGAGTGAGAAACATACTACAGTGAGTGCTACATGCCACAATCCCCTACACTTTTTGCACGCTCTATAGGGAGCATCCCACTCCGAACAGCCAGAAATTATGATGAGACAAAAATTATTGACAACTATTTTTTAAGCAAGAGCAGGTGGGCTGTGTAAGGAATGTAACCATTCAAAGAGATGTCAGGAAATGACTGTGACAGGACTAGAGTGGTTTAGGACCTGAGGACCAGTTTGTGGAGGTGGATCTTCAACCACACCAGATGGTTCACAGGCCGTGCAAGCCAAGTCCATTAAGTTCAGCAAATCCATTGTGATGAGGCGCACTAGAGAGCCAAGTTTTAGCAGGAAAGAGATGTTTGTTTTTTCTTTTATGTAACTTTTTGTAAAAGTCCTTCTTCCAGTATGCATTTAAGAAAAATCAGTCAGTCCAGTGAACGGAGATTAGTTGCAGTCATAAACAAAGTCATAATTGCTCGGCTCTTTGGGGATCGGAGGAGGAACTTCAGGGATTTGGATGTTCTCCAGGTCCAGGAGGCGGAGCTTCATCTCCATGTTGAGAAGAGTGTCCATGTCGGAGCGAGTGAACTCACTGGTCATCTCCTTCCCCAGCAGTGCATTCAGCCCATCTGTCCACACGCAGTACTGAAAATTGTCCAGAAAACATGTCATTAAACCACAGCATGCACAAAGTCTGAATCACACCAAAGAGGGACAACAGCTACAACTTTGCAGCTTGCGGTTGGCATTTGCTCACCTCATGCTTGTCAGGGGCAATGAAGTTTAGATACTCATCAGATTCGTAGAGGACAGAGAAAGCCAGCTCCTGCACCTCCTAAAGAAGGAAAGAGAATTGACACCGTCTGTCAAATGCTAATGGGGCTGCTGTGTTTGTGTGCCTCCAATTGCGGGACTTTTGCAGATCTTCTCAGTAGGATGATTCTGCCAATCATGCAGGAATGTGCATTGCCAGGCACAACATTGACAACAACATTGATGCTGTCCAGGCATTGGGGTAGCGTCAATGGTAACAACCCTTTCAAAATTATTGCAAGCAAAAAGTAACAACACTTTCAAAATTATTGCAAGTAAGAAGAGGTAAGAAGAGGTGTGTGCACATTTGTCTAAAACTGTCTAAAAGACTTTTCAGATCAACTTTTCTTTTAAGACCACCTGACCTGTCTATAGATGTTTAGGATGGTAAATAAGATGATAATAAAGCACAGAAAAGGATGCATTTTGTGGCAAACATCGAGTTTACCACAGGCATTACTGGTGCAGTGCTTCTCAGCCTTTACAGAATCTGCCCTCATATCATCTCTAATTGTCTTATTTGGGTCAACTAACCTAAAAAAACAGGATGAAATTGAATCATCCAAATGGCTTAAAGGATCATTGGATGAGAGCTACATCACATCAAAAATGAGAGCAGACAAACATTTCTGACCCCTCACATTCTGCCCACAGCATCTTCCCACTATTCCACGCAGAGATGAGATTAGAGACAATCGAGACAATAGAAACAGAACCGTCTCCTTCTGCAGTTGATGGTGGAAGTGATTTTCCAAGTCAAATTCCTATTAAAGGGTTAGTTCACCCAAAATGTTATTTTCTCACCCTCAAGCCATCCTAGGTTTATATGACTTTCTTCTTTCAGACGAATCCAATTGGAGTTATATTAAAAATGATCCTGGCACTTCTAAGCTCTATCATTGCAGTCAGCAGATGTTTCTGTTCAGCAGTCCAAAACACGTCAAATAAACCGCACGCATCCATAATAATAACGTGCCTCACACGGCTTCAGGGGGGGAATAAAGGCCTCCTGTAGCGAATCCATGCATTTTTGTAAGAAAAATATCCATATTTCAAACGTAATAAACACTTCTCTCTCACTTCATCTAAATGTGGTGCGTGGATGACGTAGATCAGGGGTGTCAAACTCATTTCCACTGAGGGCCACTTCAGCATTATGGCTGCCATCAAAGGGCCGGTTGAAACATACTCCTTAACATATTGTTAAATAACTGTCTCTATTTAAGTTACAAATATTGCATATGCATTTGCATAGATGTAAAAAATATATGTTATTGCTCTGTGTTATTTTAACAGGTTTAATTTATCAGGTTAAGAAATCCAAATGACTCCATAAATCTAAGTAAATAAAGACAAGTATCATCAAACACCGGTCATTACATTAACTTTGATAAAAACTTTTTTTGTTACATTTATGGTACAACAAATATTTGTGAGCTGCTAAGAACATGTGACACATATGGCATTAAAAAAAACAAATGAATCCGGTCTCATGAAAATGCATATCAATAGCACGTTTTTTTTGTTTCTATTTAGCATGCAATTTATACGCAGAAATTGAATTTGGCGTGCATATGATACACACGTTGGCATGCATATGATACGCAATCAATGCTTGTAGTAGAAAAAAAACTAAAAGAAGTGGTGGTACTCAACTCCACTCCCCCACCTAACCACTAAATGAGTTTGACCGGACTGATCCAGATTTACTAAACCACTGACTACTGCGTAATCAAAAACCCCTTCAATCAGCATCCAGTATAAAACACTCGTGCTTTTAAACCAGAAAGCTTGCTGATTTTTATTTTTTAACTGACATCTTTACATGAGTACTATTATCTCTGATGACATCGGCCGTGTTTTCTCTTCATTAGCGCTGTTTTGAACATATGAATGCATTCGCTTTCTAGATCCTTAGATTTTCTAGGAGTTTACCGGTTGATCTGATCGCAAAAAAACGATCAGTTTAAAACTTTACTGATTCAAATTAGTAATTAGCCAATTATTTTATTACTCTGCGGTAGGGTGACCACCCTATAAATCTGTTGCAGGACAGTAGATGTGATTTTGTGGGACAATGCGGGACCCGTACAAAACAGATACATTTATACTACTACTGTTATTCTATGTAAATACTGATTTACATTAGCTGGCATATGCACCAATGTATGTTTCTGCCAGTGGATGCCCACACTCCAGATTGTGTTTATTAAACTCAGGAGAGAAGATATTTTTTGAGCGCACGCATGTAAGTCTGGCCGATAGAAAGCGTGTCTGTTTTCTGTGAGAGGGAATGAATCCACCTGCGAGCAGAGAGATTTACGCTTGCACATTTAATGCGCTCTCACATAGGATATATAATGCGCTCTGGACATTTGTCATTACAATAACTCCATAGAAACCGCCTCAAACAACGTACAATCGATTTTTTTTATTCAAGAATGGAGAATATCGTGTTTTTCCATCGGTGGAGCACTTGATGAGGTCCGCTTTATTCCTTTGAGAATACAGGAACCACGCAGTCGTCATCAACCGAAAAACCCCACACCCCTAATCCTAACCACTGCGTATCGTATGCACACCAAAGTCCATTTCTGCGTATAAATAGAACGCCAAATAGAAACAGAAACTTGTGTTACTGATACGCACTTTCATAATTTACGATATAAAGCTGCATCGATTTGTATTTTAAGACAATCATATGCTCTCGCGGGCCACATAATATGATGTGGCGGGCCGGAATTGGCCTTGAGTTTGACACATGTGACGTAGAACGTTGGCGTTGCGTGATTACAAACCGAGGATTTGTAAAGACAAATGTTGGAGGATTTCGATATAAGCCAAGAGGAGACTGGTTTTCCTTTGCTAAAATAAGGAAATGTTGCTTCGGTAAAAACTTGTGAGACTAACATATCTCAGAGGTGCACGCACAACGCATACGTCCTACATCATCCGCCGGAACGTCTTCCACGTAAGACAGTCAGCAGAAGTGAGAGAAAAGTGTTTATCACATTAGAAATATGGATATTTTTCTTACAAAATGCATGTATTCGCTACAGGAGGCCTTTATTCATGCCTCGGAGCTGTGTGAGGCACGTTTTATTATGGATGCGCGCGGTTTATTTAACGTGTTTTGGACTGCTGAACAGAAACACCCACGCACTGCAATGCTAACGCTTGGAATAACCAGGACAATTTTCAATATAACTCCGACTGGATTCGTCTGAAAGAAGAAAGTTATATACACCTAGGATGCCTCGAGGGAGAGTAAAACACTGGCTAATTTTCATTTTTGGGTGAACTAACTCTAACCCTTAAGCATCCCTCGAGTAGGGTTTACGTTTAAGGTCCTTGGGGTCAGATAACTTTTACAGAGTGATTGCATAAGGAAATATACATTTTATATGACAAACTATATATCATTTTTTTTATTTACTTCTCATCTATACATTTATGCTGTGTTTTTGTGAATATTTGATAGTTTTTTGTTACCTATTTACTGCAAAATTACTCTACGCCATAAATGTGCTTATGAAAATGTATTTTTTTATGAAAAAATCACTTAAATTATGGGTACTTAAAGAGTAACTTTGAAACTGAAGTGAAGTGATGTATCATTACTCACAGAGCTACAAGGCATAACGAATGCATCCTTTGTCACTAAGCCACACACCAGTGCATCACATTTTTTTCTGATCTTTTGATATTCAAGAGGATTATTTGCTCTCTCATCAAGCACACACAAAAGGACTCACCTTGTTCTGCTTCAGAGCTCCCTTTTCCTTCATGTGTGGACAGTCTTTACCAGTGACAATAGCTTTGATATCAGCTACAGGAACTGTCACAGAGAGCAAATACAAATTAATAAGACAGGGTGTGGCTGTCTCAATCCCATCTTTATAAAGTGAAGCCACTACACCGTGGTCAGAATTCAGACTGTACTCACGTTTTTCCTGTAGGGAATCATGTGGAACCTCTCCCTGAGAGCTCTCCTCCAGATCCCCATAGTGGAGAACTTTATGATTGGGCGACAGTCGACAGTACCAGAACTTGTCTGTAAAGAAGCAGAACAGTGGGTCAGCCTTCTGCAATGTAAAGCTAACAAGTTGCCTTTCGTTCTAGTACAATGCTTAATATTCTTTGGCGTTTTCTTGCAGACTGGGCAAAGCCGTGACTGACAAATTGTCTCTTTCTGACACTTCCTGTGCCACGCCGAAAGTAGACCCTGCCAGGACTGCTCGCATATAGCCTAGAAGGCCATGGCTGGCACTCGACCCTGATGCCTGAATCCAAATTCTAATTACTGGGAATAGCAGTTTGGCAGAATAAAAAACATTGTGGGATGAAAGAGTGTCCTCCAGGGTGGCACTTCACAGGCTGCATATACACAAACCCAAAGAGATAAGGAGTGTGCAGTAAACAGCTTGAACACTGCACACTTTCTATACCTTCAGCATATTAACAAACCAGCTAAATAGGCTGTTTATCTACCAATACAAATGTGCGATGAACAACCAGCAGATACTGCAGACAAACAGCCATCTGTGAGCCCATTCTGAGGTGTCAGAACAGATATATGCAGAATGGTTTAATATGTATGCAGTGCCACGCGCATAATGGAAAAAGGGGCTTCCTTTGTAGATGGCTTTGCTGACTTTCTATTCTAATTGATGATATACACATCAACTATATGTGTATATCATCCCTAGAGACAGAGGGAACGAAGATGGGGAAATAAGTCATTTTTATTTAAGAGATGCCTGATGAAAACTAGTGCTCCAGTGCTCTTTCATACATACACTTAAACCTGAATCTAGGACTAAGAACTTAAAATCTCAACAACCTTAAGATAGACACAGTATGGAAGCAGGGTCATGAGCAAGGATAAAAACTATTCAACCAAATCAACAAAGTTTAGCTCCAGTCTGCTCCAAATCTAAACCTGTGATTCTGAAGACCTTGATTAGATAGTTCAGGTGTTTATAACCAGAGTTGAAGCTAGATTCTGAAGCTAGGTGGTCTTACAGAAGCAGGATTGTTTGCTGTCTAAAAAAAGAGAAAATAAATAGAGAATATTTATAAAATATTTTAGAGAATTAATGGCAAACGAAGATTATATTTGAACATTATCCAGAAAGCTCAGCCTCAGGAAAGCTCTGAAATACTTAAGACTCAAGGTAGGAACTGGACCGCTCAGTTTGTACACCATGAGGAGAGAGCTCTGCTATGGGGAACATAGGGAATACAAATGTCAATGTAGCACCTGTCACAGTGAACTGCCACAGGTGCGCTTCTTTCAGTCGCCTGAGAGCAGTCCTTAAAAGCTTGCTGAAAAGATTAGTTGTGCACGGACAAAAGAAATCTTATAACATTGGGTTATCTTGGGATTAGTGATACTTGAATTGTGGTGGCTTCATGTGGTTGGTGCTTTCTGTGGGGAACCTCATTGTAAAGATTGTATTAGGGAGCAGAACATCCCTGCTGAATGTCATGAAGCAAGCCACTGAAATGTGATTCAGACTTGACTGACAAGTAAATTACTATCACAAAGGTTACTATTAGGGTTGGGTATTGTTTGAATTTTATCAATTCCAATTCCGATTCTACTTATCAATTGCGATTATTATCGATTTCCAGTATTGATTCCAATGTGGAATCAAAAAAATAAGTCAAACATTTAGATATCAAACATTTATTCTGAGTATCTTTTTGTAAAACATTTAGCTGCTGAATACCATGAACAAAAATCAGCAGGCTACATAAAAACTGTATTTCAATCATGACAACTCATGATGGATATGACAATGTTAATGTATTTGGGAATAGATCTGCTACTGCTGCTGCTGTTGGTTATTGCTGTAGTTGTAGATTATTGCTGCTGCTGCAAGCAAGTACAGGAACTTGCTACTGCCAATGCATATGGCGATATGGTGCCGTGAGTGTTTAAGACATACTGGTGCAGCACAAATAGCATTTAAAATAACCCGTAGCAGATCTACACAGGTGGAGGGTTTCAGAGAAACTCTGAAAGCGTGCTGTAAGAATCTCAAGTGAATGCCAGCCAGCCAAATAAATGCAAGGCAGTAAGCTCATTGGCTGCATATGCATCATGAACCAATCAGCTTGTGCCAAGTCATTTAACTCTCTGATATCATCAGTTACGTTAACAACCCATCAGCCTGCGCCATCTAGAGTTTCATGACTGAACTATATATTTGTTTAAAAGTTGTTTGTGTGCAAAATAGAGCTGAATTATTATGGATAAATTGATGCTTTTTTAATGGAGGTTGTAGTTCTCTCACAATTCTGAAGAAAAAACATTAGACAACTAAACAAAATCTCATGGAATTTATGAATGGAATGATTCAATGACTCACTCAAGATTTACTTGTTTCATTACTGGATGAATCAGTGTTTTTGAACGGATCTCTTGAATGAATGATTCAAAGACAAATACATTTTTAACAGCCCATTTTCACCAACTAAAAAAAAAGATGCACACAGGATTTCATAGGTGGAATTGAAATTTTTATTTTCCAACAAGTATCTGATTCTGGAACTAGAATTGATTTTCAATTCCCAACCCTAGTTATAATAACAATTTATGAAATACAGAATCTGTAATATCTGCTTCGAAAAATAGGATACCACAAATGTGGACATGGGCAAAGGTAAATATTCAATGCCATTTCATATGGGACATATGACAAGAATAAATCACTTAACTATTGGTAGGCATTCCTTCTTAATGGAGATACAGGTTAAGATATAGATTCTACATTTCATTGATTTTTGAATGAGGTTCCCCACAGGAATCACCAAACACATGAAGCCACCATAATTATCCAATCCTACATTCTAGACAACTTGGAATTTGGATTTTTTTTTCACGTCTTACTTGAAAATACATGTACATTAAGTCATTTTGCAGATGTTTTTATCCAAAGCAACTTACAATTGGGGAATACATAAAGCGATTCAACTTGAAGAGGCAAACAGACAGAGGAAGTGCTCGTAACACCAAGTCTCAGGCATTGTTCAAATAAGTACAAGCTAGCAAGGGAAGGAGAGAAAGAAAGATAATATATTTTTTATTATCAAGTATTGCCCAAAGAGATGAGTTTTCAGTTGTTGCTTGAAGATTGACATGGATCCAGTGTTCCGGATAGGGGTGGGAAGATCATTCCACCAGCCAGGAATGGTGAACGAGAATGTTCTGGAGAGTGATTTTGAACCTCTCTGTGATGGTACCACGAGGCATCGCTCACTAGCAGATCTCAGACTTCTGGAGGGGATGTAGATTCGTAATAGTGAGTGGAAGTATGTGGGTGCTGAGCCTGTGGTTGTTCTATATGCAAGCATCAGTGTCTTGAACTGGATGCGAGCTGCAACTGGTAGCCAGTGCAAGGAGACAAAGAGAGGTGTAACATGGGCTCTTTTGGGCTTGTTGAAGACCAGTCGTGCCGCTGCATTCTGAATAATTTGTAGAGGTTTGATTGTGTTTGATGGAAGTCCAGCCAGAAGAGCATTGCAGTAGTCCAGCCTAGAAATGACAAGGGCCTGGACAAGAAGTTGTGCAGCATGCTCTGTCAGAAAGGGCCTGATCTTTCTGATGTTGTGAAGTGCAAACCTGCAAGATCGAGCAGTCTTTGCAATGTGCTCTTTGAAGGTCAGCTGATCATCAAAGATTACACCAAGATTTCTGACCGAAGTTGATGGGTTAATTGTTGATGAACCTAACTGAATCGTGAAGTCATGCTGTAGAGTTGGAGTGGCAGGGAAGACAAGAAGCTCAGTCTTTGCCAGGTTGAGCTGTAGGTGATGTTCTTTCATCCATGCCGAGATGTCTGCCAGGCAGCCTGAGATCCGTGCAGCTACCGTTGGATCATCTGGTTGAAATGAGAGATAGAGCTGTGTGTCATCAGCGTAGCAATGGTAGGAGAAGCCATGTGCCTGTATGATGGGACCCAGTGATGTAGTGTATGTGGAGAAGAGGAGGGGTCCAAGAACCGATCCCGGAGGAACCACAGTGACCAATTGATGTGCTTTGGATACCTCCCCTCCCCAGGCCACCTTGAAAGACCGACCAGTGAGATAGGATTCAAACCAGCGAAGTGAAATCCCAGTGATGTTCAGTAATGAGAGGGTGGACAGGAGGATCTGATGATTGACCGTGTCAAAAGCGGCAGATAGATCCTGAGGACTGATGATTTGGAATCGGCTTTTGCAATCCGCAGAGCTTTAGTGACTGAGAGTAGCACAGTCTCAGTTGAATGGCCACTCCTGAAACCTGACTGTTTAGCATCCAGTTTGTTGTTCTGTGAAAGAAACAATGAGACCTGGTTGAAGAAAACTTGTTCGAGTGTTTTCGCTATGAATGGAAGGAGAGAGACAGGTCTGTAGTTTTCTATAAGATAACTGTTTAATGTAGGTTTGTTGAGCAGTGGAGTTACCCGAGCCTGCTTGAACACAGTGGGGAAGATGAGCAAAAAAATTGCATTCACACCAAGGAGGTTCATAATAAAAGAAAATGATGGAAATGAAACAGGCAAAGTGTGAAAAATCTCAAATGAATAAAAAAAGAGAAAAAGCAAGAATGAGAGATTCAGTGAGAAATTGGGGAACCTAAGAGAGAGAAAAGAAGAAAGAGAGAGGCAGGCAGATGGATAGCAAAAGATAGACAAGATGTCTAGTCTCAGAATCATCTAATCCTGTAGAAGTGTGAAGAGTGTTAAATTAGCCAGGCTAACTGATAAAGCCTCCCTCTGAGCTCTCCCTCAGACAGCCCTCCTCTTCAGCCAGCCCGCATAAAAAGCGATATTACATTTGACGATCTTTCAACTCTCCAATCTGCGGAGTAAGCTTTATAACTCCCACCACTCAGCACTTGTTTGAAATTGGCTCCATACTAAGCAACAGACAAGGCTATTTTTCACAGTTGCTAAATCATGCTGTCGGTTTAGTAATAGCACTCATAAAAACATTCATAGGGCGTGTAAAATTCATAGGGCGTGTTTAAGAAAGATAGTTGGATAAAAGCTATCATGTGAGACATTTTATTATTATGTTACTATACTAAGAGATTAATAAAATGCATATGAAAAACATTTGACCAATAAAGATCTCCGATCAAAATTCTGTAAATGAGAAGTAGCCCACACTTAAAAATAAAGGTTCCAAAAGGGGGTTTTCACAGCGATGCCATAGAACAGTGGTCGGCAACAGGCAGCCAAAAATGGCCCGCCAGCAATAATATATGGCCCGCACCCGAAGCCCCATTATTTAGATAGCGGCTGGTTCTGAAATAGATCTGTCTTGAGAGCGACAGTTACTCACTAGTGATTGGTCGTTCTTGAATCTTTAATGTGACTCAGGAAGAACGAGTCATCTCAGGGAGTGATTCGTTCAGTCGCGCATTCGCAACATCCGATAGGTTCTGTACTCGAATTACGACTCGAAAGGTGAACTAATCAATTTTCTTTCCAGCTCAGACTGCACTGGTTAAAGCTTATGGGGCTGTCACGTGATGAACGAACGACTCAAACCCGAAGACATGTCAGATAAGAGGTGAAGTGAGCTAATCATAGACTAAAGACCCAGGTAAACAATGAATACATTTTTTCTGTTTCTTATAGCATTATAGTTTTGTATTGTTTGTAGTGTAATCAAAGTTTGCATAAGTAATATGTGTTTGGGAAGTAACACGTAACATTTTAACTATATTTTGCTAAAATTAACGAAATGACTCAAACAAAATATTAATTCATTTTGCTGAATGAGACTCAAAGGTTCGAGTCAGTAAAATTATCTGAACTTCCATCACTATTACTTACAATCACTTCGTCTTGATTTTGCCTTCAAAATAAAAGTACAAGAACGTTTTTGCAGCAATGTTTGATTTTGAGATAAATTGAGAGCTTTTAATTTGAAAAGTTCTGAAAGACATTCAAAAGAGTCTGTGGATTGAAAGCTCAAAAGAGCTTTTTTTTTGCATTCACAAAATTAGGTAGGATAACCGCATAGTTGTCTTTCCATTCTTTTTTGTATGCCCTATTTTCACTGTCAACTTTCCTCTTTAGACTCTTTGATAGTGCCATTTTCTCTCACCAGCTAGCTTAAATGTTAACATCACTCTGCACACGACGTAATAGCGTACCTCCAGCACGCAAAAAAAACATGCAGTTTAGTACGTCAGGATGCCAAGGAAAAATTCTTAGTGTAAATGTAGGCTAACTCAAATAATTATTGCAATACGTTAGGCTCCATTGTGTAACAAGCAAATTAAAATATTACACATTTATTATTCACAATATGGAAAGAGGAAATAAAACATAGTTTGTTAAGAACATGACTCAAACATGCCATTAATGGGCTTATTCAAGTCCTCTTTTATTTTTTGAGTTATTTTTATCCATTCCGCATATCCCACATATGTGTGTTTTAGTAAGGCGTTCTGTGTTGCAAGTTGATGAATGAAGATTAGATTAGTTGCATTTTTCATCAATTGATTTCTTAAATTATCCAATGACTATGTTCTGGCCCGCCATCTATTGGCATTTTTTTTTTTGCCCCGATGCCAAACTTACTTACCGACCCCTGCCATAGAAGAACCTGTTTTGGTTCGGTGAACAGTTTTTAAAAGAACCATTTTTTTTCTTAGAAGAACATTTTACTAATCTAAAGAACCTTTTTACACTGTAAAGAACCTTTCGTGGAATGAAAAGGTTCCAAGGATGGTAAAGGTTCTTTGTGGAACAATTGATGCCAATAAAGAACCTTTATTTTTAAGAGTGCAGTAGAGTTCATCAATAAAAGCCACAATTGAATAACCCCATTAGGTTAATCAGTTCACAAACTTAAGATGAGCACAAGAAAGCTATGCTTTTACGGTATACTAACCAGACAAAATTAACAGACAAGCTAATTTTAAATGGAAACTGAAGGTGACAATGCTGTTGCACCACAGAAACAATGAGCACAAATGTATATTGTTTGCATGCTTGTATTTTCATTCATTTATATGCTGTTCACAAACAGCATCCTTTTTATGATTCTCCCCTAGGGATCCTTGAGGGATTTGTCAAGCAATATTCTATGTTTTTCTACCACCACCAACAATCTCTCTCAGACAAAGTTCAATGGTATGAAGGTTTGGGATTGTACTTCAATTAATTTGTGTGGCTAGCCCAGGGCTATCCACATGCCGAAACAGAAATCAAGCAATAGACTAAATGCAGTGTTGTTCATAGCTGCTGGTTAGGACTGAAACTTGGATTAACAAGAAAGAGGCAGCTTTGAATCTTTGGTGCCAAAAAATATAAAAATGTTTTTAAAAAGAACAAAAATAACTTTTTCACCCTTATGTTCAAGTGTGTGCGTTTCTTACCCTGTCTCCTTCGGCTGCTGATCTTCCTGAAGCAGGTGCCCTCACACAAACGATTGAGGCGTTGCTGTTTGATCAACTCCATGATCTCTGGCTGGATTTTCTCCCTAAGCTCCCTGGAGAAACATCAGAGGATCACACAAATTCAGTTTAAAAGTACCCCACTGGCAGTTTACACAAAGAAAGACTCAAAAACATAATTCATAAAATCACATACAGCCTTGGTCTTTAGACATTTTTTTGTACTATGATACCGTAAGGGCCAGACAAATTTCCTTTTATCTTGTTTCGCTAAAGCTACTGTCAAATTTACTGTGCTGCTTTAGATCTAAAACAGAATTTTGGATTAGCATTTAAAGGCCTCTCTAATGTTGTTTGGTTATTTTTTTACATTTAATTTAGCCAGGGATTACAATAACGTATATTTGTGTGTCCAACATTATTTCAAAACATGCCTGTGAATAATACTAAACTAACGGAAATATCATTAGTGAAAAAGTGTGGAAACCTTGTGTATACCGTCAAAAACCTAGCTGACAAATTTATATTCCTGTTATAGTGAATAGACTCGTAAAAGTATGAGAACGTTTTTGCAGCAATGTTTGATTTTGAGACAAATTGAGAGCTTTCAATAAGAAAATTTCTCGAAGACATTCAAAAGAGTCCGTGGATCGCTTCGTTGCAGATAAGACACACCGGCTTTTTTTGCATTCACAAAACTAGGTAGGATAACCGCATAGCTGTCTTTCCATTCTTTTTTGTATGCCCTATTTTTCGCGGTCAACTTCACAAATAATATTCTTCTAAAACAGTAATTGCCAACAACGTAACCGAGCAAATTTGTCTAAAAATGTGTTATTTGTTTGTAATTTGTTATTTGTCTAAAACAAATAATTGAAGAGTTTCCAGTGACTCACAGGATGGGCCGGGATTGGAAATCCTCCTGGTTCATCCTCTCGGATTGGCGCAATTTGAGGATCTCAGTGTAGCTCAGATTTTGCAGACGACTTTTAAACTGATCCAGAGAGTTAGGCTTGATCGTGAGAGCACGAGTGATCTGTTCCTTCACCACCTGCATCACCTGTGGCACATACACAAAGAGTTCATCAGAACCGAAACAGTTACCACATAATCACATTACTGTCAAGCACCTGGACAGCTATTCACACGCTCATTAAACTCCAAATGAGAAGCTTCTAAAACGGTCTATACAATACATCCTTGAACAAAGATCAGTTAATACCTTATCAAGACACTACTGTACATGCATCTTAAAAGAGACTCCCTAATTACTAATTATTTAATTACTGTCCTACAACAGGCAAAACAGTAATTGCCAACAATGTAACCGAGCAAAATTGCTTCAGAATCTTGGTTTGAATTTTGATTAACCTAAAATCAGTTTTCAGGCTCGGTTTTCTCTGAATCTCAGCAAAGTTCAACCAAACCCTTCGGATTTATAAAAGAACTTCCAGGACGTGGGATATTACAGATGTGCTCGAACACAATTCCACATCAAGTGCACTACTTGGGGTTGATCCAGTGACTACAGGCTACATACAGTTAACACGTTAACATTAACATGTTTTATGTAAAAACATTATAATGTCAAAAGTAGGAAAGTCTTGAAGCTTTGTTTGTTTGTTTCATAGGCATTGGTTCCACTACTAAAAAGCACACAGAAGTTGTTGTGAAGAAGCTCTTCATGTGGAGATATGAGGAGGCTAGCCAAGCAGAGTCACGACAGCCATCTTGGAGATTGCTGTTTGACGAAGAATCAAATGCAAACAAACAGAAGTGACAGCCAGCAATGGACTAGGACACAAAAATTCACCCATATGCGGCAAAAGCAGACAGCTTTCCTTCATCCTCGTATACAAAACACTGAGCTGCTGTAGAGCCACAGCTTTCCCTGTGATGCCCGAGTAACGCACAGCTCGAAATCACAAACAGAGGGTTGGTGTACGCAACAAGCAATCATATGCTGTGATTAGCTGGGGAGCACAGTGACGGATGAGTTGGGAAGCTGGAACAGAGTCTAGTTGCTTTTCACGCATCCCAGTCATCCAGAGAAGCAAGTGCCGCTGGTTCCCGCAGTAGGATACAGGATACAAAATAAAGGTGCTTCACGATGCCACAGAAGAACCTTTTTGTCTAAATGGTTCTATAAAGAACCTTTAACATCTGAAGAACATTTCTGTTTCACAAAAGGTTATTTGTGGTGAAAGAAGGTTCTTCGGATTATAAAAAGGTAAGAAAGTGATGGTTCTTTAAAGAATCTTAGAGTGAATGATTCTTTGTGGAACCAAAAATGGTTCTTCTATGGCATCGCTTGAAGAACCTTCTGAAGCACTTTTATTTTCAAGAGTGTAAGATGTGGTTTAATTAGTGATAAGACTGGGCCAAGGTCAGGGCCCCCTCCCAATCACCATATGCCCGTGCTTGAAGAATGAGAGGAGTGATTGCTGGAGGAATAAACCGAGACGGCTCCATTCAAACAGCACAGTAGCGTTTAAAGGGGAGGGGGTTTTGACAGCTGCAGGTGGGGTTGCGAAGAAGCGAACGTCTCCACTTGAAACAATCCCTTATGGCGGGGGAAGCAATTTTCGGAGCACATTTGCTGATTTTTCACGGTTCAGAATTAATTAATCCAAGGCGCTCTCTCGCTTCCTTTTATCAGCCTCTTTAAATCAAGTCGTGATGGCTGAAATAGAAGCAGACCTTTTATTCGTGAGGATGAGGTGATATGGGGGAACAGTGGAATTTCAGCTGCTGATGTGGTGGGCGGTGATATTTGTGAATAAAGCGGAAATGGACCACTAAGAAGTGTGCGAGTCTTCAACTGCCCTGCCATCCTTATTGTCTTTCTCTCGCCTCTCCTCTTACGAGCATCTAAATGCACAGAACACACTCACCCACTGTGTGTCAGCCTGCAGACAATACAGAGTGACATACAGTGAGGAAGAATGAATTTGTGTGTATTTGTGCATGTGAGTTGAAAAATTGAAAGCACTCTTAAGACTAAGGCTGTTATTCTGAATTGGACTATATATTTTGATTTATATTGATACATCAGCGCCATAGGCATCTGTATTAATTTAATGCTTTTGGACGTCAAAGCTACAACACCATTGGACAAATCTATTGCTTCCCTCAAGCACAACAAATGAGGGATTAATCTTAATATTAATATCTTTGGAAAGTGAGTGGGCTTGTGGGACTGTGCCAGTACAATTAAAGATCATGAATAGAGTTGTGCTATGAGACCAAGCAATATAATATATCATAAAAACACGGCACGATTTTTGTACACTGCCATTTTGGATTATACTGAGAAAACAGAAATAAACAAATCCAGATTTTAGGGCCCTTACAGACAAGTGCTGTAAAGAATATTTATATCCCTTTATACTTTTATATCCAATAAACTGGCTGAAAAAAACCGGCTGATTAAAGCTTTAAACAAATTTGTCCTTTGGGGTCCAACAAATGGCAACGTTCCAAGCAAACGGCCAAACGTTGACGAAAAACAGACAAACAAACCAACTGTAATGTGGTATTATTAGTATAAACCAACTTATGATATGTATTATTGAGTCTCTATTGCACTTTACCTGTACAGAGTTTGCTGTGTGTTTTTGTTTTTGCTGTGTTTTATTTTAATTGCTTGTGAGGTGACCTTGGGTGTTTTGAAAGGCGCCATAAATAAAATCATCATCATCTCATCATTAGGTTTTCCGGTCTTTTTTTGGTTGCAGTAAGATCATAAGCAGTGCATTGACACCAATACACATCCAAATGTGAAATAATAACCATGACCAGACAGAAGCAAAATTAACTAACCAACATAAAAATCATAGGTTTTGTTAAAGGTGAACTGTTTTTAACCTTACCGTGCATCTTAATGCAATACTTATGCATTAAGACGTAATAACATTTATGAAGCCCAATGATCTCTACACTTTTTTTGCACATTACAAAAAAAACACCATTACATAGCAGCATGTAGTAGTCCACTAGTTGGTTTACCAGCACCTTTTTGCAGCTACAGCAGTTTGCTCACCTCCCTCGTCCAGACAGCCAATCAAAACTCTGCTTCCAATCAGGGCAGCGAGATTTATCACTCCTGTCTTATTTTAATTACAACTTCGCACAGCTATCCATCATAAATTCACATGTATGCCTCTCTGTTTTTCACACCAGCACATAATTAATAGTGTATTTATCTCATACCTGTAATTATGCAAAGGCCATTATTCAGTCGCATCAGAAGAGTTATTGATTTAGGAAGATGAATCACATATACGTTTTTATGAGCAGCTTTGCTGTAAACAAAGCCTAGAAAAGGATGATATTTATTTATGATTATGACATTTTGTATGCAATTTGATGCATAATATACATAGGAAATGCCTTATTAAAACATTCTGCAGAGGCAAAAGCCACAGAACTGTCTCCGCAGACTTGCCAATTCTTGCGATCCGACTTTACACTAAACCAATATTAACCTGACGCAATGTGATAAGATTCCAATACGTTTTTCCATTTCAAACTCAACATGGCTACAAGATGCAACAAAATCTATCAAAAACCATTGCCACTCAGAAATGGATAAGTACATCTAATTAATAAATATTAAGCAAATTTAACATTATTAAATATACATATTGTGTCTCTGATGCAATCTTGATCATGCTGCAAGAGTTGATAATCATCCTTTACAATGTGGCAACCACCCATAGTGTTTAGATGATAAATCTCAAATGGAAACGAACAGAAAACAAATTTACAACAGAGGCTGGAAAGCATATATTGCGCATGTCTCCGTCATCCTTCTTTCACATTCCCTTTGCTGTTGACAACAATTGACATGTTAATTATGCCGTTTCCTCCCCCTTAACGATTTTCATAACAGTTAATAATGATTCACATCAAAGAAATGGGCATTAATTCAAAGAAAACAAATAGATATCATTAACGGAAAAATCATTTGCTGGAAACACTGACCGCAAAGACCATGTGATGAATTTAGATTCAGTACTGTCTGGAGTCATTTTTTTCATAAATGCAGGGGGTAAGCCTATGAATAATAAGTGGAGTAGACAAGGATAAAACACCTGTGTATGCATATGCATGCAAAGACAGAGAGCTACAATATTGCATGCAATAGGATGCTCTGGTTAGACTCTGCTCAGAGATGAAAGGATGATGAAAATGAAAAAAATGGAGCAAATTTAATGTGAAACCAAAGGCAGGTTGGTGTATGTCCATTGAATCTCTTCCACCCTTTCTGACCTGGCTAGGGATACATTTGGGTTGTGGAGCAGGTTGTTGGTTGCTTGCTGAGGTGTTGGGAGGCATGGCCTGGCACCTGCTGGTGTAACAGGATATTAAGCATCTCTTCTTGACCATACAACCTGCAGTCATCTGTCAGGCTCCTCTGAGTGCTTTGTTTCTCCTTTCCTCTACCTGATATTGATCTTCTCATGGTGCCTTTTTTTAAATAGTAGTACATTCTCATAGAATGCTCTGTATTTTAGGTTGCATCATAAGTGGGTAGTTACAGTCACAGTATAGAGAATGACCCCACAGATGTAGAGAAAGCCAAATGCGTAAAGTCTAGACACGCAAATACTCTCTGACAAGAAAAAAATTCATAACAGGTCCTTGAAAAGCATCCCAAAAATGTCCCAGGTCCTGGAGTACTCTACAGCAGGTGGCACTCAGTTTTCTTGGGATCCAGCCACACATCCACACCGTTGACAGGAGCAGACAGGAGTAACTCTTTCACCAAGGGCCAGCATGAAGCATGCTGAAAGTGTGCAATGCATTAAGGTCACTATAAGGTCTCAGGAGACTCAGCTCATAGCGTAGAGTAACGCTGGTTTTGTGTGTGAGAAAGAAAAACAAAGAGAAAAAGAACTGAAGGAAAGCAAAGGAAATTAATAGAAAATGATAGGATGGAATGAAGAAGGATAGGAAGAATAAATGTAAGCATGGAAGGGAAGACAAGGAGGAAAGGAAATTAAGCAAAGAAAAGGAGGGAAGTAAGAAAAGAAGGGAAAAGAAGTGAAGGAAGCAATGAAGAAGGACAAAGGAAAAGGGGGAAAGAATACAAAAGGAAAAAGGAAATAAAGAAGGATAGGAAGACTGGATGTAAGAAGGAAAGAGAATACAGAAAAGAGCACGGAAAGTTAATATGGAAAGAAGAAGAGAATAAAGAAAAAAGTGAAATTTTCATTTAATTTCTTCTATTATTATTTTTTTATATTTGCAATGGGAAGTAGGGCATTTTGAACTGGAGGTATGGGTGCGGATGCTGAGCACTACCAACCAAAACCTCAAGACATCCTTCACTTTATGAGTTCTTCCAGATTTATACTTTGAAAAAAGCTGCCTGTGATATTACCGTAATCAATCAACGTTAGGCGCTAGCTGACAGCCCACAGGATTCAAAAGTGCGGGGAGATATTTATTGTTTTTTTGATCATCTACAAAAGGTCAATCCTGTGAACACTGAACCAAAATGAAAGCACAAAAGGACAAGGCCGTATACAAAAGAGATTAACCTCAATACAAGCTTTCTCTGTAAAAACAGTAACAAAAAAAAGCCAAACAGATAGTGTTGATATTTCTACAGGTGGGATGCATGCACAAATAATGCTAACTTAATGAACAGCCACACATCAATGAGAGCGACTGGAGGTTAAGGTGCAACAGAGAAAGGACTGATGGAGAAATTACACATTAAAGCGCTCATTCATAATAAGTAGCCAAGGAGGGGCTGGGCTACGGAGGAGAGCGCAGGTTGGAGCGCTCGCTCTGGATTGCTTCCCTTATTAAATCACTAGCTGAAATCTGCCTCTAACCTGATTACTAAAAGCAGCTTCACACAAAGCCTGTCCCATCTGTGCGCCTGTTTCATCTCTCGTTTCCCGACAACATCCATGCAAATTTGCAAACGCCACTTCATCATTTTCATTCCTCCATGCATCTGACATGGTCTCTTCAGCAATACTCACATGCCATTGTCACCTCCATTTTTGGGAGCGCGGCTCCACGTTGGTCCAACCCAGTGTAGCAAAGATAAGCCCTGACCAAGTGCAGGGACAATCAGATGGCCAAAAGGATGATAAACAGTGGTAGCAGATGGCTCCCGGGTTGCTTTGTGTGTGTTCGCAGATGAAAACATACCAAGCTTTAGCCAAGGGTCGCTTTCGTCTGGCTGTTCATGCCCATCAGCACTCTAAAGTCTGAAAGCATCTCCAAGCAGCTCAGTTTATGTCCATTTCAGCGCTTAAGCCTGATTGGCCAGACACCACGGTTGCTTCAGCCAATGGTGTTCTAGCAATACAGATCACGTGGTTTGTATACAAGGGAGGGCGTCTGAAGAGGGAAAGATTGGAAGGGGGAGGGGTGAGGGTTGTGCTAGCTTAAATAAAGTCACTACCATCACTACTGTGCTTGGATGCACTGAAGTGACCATTTTAAGTCAGGTGTCGTAGCTACCAGCGTCAGAGCTGATTGGATGGAGAAGACAGCTGTTTATGAACCAATACACATGCACACAATAGCTGTTCTATGCTGTCGTGGCAATCCGGGAGCAGGAGTAATTAGAATGTGGTTGCTATGGAAACAGGCAAACCACTGTCCGTCAGATTTTTTTTTGCCCCAGGAGCATCGTCCCGCTTCTCGTCTCCACACCTCACACACACACATACACAGATGGACAGACAATATTTACAGGATGTGACAGGTCTATCAAGAAGAGAAAGAAAAAGAGAGAGAGATAGTGGGGAAGGAGAAAAAATAGCAGGTGCATAAAAAAATTAGATGCGAGTATGTGTGAGAAGAGGCAGAGGATGCTGAGGGTGCAGTTGTCTGAAAACAGTGGAAGTCCATCAATGCTGTATATGATGACAGTAATGCTTCATAATCATTTTGACGCGTGTCTGACTGGACCCACCAAGACAAAAGCACAAAATGGAGGACTTGACAAAAGATAACAACTCACATGTCAGGCACTGCTGAAAGACACAATAACATCTACAGAACAGGGGTGCCAGAATCTGCAGTCAGTTACATGTGTGTGTGTGTGTGTGTGTGTGTGTGTTTATATTAGGGGTGTAACAGTACACATTCTTACCAAAAATCTTGGGTACGGGTCTTCCGGATCGGTACGCATGTGTATTGTACAAATACAGCATTGTTTTAACCACTTCACGAGTGGAAATTTGTGGGAACTGCCAGTTTTATATATTGTTATTTTGATAAGAAACAAAGTCTTATTTTTCAAATTATGCCAATTTTCTTCAGGAAATTCAAACAATAAATGCCGTTTTGACACTCTTTGATGTGGTGTGACTCCATACTGAATCGTGGAGTGCAAGTGAGCGCAATCATCCCTTTCTCTTTACTACTAGTTTTAATGCAAACTAAACACGAATGAACATCTCGAGCCTTGTGTATGGGATCGGGAAAGGTCCACGAGCCGGGACTCCGAATTGCAATGGCGTTGTGTGTCGGCGAGCTGTACACAGGCTATTTGCGCTGACTGCATTAATTTTTTTTAAGATGAATGATGATTATTATATTTAAAAATAAATAGTATTTTTCGTTAGTGGATTGCTCAGACTCTCGCTCGGATTAGCGAGCTGCCCTGCCGGCTTCATCTCCACTGCCGCTGTCATCTTCACGAGCTGTCCGCGGAAGCGCTCATCACCTGTTTTGATTATTTTCTGTTCAATAAAGCCTTTGTTGTACCCGCATCTGAATCCAGCCTATTCCCTGACAGTTCAGTAAACCACTGTTTAATAAAAATGTTTTTAGTTTTCTCTGTACATTATTTCTCACTCAATGTATATACATATATAATAAAAAAGCAATAATATAATAAAACAAAAGCAAGCGTTTAACTAGCTTCAAGCCATGCTTTAAGAGCTCAACAAGAATGAGCTCAAAAGAGGCAAAAAAGATGCTGCCTCCTACAATTTTTTAGGGGAAAACACTGCTGAGCTTGCCTCCTCTGAGAAAACTGGCTGGAATCATTATATATTCTTATAGAAACTGGAGCGATGAGGTATTATAAAGTGTATCCTTCTTTACTAGAAGTGAGTATTCTATAGCATTAAAGGCTTAAAGGGTTATTTATTTATTCAGGAAGGATACAAGACCAACATGTAATTAACAACTGTCTCTTAAAAATGTAAGGTACTATACGGAGCTAAAGTTAAATCAGCTTGAGAAGGTGACATCTGAGCAATGAAACAGAGTTATTACTCTTTAAGTCTGTATTAAGCTCCCACACAAAGGTGGATGGAGAGGTGGGTCTAATCTTCTTCATTCATGATTGTGTCCCCACATGACAAGTAAATACAATGGATGTCGAGATTTGGGTGTTACACTAATTTGTTCTTCTCTAAAGTGAAAAAGGATAGAGAACTCCTACTTCCATTACTGAAGAAATTACATAGTCATTCTGCTGATGATGTTCCATTAATAAGATAGTGATGGTTTTATTTCTCCATGCATGTCAGAATTGATGGTTATGTGGATTGTTATTTAGAGATCCACTGCTTTGTATTTTCCAATTGTGTATTTTGCTCCAAGACAATAGATGCAAGAATCACTAATACACAAATCATTATATGAAACAAGAGCTTGATAAGTTTTGATTTCTGCATCTCACCATCTCAACCTTCTTGCTAACATTCAAAAGAAACTGAAACAAATCAATCTACTGACAGCAACTTTTCATCCTAGTAAAGTTTAAGACAAAGACTTCTTCTAAGTGTGTACACTGGTGATCAGAACTCCCAATTCTTTCTTTCTGACAGATTAAACAGCAGTTTTATCTCTATTTTCAGAATACCTATTTATAATGAGGCAGGAATACAGACGAGGGGCAAAAACAAGCAGGTTTTCTCAGATGTGCTGCTAATATATAAGAAAACATAAAATGATGAATTCAATCACAGTGTCCAGAGAGACATGCTCCAGGGAGATATTTTAAAAATGAGTTTTCATATCCATGAATCTTAATTAAGCTCAAATATACAGCTTTACACGAGATGGTCTTTTATCCTATGCTACAAATTGGGGACATGTTTGTTGTGTAATTATGATAATCTCATCCGCTTCTTTTCCCAGATAAAAGTTCATCATTTTCACCAGCAAATGACTAACTTCAGTAAGCCCTGCCTTTCCAAGTAGTGCGATAGACCAATTGTCTAATAACTAAGCTTGATTGGCCGATAAAACTATTTCAAAATCTTTTGACAGACCAGCCACAGCATTAGAATTTTTGTATTTATTTTCAGCTTTGAGTAAATGTCTGAGTAATGTCAAATTGTAGGGATGTGTTCACCAGCACAATAGATATTGGTATGATTCCAAAACTGGTCTAAAATTTTAAGGATACCAGTATTGACTGCTAAAATGTTGGTATCATGAAACCCTAGCATCGGGAAATCAAAACCCCATATTGGTGGACCAGGAACATGTGAGGATAAGATGAGACAATAACACAGAAAACTCAAGAGAAATTGAAAGAGCAAAGCAGAGTAAGGTAAAGGATGACTGATGTGGAGTTAGACACAGGTGTGGGGTCTCAAACAAAAGGGTTGCTCTTACCTTATTGAAGTCTTCAGAAGTGGCTCTCATCTCTTTCCAGGTTTTGTTGAGTAGTTGGATACAGATGCAAAAGAACTCCTCAAACGAGCGGTCGTGGGTGAAAAACATTGGGTGGAAGTCATGGCAGTTTTCGCTGGCTGGTGAAAAAAACAAATGAGATAAAGTGAGTGTTTATATTGTGAAATGCTGCACACCAATCCACCTTCATTTATTAGGTGTGTGTGGGTTCGTTTGGCTGCAGACAGACCCTCAACGTTAAGTTGTAGAACTCTAAGTGACGGTCCAATGGCTTGAAAGGGATCTGCGGATGGTTGTGGCACGTGACCGGGATTCAATGCTAGAATTCGGTCTGCTGGTTGGATCATTGCAACTTCGGATTCTGGCTAGAAACCAGGTTGGAGTTGACAGGGAGCGCGATGAGAACGCTGATCCAATGCTCCCCAGTTATTAGGTAAAGCAGCAATATCCGTATCTCATGACTAAGCTACACCCTTTATTAATGTTGATCAGCATGTGAGTCTCATGGGAACTTCTGACTCTCCAACAGGGACTTTGAGCATGAACTTTTAAAGAGGCTCACACATGTCTGCTTTATTTGCCAGCTCCAGCCCTAGCCCTCACGTGGCCTTCTCATGCACTGATGCATCAGATATGGCTGGGAACAAATGGTGCTACCTCACGATGCACCTCTCTGAAAGAGCCGCTTGGCAGAGCAGAAGATTATTCTCAAGCAGTAAAATTAAAACGCGCTTTGCTCTCAGGACACCTACATATTTTAAGTGAATGTCAACAGTTGGTTAAAAATTTGCATTTTTTATAGCTGTGTATTCTTTCACTGCATCCCCCTGCCAACCAGTCACTGGTCTTAATTCAGAAATCTTAAAAAAAAAAACAAAAACTTTTGAAATTCTCAAGAGCCTTAAGAGATTTTCACCTTAAGAAGGTGGCGCTTTTTCGGGTTTTCATTACATCATCATTACTTCTCAGTCTGGTCTGGGTTTTATAATGGGCTGTCACTGAGCATCTGTCGGCCTAGTTTTTTAGGTGTCTTTGAATAATTGAGCATGTTTGGATAATGGAGCATGTTCAGCTGTTCAGTTTAGAGATCCAATGCACAAGAACAAAAAAGAAAAAGTGATAGAAGTCAGGTTACAGCTATCAAGACCAAGGGCTGACAATATCAATGTCACTTGCAGCTTGAAACTATATTACAAACCCATCTATCGGATTCAAGATGAAAGTAAAAATGGTCAGCAATGATGCTTTGTTTACTTTTTATATCTGCAGTCCTAGCTCTTCTGGTTTCTCGTTTTTTAACCAATGAATCAAGATTACTGCCATCTGCTGGTATGGAGATTTATTTTGTCTTTCATGCATGTGTAGAACATACAGTACATGCTAGCTGGACATTGGCTGTAGTCTTTGAGGTGTGTTCAAGTGGCCCACATGCAAGCGATACCATAGTTGGCTTTTATCGCTGCTAGTTCTTTAATATCAGCTTCCTGTCAAGGCCTTTATGGTCTCGGGTCTGGATCTTCCCAACGGAACAGCTGAATCCCAAGTCTTTCTCCAAAAATGATTCTTCTGTGAACATTTGACTTATAACTGTTACTCTTGTTAAAGTTTATTACTTTTAGAGAAACTCGCTTTATTCTCTTTCTTTTGTCTCATGGTGTCCCATATTTTTACTTTTCTGAACCGTTCTGGAATTTCTCATCTCCCTTTTTCCCCACAAAGAAATTGCTTTGTTGTATCCCTCATGTCTAAGTCGCTTTGAATAAAAGCGTCTTCTAAATGAATGCATGTAAATTGATCTGGGTCTCACTTTACAGTCAATATATTCAGCATTTCTCTTTTTCAGTTCATTAAAACACTCGAACGAGTTGTCTTCAACCAGGTCTCATTGTTTCTTTCCCAGTACAACAAACTGGATGCTAAACAGTCAGGTTTCAGGAGTGGCCATTCAACTGAGACAGCGCTAATCTCAGTCACTGAAGCCCTGCGGATTGCAAAAGCCGATTCCAAATCATCAGTCCTCATTCTGCTGGATCTATCTGCCGCTTTTGACACGTCAATCATCAGATCCTCCTGTTCAACCTCTCATCACTGAACATCACTGGGATTCCACTTCGCTGGTTTGAATCCTATCTCACTGGTCGGTCTTTCAGGGTGGCCTGGGGAGGGGAGGTATCCAAAGCACATCAATTGGTCACTGGGGTTCCCCAGGGATTGATTCATGGACCCCTCCTCTTTTTCACATACACTACATCACTGGGTTCCATTATACAGGCACATGGCTTCTCCTACCATTGCTACGCTGATGACACACAGCTCTATCCGGAGGTGGGTAGTAACGAGTTACATTTACTTTGTTACATTTACTTGAATACATTTTTTGGGTAACTAATACATTTAGAGTATATTTAAAGATGGGTACTTTTACTCAAGTACATTTTTAGAGAAAAAAAAAATCTTCGTTACTGTGGGCGGCGCTCCTCTCGTTACTTTATCTCAATGCAATAAAAGTTAAAACTGCTTCAGTTTATTCCAAACGAGCCGTCTACGTTTCTCTGGTCACTTTTTATGAGCGATGCCCATTTGCAAATGATTCATTCTTTTGAGTCGATTCTGTTCAAAGGCTTGATCAAACCAGTGAATCGGTTCACGAATCAGTTTGAATGATTTGTTCAGTTCCCTGCGACATGCGCTGATGGTCCTCACTCAGATAACATCAAGAGCGAAGCGACGTGTGGAATTTCAATTAGTTAATTAGACAGTCTTTTATTAGATGAAACGTGTGCTGTCTACGTTTCCACATTAGCACATTCGATTACAGAACCATACATGACAAGTTTGTTGCTGTAATTTATACAGAGTATAAGCTGTGTATGTACTAGACAAAGCTGTGCAGAGGCTACGACCTGTACTAGACACAATACATTTTATTATTTCGCTTGCATTGTTTCGTTGTGTTGCAGAACGAAAGCAACATTTGTTTCATAGGTTTCAGTGTCGTACATTTATAATACATTATTTATTTTAAAATATAATGTGCTTTGTTTCATTGTGTTCAGTGATAGGTCAGAAGGTTTTCATCAGCTGTTACTCCAGTTTTCAGAGTCATATGATCCTTCAGAAATAATTCTAATATAGTGATTTATTACCAATGTTGAAAACAGTTTTGCTGCTTAATATTTTTTGGAACCGGTGACATTTTGTTCAGGATTCTTTGATGAACAGAAAGCTAACAAGAACAGCATTGATAATAAATTAACATACTGGAATGATTTCTAAAGGATTATGACACTGCATGAAGACTGGCGTAAATGCTGATGAAAATTATGATTTGCATCACTGAAATAAATTACATTAAAAATTATTTAAAGTCACAGCAGGTATGATAGTGGCCTGGGTCTTGGAGAGTTTGGTCTTGACTCCTGTTAGCCTCTTACTAAGGCTTACGAGCACATAAAATACTATGTACATAGAGATGGCATATAGATGGATGAGATGTTGGCTGATTACCCTCATACGCATGATAATAGAGAGACTTTCTCTTCATCTCGCCACTTCATAAATGATCCTCAAAGATTTCCCCCTGGGATATTACCAAAGCAGGATTATGGAATGAGAGCTCTGTGATGATCTATGCGAGATTAGTGCTTTATAAAAAAGCTTGAATCAAATCAGAATGGCTGTGTGGGAAATTAAAGTCTGGGAGAGCACTATACGGGAAGCTGCCATTATTGTGTTCATAAACAGCAGCAGTCCAGGTAGCAGCAAGCTACCTATGTGTGTGTCAGCTACGCTGGTTTAATACAAACACTACGCGAGAGGAATGGTTGCTTTGAATGAGAGCCACTGTTTGAGGTTCTCATTTAGAGGAATTGAAGCTTCAGGAGTACCGTCAAAGCCCCTGCAGTTGGCCAGTAATTGCATTGGCTAGGTAGAAATAGAAACTTCGCAGAATAATGAATGATGCCTGAAGGGGCAATGGGGCTTTCATTGAGTGTGACGTCACATGGACCGGTCAATCTTAGACTCAATCCACCAGACCGCCCTAATCACAGGGCCTGGTCCTTTGGAATGGCTCCAACTGATTCATTGTAATAGTTTCCTTCTCCTTCAGAAGTCAGAGGAGTCCAAGGATGTGCTGAAGGGGAGGGCAGCACTTTCAGCTCCCGCATGCTGAGGAATGAAATGTCAGAGTCACTTTGGCTCTCACCTAAGCCCTGAGCTCACAGGTTTGGACAGTATTAACAGTCTGATGCAACTCCACAACTCTAGCTGGCAGTCATGCTGAATGCAGAATCTCATTAAACCAGAATGTTCTCTTATATTGTAACTAAAGGATCCTCAAAGATCTTCCTGACCTTTTATCTTCAAAGCTGTGCACAATCCTTCCCCTTTTGTCTAGAAGTCAAGGGACTTTCTGCAAATATACACGCAAGGAGGCCATTAACCTCTACTAGTATATGTTTGAAATATAATGAACTCTGAAGAAGGATACAGTATTTAGAGAAATAAAGATGTCAAAACAAATTATTTTATTTTATTTTTTACTTTCTGCAGCTTCAACGTTATTAGTCATTTGCAACTCTGGTGATTATCTCAAAAAGTTCACATGAGTAAAAATGTTATTATTCAATGAATTCATGTTTCCATGGATTCTGCATGGATGCATGGGAGTATTTGTGCAGCTATTATAGACCTCCTTCTATCCATTATGCCCACATTCACAAGTACGATTGCATCATATAACATCATTACATCATTTTAGTCAGTTTCCCATGACTGACACATAACTGAGGAGGTAGTGATATTATGTGCATGGTGGGAGTATTAACATGGGCTTTATGCCCTCTGGCTGACAAGTATAGCACAGTGTAAATAGCCTACAATTCAACATGTCAACTGGTTAGTTGGGCAAGCAGAAGGGTTGTCAGATACACATTAAAAAACCTGTTGCAATTTGTATGCAACAGACGAGATAAGACAGTGCATGACCTTAAATCTGTCAGCACAGTCATGTCTGACCTCCCATATTCCCTCTACGAACTTGCTGTGAATCAGCATCATACCAGCATTCAATGCAGAACGAGTTATGATTCCTCACATAGCTTTTTTCATAACATTCTAGAAAAAAACACCTCATTTAACACTTGTTTTCAGTGCATAATAGGCTTGCCAATCAATTGATTTTACAATTGACTTTACAAAAGTAGTTTTAGAAGCCAATATAGTGTTACTTTTGAATATTATCACAGCAATCCACACAGGATGTGAAATGTGGACCAACACGTGGAAGTCAAACTGCGACAAACTCTTCATGATATTGATTCAATGTAATTCACTCATGTATTGTTTATAGAGAAATTATGTAATGGAGTGGCCATCTGCTGATGCCTCAAGGCAAATGACGAGCCACAAGAGTGCAGAAGTGAATCATCTACAACAGGCCAGCAAAGAAGACAAACCATGTGGTCTAAAATGTCTGCTGTGGAAGACACATGCAGCCACTTCATACAAGTTGCATGAGGTAGACTGAACTCTGAGCAGCTTGATGATTGAACAATGGTTCATCTTTGAGAATCTGGAACTCACAACTGATCCTCCAGAGTACAGGCTTTGCAAAGACGTGTCTGGGTGGTAAAGAAGACATATGATCTTCTCACATACTATGACTCTGCCCAGGAATTTTACCCATAAGTCCATATCCTGGTGCATCTGTGGGAAGGTCATTGGACTGTAACACTGACAGATGCATTGACCACCCCTGCGTCTCTCCATAGCTGACATGATCATGTCACTTCCTGGCACAGATAATTACAGAAGACAAGAAGTCAAACAGATGCATCTTAGGGGAGGAAAACAACAAACTAAACAAGCGAGTACAAGCCCGAAAGCCCCAAGGATGACATTCAAACTTCACACAGAAAACAATGAGACGTCAAGGCGAGATGACAGCTGCGAGAGGTCATCTTCGAGGCAAGAACTGTGATGAAATGATGAATTTACAGTGATGGATGCCACCCTGGCTCTTCAATGCAGAGGGAATACCCGTCAAGACTAGGAGAATGAAATAATCATTGCCATTACACAAAATACACTGTGTGACATCTCCAGAGGGAAATCAAGTCCCAAAAATATGGAAAGCCATATTAAAACTGGTCTTGAAGGAGTAGTGCATCCAAAAAAAATAAAGAAACTATCATATGTGACCCTGGACCACAAAACCAGTCTTAAGTCGCTGGGGTATATTTGTAGCAATAGCCAAAAATACATTGTATGGGTCAAAATTATCAATTTTTATTTTATGCAAAATTCATTAAGATATTAAGTAAAGTGTTCCATGAAGATATTTAGTGAATTTCCTACCGTAAATATATCAAAACTTCATTTTTGATAAGTAATATGTATTGCGAAGACAAATTTAAAGGCGATTTTCTCAGTATTTAGATTTTTTGCATCCTCAGATTCCAGATTTTCAAATAGTTGTATCTCGGCCCAATATTATCCTATCATAACAAACCATGCATCAATGGAAATCTTATTTGTTCAGCTTTCAGATGACGAAATCTCAATTTCGAAAAATGTACACTTATGACTGGTTTTGTGGTCCAGGTTCACATATGACCTTTCTGAAGACTTGGAATTGTATTTTAAGATATTTTAAAGCACTTCTAATATGTATGGGCCCATTACATTGTAATAACATGGATTTTCATTTTTGGTGAATATTTTAAATCATGTTCAAGCAAATGTTCAACAATCTCAGACTGAGCAGGAGAATTAAGAGAACATGGAGAAATATTATTTGAGGCAGGTCTGTCAACATGATGTAAGCAACTGATGCATGGCAGATGAGACAGCTGCCAGTGTTCATTTGTCTCATACTCAAACGTCAATCCACAAGCTGGGAACAAGCCTAAGAAACAAATCCCAGATGTTTTAACAAAAAAATCTAATTTACGAGATGACAAAGAAATTCAAAATTAAATGTACAATATGTAAGTTTTCACCACAAGATGTCGCATTTCTAGCACAAGTTTAAGCACTCTCAAAAAACAAGTAATTTTCTTTTCGAAAACAGTATTGGGATGTGACGGATTGCGGGGGGTATGGGGGGGGGGGGTCACGATACAGTCTCAGCATTGTGATGTCTATCAGCCATCAGCGATGGACGATGGTATCAGGTGTGTTCGACTTGGCGCAGCGCTGCGCAGAATGATCACTGTGTGACAAAGTACCGCGAGAGCAATTCGAAAACATAAGGATCCATCTTCTCTTTTATCGCTCTTGTGGTACTTTGATGTCACACAGTGATCATTCTGCGCAGTGCTGCTTCAAGTCGAACACACATATCGTCTATTGGCCCAACATATGGCAAACGCGCGGGGGGAGGCCTGAGCCCATTCAGAACTACGGGAGCATCGGCAGATGTTAAAGAGTGAACCGATTTTCATTCAAACAAGTCGACGTAAACTACACATTTGAGTTAATCGATAAAATTGATGTATCGCCCAGCCCTACCACAAGCTATCATAAACATACTTAAATCCACCAAGTGGATTTAATACTGAAATCAGTCATAATGTTCTTTGATAATGTAAATGTTCTTTGCTCGTTTTCTCTGTACAATTTATCCGCTGTTTGAATATCTGTGGAAGGTACAGGTAATTCATTACCTCAACCGTGAATGTGATTTGTTAATCTCATTACTGAAAACTATGTCTTTTTTCTTAATTTTTTTATTGTGAAAACGACATCTCCCATCGTTCCACCCGTCTTCACAGCGTCAACAAGCTTCGCCTTTGTTATTTTTTTGAGCATGCGGCCTTTAGTGACGAAATCTTACACATTGTACCTTTAATGTCAAATGTACATTCTAACGATATTTTAAGGGCTTTGCAATGTAAACATCAAAACAAAGTAGGTAAATTCGAAGATATGGTACTGATACAAATTTTATGCCTGGCCTATAATAATGTGTATTATAGATCAGACTTAAAAAGCAGTACTCAATACAACAGGGCTTCAATGCCCCATCTACTTACAAAGTGGTCCTCAGCCTCAAAATGGTTCAAGACCTCTTTTTTAACCTGCTATTTTCAACTTCACCTACTCTCAACTTTAAATAGACAAAATACTACATGTTAGTGGTTCTTTTGAACCTCTTTGGGCTGCTAATGGGACCTTATAATCTGAATCAGCCGCAGGGATCACTTCAAAGGCAGTGTACATTTCCATTTAACTCAACTTGGCTCTCTAGCGTCCATCGTCCTCTCCATGTAATTGCCCGCACAGTGTGTATTTTTGTCAGCATTTGTGCTTTGTGCCATGAGTGGTCTAATTACCGAGCAGAGCTGAAGCGAAACAGAGGTACTTCAATAGTACAGCCTGTCAATACCCACATCCATATCCACTAACTTCTGTACGGAGGAGAAAAAGAGCATCAGCGAGTAATGAAGCAGAAGATGTTCCTAGGAGAACATTTCCCACTAAACAAATACACTTCAGTGGTTAACAAGACATGTGGGAGCTCTATGTCAATACAAAGAAAGGAATACTTTTTACTCATAGTATTTTTTTTCATTGCATTTCGGTAGCCACTAGAGCAAACAGAAGAGCATTGTGGTTTCATCCACAGACTCAAAGTTGATCCCTCAGGCATTACACATGCTTGCCCAGGCATGGCGCCATGTGCCTGTCTTAAAAGTGTGCTATATCTCAGTAGGGAGCTCATGATGGAGCAGCAGGGATGTCAAAAACATCATCCGAGAGGTGTGAGATAATACGGACAGTTACAGACAAGCCTATTCCCGATGCTGTTGACCCACAGCATCATCTGTGCGGAGCTGATGATCACTGATGCTCCTGGGTTCATTAATGAAATCAAACTCCATGGACGTCGAAGTGATCCGACTGTTATATATAATACAAAACAAGGCCAGACTTGGCAGTCAATTCATCCCAGGATTGTTTAAATTGTTAATATTTAACTTTTTTTTTACACAATTGATCACTGAATATCTCTTAAATGTATCTTTTTTTTACACTAGCGTTCAATAAGAGATAACTTTTATTCAGCAAAGATGCATTGCATTGACCAAATGTGACAGTAAAGACATTTATATATGTTACAAAATGTTTAGTTTTCAAATAAATGTTAATTTTGACTTTCTATTCATCATAGAATCCTGAAAAAAGTATCACGGTTTCCACAAAAATATTAAGCACCACAACTGTTTTTAACATTGATAATACGATATCTTTCTTGAGCAGCAAATTAGCATATTAGAATGATTTTTGAAGGATCATGTGACACTGAAGACTGAAGTAATGATGATAAAAAATTCAGCTTTGCATCAGAGAAATAAATAACATTTTAAAATATAGTTATTTTAAATTGTACAATTTCAGAATATTGTGGTTTCTACTGTATTTTTTTAATAAATGCAACCTCAGTAAGCACAAACATGTTACAAACCTACCTTAACCAACTTTTAAACTGTAGTGTAAATAAATCATATAATTAAGAATCACTTATTTTATTATTGCTCATATACTTACAATGGCTTTAGATAAAGGTAAAAGGTCGTTTTTGGGGCATTTGCTTAAAAGCATTATTTTATTAAAACTTTCACTCTCATATACATCATTACAAGAACATTCACCAGACATTTTTGCTACATTTATAATTTAGATGGTATGTAAATTGGATCTTTGCAAGATGCTTATTCACAAAGTCGATGAATGCACTGGTTTCCAGATGATACGCTCTTTTTTCAGACACCTCTGTAATGCACATGTGCTCACCGTGATCATTTCAACTCTGTAGCTGGTCCAAAAATACACAGTACGGAGCCATCATTACTATGTACGTTCAGTCATAAGGTGGAAGTGCACCACTCTGCTCCCCCTGTAAAAGTGCAATAACACCATAAATCCATAAGCAAGGACATTTCTGCCTGTAGCCATTTCGATTCTCCTCATAAATATTAGATACGCCTTTTTAAAGACTGAAATAGGAAGCCATTGCATGGCGCCTCACCACTGCAGATTCCACTAAAGCTTTTGCAGGAAAAACATGCACGGCTATAAAACTTTCAGCGCATCTCTGTGAGGAGGTGAAGCAGGGACACCTAGATTCCTCATAAATAATTAATGACTGCTGACGGAAGTAGCGGTCGAACAGAAACTCTTGTGCCACAGCTAGATAAAACATATTTAAAACGTGACTTGGGATTTTCCATTAAAAATCTATCACCAGTAAGGGCAAATTGACTGGGTATTGAGAGATGGTTCAGCTAGAATTATTTGCCTGCAACAGGGTTCCGTACCAGCATAATTGAAGGAAAAGTATGGCCTAGAAGCTAAAACAAGTGTTGGGAAACTCTAACATAAAATGAGCAGTCATCTGAAACACTGCTGCGGTCTCCAGAGCTTTCACAGGTGTGACAGGTCTCCTCCTGGATTAGGGAGCGCAAAAGCTGGCAGTCTTAGAGATCTCTAGGCTATGTCTGCCTATTTGTAGAAGATACCAAATGTGAAGAGGTCCCCACTTTTAAGGGTCGCAAACATCAAAACAAGCCATTCTACATCCTTCGCATCCATGTCAACTCAAATCTAGAGTCTACCCTCACTAATCACTTTGAACGAAAATATCTACCAATGGCAAAAAGTGTCCTTCAAGTTAAAAAAAGCAGTGTCCTACCTCAGCCCTGACTTTAAAACCCACACATTACTTTTAAATGAAGAATTATATTAAGCTTTCTCAGCAAGTTAATTTAATTAAGTTAAGTTGGCCAATCAGAGCAGACTGTGCTTGTCGGAAGGAGGGGCTTTGTAGAAAACAACGTGTTTGAGAGAGGCGGGGCATAGAGGAACTAAAACAATGCACAGTATTTGAAAAATTATTAGTTTTTTGAACATTAAAGCATGTCAACATATTCTGTTACACTAAATACACAAAATAATGATCTTTAAAATGACATCATATTATACTACTTATAGTGAGTAGACTGGTAATGCACTGGACATGAACGATACAAAAAAATCATGCAGTATGAATGATAACATGGATAAAAATGGGAAATAAATGAAAAATAAATCCAAAAGACCTGCATTTATGGACCTATCTAAGGACCAGGAGCCGGTTGCATTAATACTGTGTCTTAAAGGGATAGTTCACCCAAAAATGAAAATTCTGTCATTAATTATTCACCCTCATGTTGTTCTAAACATGCAAGGCCTTCGTTCATGTTCAGAACACAAATGAAGATATTTTTGATGAAACCCGAGAGCTTTCTGACCCTCCATAGACAGCAACGCAACTACCACATTCAAGATCCAGAAAGGTAGTAAGGACATCGTTAAAATAGTTCATATGACATCAGTGGTTCAACCGTAATGTTATGAAGCTACGAGAACACTGTGCAAAAAAACTAAAATAACGAACCAGAGGATGTACAATGTTGTGGTATCTTGGAAAACTTGTTGACCGATCCAAGATGGCAGACACGTTGACTTGTCTGAAGCAGTCGAATGTGGCATCTACGTACATATATCTATGGAAACCAACTATAACAAAGTTCTGCACATGCAGAACTACTACTGTAACTCATTGGTCATCCATGAGTAATTGTGCTTTTACAGTCAAACATATAACACCTCAGTGTGATCTATCCCACACCTCTCGGTCCTGCTCACCTCCATATATCATCTGTTTCTCTCTGCCACTTTCCATTACTTTTTCCCTTATGTGCAAGGACGAAACAACTTTGAATTTGAGTCAGACTTGTCTCAATCCTTATGCATTAGCTCACGGCAGACAACACTGGTTGTTGCAGTCTTCTCAACTTGAGACATAAAAGCAAGTCGTAAAAGCTCAGACACTGCGGAGGTGGAAGAGGGCGAACATTAGGCTCTTTACTTCATTAATTTATGAACTCCTCTACCACTATAAAGTCTAATGTTGCCTTTTATCTTCACTGCTGGCAACGGTTCACTCTCAACATGTGTGGAAGAAAGACAAAGACAAAAAGAAAGACAGACCAAAAAGATTCTTTCAATAGTGAAACTCAATGGAGACATCTGGCACAAGTCAATGGTAAATAAAAGAAAAAAGTTTTTTTAATAAGTTTCACAATTATAACACTTACGAAGTTCTCCAACTTTGAGAATTTCACACAGCATCTTCGTCAGTTCGATACTACTGCGCCCGAATGGACATTCATGCTTATCCTCACGACTGCTGTTCTCCAGTACAATCTGTAATATACAGACAGAATTAAACGGGTTAACTAAATGTGTACATTTAATAGTATTAAATCTATTAAAGCATAATGTTTTGTAGAAAAAAAAAAACTTTACATAAACTACTTTTAATGTTTGGGTGTAACCCGGTTACTACATTATTGTTCCATATTCCAATAAAAATAAAAAATTAATTATATATATATATTCTTATAGCTGTGCCACCAAAGAAAAACTGTATAAGCTGTATTTCAAGTTAAGAGGGGTTGTTGTCCTGGAACTTGATGAGGAGACCCCCAAACAAATATGTATTTACACTGCTAAATGTAAGGGTTTTGGAGTGTATACTGAGCACTGAGTGTATTTTAGTATTTATCAGGGTATCGCAGCGAGCAGCGATAGGCTGAAGAGTCACAGAATGCAGTTGTGTAGGGCCGTGAAGTGGAATAGTAAAAGTTAAAGAGTTATGCAAAGAGACAAGTATTGTCCTCCTCATTCAACACCACTCTACTTTCCTTACTGAGTCTATGAGTATGACTAGAGGGGGGTAGATGACGCATTTTGGAGGAGAAAGAACTAAAAAAAATTTAAGCAACAGCAGAGAAACCAGACACAAAAATCAGATCAACCATTAAGATTCACTCAGTTCCAGCCCTCTTGCACAAACTGTAAAATACATGCAATCTATAACAAGCATTTACAAAATTATAGGTTGAATTTCATTTCATATCTTTATTACAACCCATCTTAAAGGGATAGGTCACCCAAACATTTTAATATTGTCATTAATTACTCAACCTCACGTCATTCCAAATCCGTAAGACACATATTAAGATATTTTTGTTGAAATCCGAGAGCTTTCTGACCCTTCATAACCAGCAACTACCATTTTCAAGGCCCAGAAAGGTAGTAAGGACATCGTTAAAATAGTCAGTGATTCAACCTTAATTTTATGACCGGGACGAGATGAAATTGTTGAATAAAGTCATTATTTTTGTTTACTTTGTGCACAAAAAGTATTCTCGTAGGTTCTTAAAATTACGGTTGAACCACTGATGTCACATGAACTATTTTAACGATGTCCTTACTGCCTTTCCGGGCCTTGAACGTGTCAGTTGTGTTGCTATCTACGGAGGGTCAGAAAGCTCTTGTATTTCATCAAAAATATCTTAATTTGTGTTCCTAAGATAAAGAAGGTCTTACGGGTTTGCAACAACATGAGGGTGAGTTATTAATTACAGAACTTAGATTTTTGGGTGAACTATCCCTTTAACGTAAAAGCATGACTCCGGTCTTCATCGGTAAGGTAACACTTGGCTTTAAAGGTGTTAATTGAGCACTAGTGCTCAGCAGACTATATCAGACTATAAATAAAACAGGTTAGAAATAAAGAAAGCATTTTATTTCCACACCTACGTAATGTGAGCATGTCTTACCCTGATATAAGCGTCCTGATGGTGTCTGGCAAAATAGAGCATGTTGTCCAGAGCCAGCATCCCAGGAGGAATCTGAGTGAAGTCCACCGCAGGATTCACGTGATTCTACACAAACACAAGCATGATCGAGAGTAAACACACACTCCAGCCGTGACTCCATGACTCGCATCGTAATCATGCCAAGAGTCTCGTATTGCATTCAGAGTGGCCAAGTCAAGATAAGACATGTGTTAAATTGGTTCCTCAGCACAAACTGCCGAAATAGTCCGTGATTCAGAAACAGGCCTGCATGTCCCCGGTGGATGACAAAGGCACAGCGAGCTTTCTGCAAATGCTAGGACTGTGATATCAGCTCCCTCTACTTGACTAACTAATCTATGCTTTTCAGAATATTTGCATTTGAGGATGAGGGCTCGGTGGCTGTCTAACTGGATTTAGAGTTGCCAATTACACTGTGTTTAAAAGCTCTTGCATTCGGATGGACCCTGGTGAGTCTGGGGCGCTGAATAGATGAACCACACAGAGTAAAAACATGGTTTATTACGAGACAAAGAAACGAAGAGAGAGAAACAGAGCTAGAGGGTATGTTTGGAAGGGCATACTAACTTTTGTAACTTTTTGCCTTTATTTCAGTAGGATGAAAGTAAGTGAACCGGAAACAAAGTGGGACAGAGTGAGGGGAACGGGATCAGGAAAGGTCTGCGAGTTGTGACTCGAACTCAGAATGCCCAAATCGCAGTGGTGCTACATGTTCACTAGACTTATGTTCAACATTCAACACTTATGTTCACTAAAGCTGCATTTGTTGTGAAATATTATTACAATTTAAATAACTGTTTTCTATTTTAACTTATTTTAAAATAGCATTTATTCCTGTGATGATCCTTCAGAAACAATTATAATATGCTGATTTGGAGCTCAAGAAATACTTATTATTCTTATTATCAATGTTAAAAACAGTAGCGCTTAATATTTTTGTGGAAAACGCAAATCTTTTTTTTCAGGATTCCTTGAGGAATACAAATTCAAAAGAACAGAATTTAGAAATACTTTGTAGCATTAAGATCTCATCGACTCATCGAGTCTTTTTGAGGGATAGTGTATGTACAGTATATTATATAGAACATACTGCATGCTACAGTATATACTGCATAGTACAGAGTATGCAAAACACTAATATTCCATTCGAAACAGCCAGAGTCCACTGGCAGAGCACGGTACTTAAAGACACATCTGTGGCGAGGGCACTGGAGACCAATTTCCCATCCATCAATGTGACAATGCCCTGAGAGAGTTGGAACACAGCCCTCATTAGCAACACTGCTGTCTTAACACATTCTGCACAGCTCCCTAACAGCAAATCACAGGGAGCAACAAACTCCAGACTTCTAAAACGCAGTCAAAATGGTGTCTAGACACTCATTTGACATTGGTGGCATGGGAAACAAGCGTGTGTGTGTGTGTGTGTGTGTGTGTGTGTGTGCGTGTGCATGTGTGAGGAGGTGTCAACACCGCAGGAGGAATTTAGGGAAGGCCTATATTTATTTATTATATCAAATTGATATATTTATTAAAATTAATTTAAAATATATTTAAATCCGGACTGTACATTAACTTTTTTGCACATAGCACTGGTGCTATAGAAATTTAAAGTTTTATAGCACAGGCCAAATAGCTGCAGCACAAGTTAGGGGTGAGCGATATGGCATACATTTCTTATTCTTTCAGGAAAATCACAATTCATGATTTTAATCACAATTCTTTATCATGTTGGTTTTACCATTTTGCAAGTTGCCTGAGCATTACAGCCAAACTAATTTCCCTATATTGTAAAAAAATAATAATAATAATAAAAATTTCAAGGTAGCAAAATATAAAAGAATGGCAGACATTTAGGCCAAAGTGGGCGAAGAAAAAAAATATATCATTATTTTATCTTTGTTCTTAGAAAATAAGAAAACATATATACAACACATACTATGCAAATAAAACAAACAGTGCTTTATTTTCAGGTCCAGTATTTAGCAGTAACATTCAATAAATTGAATGAACACATTAAATATAGTGTTTTATTCAATTTCAATTCAATTTATTGAATGAACACATTGTATTCAATTTATTGAATGAACACATTGTATATAGTGATTTAATCATATATACAATGTTTAGATTAATTATATATTTTTAAAGCAACTGTATTAAAGTTAATCAGTCATGAGTAGTGAGTGATTTTTATCTGTTATCATGTTTCATTAACATTAAAAGAAGTTCACCCAAAACTGAAAATTCTGTCATCTGTCTGTCAATTCTGTCATAGTGTTTAATTTTATACCATCATTTACTGTCTCAAGTCGTTTCAAACATGAATTAGTTTCCTTCTTCTGTTGAACAAAAGTTATTTTGAAGAATGTGGGTAACCAAGCAGTTGCTGATCCCCAATTACTTCCATAGTATTTTTTCAGTGTGGACCAACAACTGTTTGGTTACCCAAATTCTTCAAAATATCTTCTTTTGTGTTCAGCAAAAGAAAAATGTATACAGGTTTGGGACAACATGTGAGTGAGTAAATAGCCTAATGACATACATTTTATATTTGATTGAACTATTCCTTTAATTAGAAAAGCAAAAAAGGCCACTAACAGAAGCTTGCTCTATTCTATCTATTTTAATTGTATGTATTATATAATAAAAAAACAAACTTGCTACATGTACTGCATTAGGCTAACTGAGACTTGTTATAGCACTCGCGTATCATTGCTCTTTTGTTGGTTTTATTGCTCCTATTGTCCTCGTTTGTAAATGAGGACCTGCTAAATGATTAAATGTAAATGTAATGACAAGCGGCAGTTTATGTTTAGTTATGTTGCTTTAAGAGCTGCACGCATCAGTTTCTCCATCTACCGTTTACTTTCATTTGAGACATAACTGTGTTTATATGTAAACCTTGAGTGTTTTTGACAATAATAGACGTGAAATGAATCAGACGCAAATCAGTAATCAGGCGCTGTTTAACAGGCTTGTAGTGCATGCGCTTCATGTGTATCAGAAAAAGGGAGAAGGGTCTGGCTGCAGACAGCACTTGCACTCTCAGCACTTGCACGCTCAGACACTTCCGCTTCCGCTAGTGATGTCACTTGCAGTCTTTTAATTTTTTATTTTGTTCTATTTATTGATTATTTTTTGTTTGAATCTCTGAACATTTTACAACAGTAGCCAGGTGGTGAAGACATAACATTTAATATCATAACATACAAGGTCCTGCAAGTCATCTGTAGGAGGAAAATACAAGACCCGCAAATCTGTGGCTACAGAAAAGCAGGACCTTGTATGTTATGATATTAAATTAGTTTTAATCGTTTAACCAGCACAGCGTCTTGTCTCCGTTGGCAACGCACACGATTCATGTCGAATGCAAGTGCCGAGAGTGCAAGTGCTGTCTGCAGCCAGACCCTATTGGAAAAAGGGCACATCAGAACAGCACGTGAATTAATTAATGCTTGACCGGCGAGGCTTTAAAGCAGATCCAAATAATGCACGTTTGTGATTGCGAATAAGTGCAGTGTCCCGTGAGAGTAAATATACCGCTGAGTTAACACTGATGTGAATGTATCAAGTGTCAAGTGCACATTGGACAGTATTGATTCGGCGGCGCGCAGAACTGCAAGCTGATAGAATGTGCGCTGTAGCGCATTACATGGGCGGCGTTTCCGTATGGCAGAGTTTGGCAGTTGGTTGCCATACCCTATCACAGTCAGGTGTGCCGTGAAAAATCATCCAAACTTCATATCTCGATTATAATACGTTATTATTTTAAATCAAAGTGTTTTTAAACATGTTTAACCAATGATAAGCGTTAAAAGGAGCTTGTCAGTAAAACTTTGTAACACCACTTGGTCATCATCTCTCAGCGAAACCTCGTAACTTCACCCCGCCTCCATTCAGATTGATGCGCCGCGCACAGCCTGGAAGAAACAGATCTCCGCTTTTTCGCAATGAAAGGGTAAAAAAATAATTGATGTTTGAATAGTACAGCATTTTCTTTACTCAAACACTATGTCTGTAAAGGCTGATGTTTTTGTGTGCTTGAAGAGTGGAGAAGAATTAGGTTGTTTGCCATCTATCCAATATAGGCTAATTTTGTACATTTTACATATCCTGTGCATAAGCGCCTAATTTGAGATTTTAACCAAGTGTATTAAACAATAAGAAAATATATTAATATTTTTTCATTCCAAATGATATTGTCAGCATTACAGTTTGAGTGAAAAGGTAAACATAAAACTAGCAAAAAACTAAATTCTACTAATAGTCATAGTAAAATGATAAAACATTTCTTGCAAACAAAATTAAAATGAAGTCATATATTTCATTCATTTCCCCAGCCCTTGAAACCTTAGTTGAAACCTGGGTGACAAATTCACATGAGAAAAAATATAGTGTCAAAATGTGACAGATTGACTGGCAGCATCTCTGCCATCTGGGCATGTCTGATGAGGTGACTTGTTTTGATGTGCAAAAGGAGAGAGAGCAGTATATTCTGTTAAAGTGAAATATGTCAAACAAATTTGATAAAAGAGCCCTGAATGTTCTGAGCTTAGCCGAGCTTCAATGGACTCAGACAATGCTTTGAACTATGCAATTATAGTGATATTATTTAGGAACAAACAGCTTTAGCTAAATAAATGAATGTCAAACAATTTTGGCTCACTGTTCATGAATTTTCTCTTGCAGCTATTTAATTAAGGCCTTATTAAATTGTTTGAACCTAAACGAGACAGAGACTTTTTCAATTGCACCCACATAGTCAAATGGGAATCTCCACCGCTGATTCAGAGTTGATTAAATATTATATACACTCACTGGCCACTTTATTAGATAAGCCTTGCTAGTACCGGGTTGGACCTCCTATTGCCTTCAAAACTGCCTTAATTCTTCATGGCATAGATTCAACAAGGTGTTGGAAACATTCCTCAGAGATTTTGGTCCATATTGACATGATAGCATCACGCAGTTGCTGCAGATTTGTCGTCTGCACATCCATGAAGCGAATCTCTCATTCCACCGCATCCCAAAGGTGCTCTATTGGATTGAGATCTGGTGACTGTGGAGGGCATTTGAGTAAAGTGAACTCATTGTCATGTTAAAGAAACCAGTCTGAGATGATTTGAGCTTTGTGACATGGTGCATTATCCTGCTGGAAGTAGCCATCAGAAGATGGTACACTGTAGTCATAAACGGATGGACATGGCCAGCAACAATACTCAGGTAGGCTGTGGTGTTTAAATTTTGCTCAATTGGTACTAAGGGGCCCAAAACGTGCCAAGAAAATATCCCCCACACCATTACACTACCACCAGCAGCATATACTGTGTGTGTGTATTGCAATGTCTTGTATGAAAACTTACGATGAAGCCCAGCTTTTTATAGTCTCTGGTGTACATGGACTTGCGCTTCTCAATGCTGCCACTGTTGTTAGACTCACACTCAATGTCAAAAGCGATCCTGCGTAGCTCGAAGATGATGTCCCTCTGAGCCTATACAAACACAGGTTCAAAACCTTATTATTACACAGCTTGATTCTGATCTCTCCATCACAACAAGTTACATGTTTCTCATATCATTCTTTCTTTCTCAAAGTAATAAAATGGTAACACTTTAGTATAGGGATCAATTCTCATTATTAACTAGTCTCTTATTAGCATCCCTATGATTAAGATATTGGCTGTTTATTAGTACTTATAAAGCACATACAGCGGGTTAGGGCTGCACGATTATGACAAATCATAATTGTTGATTATTCCCTTGAGATTTGTAATTATTATTTTGAACAGATTTATGCCATTGTTTGAAGCTGCATGCCATATTTTTATATAAAATATATATATTTTTAAAAAGGCTGAAAACACTCTTCCAGAACTTTTTTTTTGTCAATTTTTATTGTTGCAAATTGCATTTGTATTGCCACCCCACCCACCATATACGATCTTACCTAGCCCTAACAAAGCAATCCCTGATTAGTACACAATGACAAAAAAACACCATATATATATGCAAACATATGACTAAGGTCACACAGTGAAAGTTTACATTTATCTGAAACATAGGAATATATTTTAGAAAGTTTTGCCTTCGAAGGATGAGCTCTGTGAATCGTTATAAATTGTATAAAGCTAAGTCTAGCACATGAGGTGGGGGGTCTTCCTGGGCTTTTATTGCTTTTTTTATTTGGGCTGCAGATGTACATTTGACAGTACCATTTTGAAAACTGTAACGGCCTCATCTTTTATACATAACCAAGAGTACAGCACCTCATTGCCATTGTAAAAAAAAGTAGCCCAACTATATGGTTTCTATGGTGTTTGCACTGAAAAACAGTGGCATAAAGACATTCAGTCAATTACAAATCCACATAAACCGATAGAATAATTAACAAAATAATGTAATTATATTCCATTACTCCTTTGAACTCTGTGCTGAGCTCGAGTGCTTCTTACTGGATTTCACAGCGTTGTTTAGTGTGTGATCACGACTGGTCACTGTAATAAACGCATACGCTCTAAGCTCGTGCTGCGCTGTTTTCTTTTGAGGCGAGCAGATAAAAGGTCAGTGTGGCGCGCAGTTCAAACAAGTACCGCCATTTTGTTCCGCTTTTGACACGTTTGGCGTTTAACATATCTATCATGCACAACAGAGTGACAACGACTATCAGTTACACAAAATGTCTTTTATCCAGTGTGTTTGAGCTTGTTAAAAACCACGCTGCAAACACCTCTTAAGCACACAGAATAATGCAAGTGGGCATTTTTAATTGTTTATTTATTTTGTAATCGCGGCTTAGTTTGAACGATTATGTATTCGTGGCATCCATAAATGCGATTAATTGTGCAGTCCCACAGCGGGTAAAATAAGTATTGAACGAGTCACCATTTTTCTCAGTAAATGTATTTCTTAAGATGCTGTTGACATGAAATTTTCACCAGATGTTGATAACAATCCAAGTAATCCATACATACAAATAAAACAAAATAATAAGTTCAGAAATTAAGTTGTGTAATAAAATGGAAAAACACAGGTAAAAAGTATTGCACTACTTAAATGTATTTAATTCTTCGTACTAGGGCTGCAACAGTTAGTCAACATTATCGACAATGTCGACAATAAAAAATTGTCGACAAATGTTGTCGAGTAGTCGTTTGATCTCATATGACCTAATCTGTAAGAGCCTGCAATACTGCTGTTTGACAAGCGTGGCACTGTAGCGCAAGACTAGCTCAGCCGCACCGTTCAGCGCTTCAAACCCAGCCGAACGAACCTGAAGCTGGTGAGCGGTGTTTGAATGAATATGTAAATATATATTGCATGCTTTCCTCTTAGTAACGAACTAAACAACAAAAACTGACAGCAGTGTGAAAGCAGCAGTTTACATCATTTTTGATGCATGCATCTGATTACAACGATGTGGATGTTTGCATGAGCTCTGCAGTTCTCCAGTAAAGTCCAGTCACATCATGTTTATTTATATAGTACTTTACGCAACAGATAGCCTTAATTCAAGCAGCTTTACAGTATTAAACATGAAAAACCAGAGTCTGTGTCTCTTTCAGTAAGAATTACAACTTGTTATTCTGTTATAAAGTAGCTCTCCAGTGTGGAGCTAGCAAATGATAACATATTTTTACTAGAGTGAAAATAATTATTTAATTAAAGTGATAGTTTGGTTTACAGAGATCAAGCTTGATCTAGCTCAGGACTGTTTTGGTTATCATAACCCTATAAAGGTATTTTAAGACATTATGTTGTGAATAAAATAGTTTATCCAAAGCATCTTATCACTTAACTTAACTTTATTTTGTTTCTTATCTAATGACTTACAAAAGAAGATGTTAGGCTGAATAATGTTTCACTCAGTTACTTATTCATGTAGCTAATTAAATGGTGAGAGAGTCTCTGTCTGGCATCTCATTTTGTGTCCAAATACATCTATTTGTTTAAGGAATTGGTAACACTTTACAATAAGGTTTCATTTGTTAACAATGTATTAATTAACATGAATGAACAATGCATTTATTACATTATGTATTAATATTTGTTATGTTGGTTAATAAAAATACAGTTGTTCATTGTTTGTTCACAGTGCATTAATAAACCAATAAAAAAACACAACAAATATTTATGTTCAGTTATTTCACTTCAACTGCATAGAAAAGGATTATACATTGCCATTAAAGTAAATTACTGGAGAGATTTAAAGTAATTTTATCAATATAATACAGAAATAAACATTAGCAAAACAACATTGACATCTAGGCATATATTAAATATACTTTTGCATGATCTAAATAATGTATAAACTTAAATTTTAACTTTATTGCACTAATACTAATTGTTACTAATCTTCATGTATAACTTAATATTTTAACTAAATACAAATGCTGAATAATCAAAGTCTACTGATTAATCAGTGGAATAATCTATGATTAGTTGATTAATCGTTCTAATAATTGTTAGATTAATCGATTATCAAAATAATCGTTTGTTGCAGCCCTACGTCGTACAAAAGCCTTTGTTGGTAATGACAGCTTCAAGATGCCTCCAGTGTCACATGCATTGCTCGTGTGATTTTAGCCCATTATTCCACACACACAGTCTTTAAATCGTGAAGGTTCAGTGGGCTTCTATGAACGCTGATCTTTAGTTCTGACATTCTATTAGATTCAAGTCAGGTTTCTATTGGATTCAAGTCAGGTGATTGGCTGGGCCATTCTAGCAGCTTCATTTTCTTTCTCTGAAACCAACTGAGAGCTTCCTTGGCTGTATTTGTGATAATTGTCTTGCTGAAATGTCCACCCTTGTTTCATCTTCAACATCCTGGTAGGTGTTGGGATTGAACCAGCTAATATTCATCTCCACTGAGAAGGCGCAGGATTGCTTTCTAATTACTGCTAGATTTCTGCTCTAGTCTTGGCTTTCCATGCCTTTTTTCATGTGTTCAATACTTTTTCCCTGTGTCATTCAGTTTTATTATGTATAACTTAATTTCTGAACGTAATTGTTTTGTTTATATGTGTGGATTACTTGGCTTTCTACTGACATCTGGTGAAAATTTCATGTCAACAGCACCTTTATAAATATATTTTCTGAGAAAAATGATGACGCAATACTTTTACCCGCTGTATTCTGCATGACCATAATGTACATCCCTAATTCTACCCCAATACCTAAACTTAACAACTACCATACTAACTATTAATAAGCAGCAAATTAGGAGTTTGAGGCAAAAATCATAGTTAATGGTTTGTTAATAGCAAGAATTGGACCTTAAAATAAAGTGTGACCAATAAAATAATTAAACTGAAATCAATATCTAATGTCCATTAATGTATTGGCCAAGCAGCTGTATAATAAGTAGGACCAAACAGTTGAACAGTTATTACAGCTGTAGACAGAGGTTCACCTGGTCTTGAGGATCCATCTTTGTCATCATGCGGTCCTCCAAAAGATTAAAGGTCAAAACTTGTAGTACATATAACTGGTGGGCCATTTCATCATTTATGGGTTTGTTACTCCTGATCACATTCTGAAAATAAGAAAGAAGGAGCATTTTAAACAGATGGAGAGCATTACACTGCCGTGCAGATATTACTTTCCTTTTCTAAAACATCACTTTTGTTTTATATTCATAACTTTGATATGAAAGAAGCTACGCAAATAATAACACTACTACTACTACCACCTACTACTTTCCCAGGCCTTGAAGAAAATGAGATTTTCTGCATCAATTACTTGAGAGCAATAGCAGAGAGAGATGTTTATGTACAGACTGGCAAAATGCCATTCTACTCGTACTATTTTCGTAATATGTATACTGTGCACTTACGCCGAGGATGATTGAGCGCAGCTGCTTCTGTGCTAGAATGTGAGCCATCTCCTACAATCAAACAAAACATTGAGTCACCTTAGTTCTCACAGACTCGTACTCACATATTCAATAACCCCTTCAAAAGGTGTAGCTCTACAAACATATGCCATTTCTCAGCTAAATCACCTACAGAGGCTTTACCTCAACTAGAGATCACTTACTGTAAGAGGACAATCAAGGATGTTCACATTGTCCTCATCAAACTACCATTACGAGCACAGCAAGGGGAAGAAATAGTGAGAGAATGAGACAGAAAAATAGAAGAGAAAAGAAGCGAGAGAAAGTAGAGGCATTTTGTTAGTGGCACAGAAATGAAAGCAAAACAGACCTGAAGAAACTGTAAATCCACATTTATGATACGAGGCAGTTACACGAGCCTGCTGTGACTCTTAAGTCACTCTCTCTTACCTAAAGCTACTGTAAGCGATTTTTTAATACCACGCAATAAAATGTCCAACTACCTGACAGATATCACAAAAATAGGTGCCCTGAAAAACCACATAGCCCTGGGCTCTGTAAACAGCTAGCATGTGTTACCCAATCGGAACACTTGGAGACTCTCTCCGACTCGCTGTCTGTCATTCATTTCACATGTTCAGGTTTTGCTGGCGTCGGGTTTTCTGACACATCTTTCGAGAGCGGGCAAATGGTTGAAGTAATAAGAGATGATATAATTCAGTGGCCAAGTCTAAAGAAAGTTAGCAATATGGCTAATGTTGCTTACAACAGCTGTATGAAACTTGCTAGTTTTAATTTTTTCACACAATATCTTCCCTTCACTGAAGTTGATCAAAACAAGAACTAAATCAATATATGTACTGTACAAAAAAGAACCGTGGACTATTAAGGTGTAGTCATATTACCAAAATTTCAGTGAAATTTTCAGTGAAATTCAGAAAAAAAACTAGGTCAGCAATGTATAAAACACAGTTCTCATAGAAGCTCTCTCTTGGATAACAGAAAATTGTGTGTGAACTTAAACCGGTTACAAAATTTGCATTCTGCTCTAATGGGATAGTCGTAATTGCATGGATTCCAATTAAAATGACAAGATTTTGCCCATTAAAATTGGCAGAATAATGGTGAATGTCACCACACATTTAAAGATTGTTGTCTCACCCACTCTACTCAATTGACTATCAAGAATAACAGACATTAAATATGGGTGGAGGCTGAAAGGAAATGATCGGAGCTGAAAAACTCACATTGCACGCTTACAAAGACACAAATAGACACTCATACATGTACAAAATACAAAAATATGCCAAATTAAGCGACATATGTGGCCCTGGACCACAAAGCCAGTCTAGAACAAAAATGGACAAACATTGAGTGAGTCACTTGACATTTTCTCATGTCTTGCCTGATGAAGACACAGTGTCATTATTTAGTCCAGACAACAACAAACAAATGGAGAAAAAAATGGGTTTGTGTGTGTGCTGTACCTGTCTCTTCTCCTCAGGGGCTTTGAGGAACAACGCATTAATCACTGCGATGGTGTAAGTCTGAATGTCCTGATCCGTCCTGTTCCCAGAGAGGAAAAAAACTAAAACTAAGAGTGGCAATTAGGGGTGTCGCGATATACCGGTATTGACGATAACCATGATATTCAAAGTAACAATTATCGATGTCATGTAAATTTAGTGTGTGACGATATACTGGCGATAACCGCAATATTTAAAATGAACAGGTGTGTTAATACCACATGTAAATACTCCAGCGCCAGTACCAAAGAGCTATCAATTGTCCATACCCTTGCAGATGGGGGATGAGCTGGCCAATGGTGATTTCTTGAGCCACCTTCTGGTAGAGATCTTGACTGTTGAGCACCATTGATTCCAGGATGGCTAGAGACCTCTGGAGTACAGCAGTGTCCATGGCAGATTTACACACATAACTGGCAATCTGAGAATGAAGTGAGAGGGGCTTTGGTTGGTTAAAAAATATGCACAGAAATCTGGACACTGAATGTTTAAAAGCTAGAGTGCCATCAAAATAGCATATGAACATGGTGCAGTTCAGTGTATTGAGACTTTAAAATAACTATTTTTAATGATCAAACATTTTTTCTTCAGAAGAAGCAACTCTGTCACAAATGTATGCAAATTATATGTTCATGTATTATGTTAAAAGCTTTTTTTTATCCTCTTAGTACATACCATAAAAATAAATACATTCTTTTAAATAAATGAGCATTGCAGGGATAATGTAAAACCCAGAAATTAGCATTTTAGCTCATGGTTCTCGTTCCATTGTCCCAAAGTCACTCTGAAATAAGGTCTATGGTTAACACAAGCTCAAGATACTTTCACGCTTTACAACAAAATATATCAGTAATAATTTTAAAGATAATACTTTTCTTGAAGAAGTGGCTAAATGGGACTACAGAAGCTGTCTGTCACATCACACACTTTTACATTGCTGTGTTCATAATCACACTCTTTCATCAAACTTTCAGGGAAAATGGTTTTAAATAAAGACAAAGAGATTTCAGAACTACAGTGACATTCTAGTCTTGTGCCCCTTGTGTAGCTCTTTTACAGCTTAAGTCTAGCTTTGTACTTCTGGCATTTGTTTTTAGGCTTCAAAATTCAAGGCTGTGTTTTAAAGATTATTATGATGAAAAAAAGTTGGTCACAGAACTTATATTCTAAAGAGGACAAGTGTGATGCTAAAGTCCAAGCTCACCTACAAAAACACATCATCCCTGCAGCAATTTGATACCCTATTCATGGAAATTGCCAGCAACTTCTGAAAAGACTTCCACTGATACCCATGTGAACGCACCTTCTTGATAAAGGCCACAGAGAAGGTGTCCCAGGAGACAATGCCATGGTCCATGAGCTCCACGAAGGCCGTCAGTGTAAAGGAGAGCAGGTCACCAAAGCTAAAAAAGACAAGACAACAGCCACTAGCCACGTCTCTACCGCTCACCTGCACTGAAAGTACAGCTAAGCCTCAGCTTTACAGAGCGATAGCGAGCGAGAAGAATCAAGTACTGGTGCAGCTGAAGAACAGGAGGATATGGAGTCAGTCCAGCGGATGTTCCTGTCCTTCAGAAGAGCAGTGAATGCCAGAGAGATTGGCAGCAGGAGCAGCAGTGGAATTACACTGGCAGAAATGATCAGTGGTATCATGCAGCAGTTTGTTTTGGGGACATTACAGTTATGATGGCTGAGCATACAACTAAATACGCCAGGAACATTTAGGTTATATACAACTTAAATGGATATTTCACCCAAAAATGACTATTGTGATCATTTAAACCCTCATGTTGCTCCAAACCTGTATGACTTTCTTTCTTTTGTGGAACAGTGTTATCAAAGTCAAGCAAGTTTTTGTCATCCGCTATGTGATGTAGGGTCCGCACCATCAAGAGCAGGTCTCGAACCCGGATGCCGATCTACAGGAGATTAATGCTACATCCTCTAGCGTCAGTCGCTAGAGCGCCTCTTTTTGAGGTCAGGGAGTGAGGTTTACACACACCCCTATGGCATGCATCCGTTACAATCACCTAAACCTCACTCCCCATGGGTCACGGCACCAATGTAACCCCCCGGGTCCACACCATCACACGTGCGGGTCTCGAACCGGATACCGGAGGCGGGCGCTCTGCAAGATGCTAAGGCTACAGCCTCTACCGTACTGGATACATCCTTTACATGGAGACATAAAGGAGAGCCTATAAAAGGAATTAAATGTTGTGCCTAAAGACCACGATGCTACATATTTAAACACATAAACCTAAACACAACCAACCTACTGAAAGAAGTAATCTAACTCTAAATACACTTTACATAAATACTTTAATATACTGTAAACATGTTTTGGATTTACATGTAGTGTCAAGGTATAGAATTGCAGAAGTACAATTCTAGCATTATTTATTTACTTAATATTTTATTATTATATTTTAGATTTTATTACCAGATTAAATATAAATAAATTATATTTTTTGTTTTATATATTGGTCGTTTTAAATATTACTATAAAGCTTTAAATTCAGTATTAATTATAGTAATTTTAGTACTTAAACTTATTATTTTAGTTCAGTTTATTTCCACAGCAACATTTCTGTTATTAAGTTTTTCTGATGTTTGTGTTTTATTTCAGCTTTCAATTAACAAAACGATTTTTATTAGTTGTAGGTTTAGCTAACAATAAAAACACTGGTGTGGTGAACACAGTTCTTTAAAGTATGTATTTTTATGTTCCACAAAAAGGACATTACATTTTGGAACAACATGGGAGGTAAGTAAACGATGACAGAATTGAATTGTCATGTTTAGATTAACTTCAATAAACAGCAAGCTGTGATTGCACAGAAAATTGGGTAAAGCATGTCACTGATTTTGTCGATAATAGGGTTATTTGTATTAAACCTCAAATATTCCTTTAAGTAATAAGACTTAATTACTCCAGAGTTTTGAGTAAATCAGACCTTAATTAAATAAGCTAGTGTCTATAAAATCTCATTTACAAATCCTCAGTATGTGCGACAGATTTAGGTTCAGATTTTTGGTTTTAAAATGAATAACACTGACCCCTATCGTCACAAATACCTCAGTCCATGTCTTTTCGTTATTCTCATCATAAAAATACATGGTAAAACTTACAACATAACAGAAAATACAGTTTTTGACCAAAAAAATGTAATAAAACAACAGTTCAGACCAAGACGTCTCAAGTTATAAAAACATAAATAAGAACATAAAAGGCAGAGCCCTACATATGAAACAGAAAAGACTTAATGACTTAGTGTTGAGTATTTGAGGGCAGCAGGGAGTTAATACAGCGCAAGATAGACCTCATAATAAAAGACATAGTTGACCAGCAACTCATAAATGTACCACTGGGAGCAGGAAGTATTTGCAGCTGGAATTGGGCAAAACCCTACAAATAAATACCATGGTGACATTGAGAGATGATGAAATCTCACAAAGGCATATTTAATGTTGAGTAAATGTAATGTACATGAAATGTGACATGAGTTTAGCTGAGGCCACTGGTTTTTTATGACAACCAATCATTTTAGAGGGATCCTGGGCAACAGGACTTTAAGCAACAAGCAGTGTTTTGATCAACTTTAGGATGAATGGTGGGTGTTACAATCATGGAAATGTAAGCACATAATCTTGTCGATAAATGGAAGAAAAAAAATGTTTCCCAAAGGTTGGGGCAAAGTTCTCCCTAAAGCACCAATGTTGCCCAATACCACATGCAAAAGAAAGAAAGATGATTTGGTTACATGGAAATAACATCCAAATAAAACCATAAAATCATCAGAAAAATGGTAGTGACTGCAGCAGTTGCAAGTGTTCCCACGCTTTGATTGGGTTTTGAGCATGAGGCCAGAGCCCGATCATGCAGAGACTCCACACGGAGATTAGAGGGTTAAGTGACGGGGGTTATCCAGCTCGAGGGGAGGGGCTTACAGGGCTTCATAATCTTCTGCGTTTCTGATACCGTCTGAAAAGATTTAAAAACTTGAAGTCAGGTAGACAGAAACACACAAGTCAGGGCCCAAATATTCCTTTCTAAAACCATTATGACAATTGCAATAGGAAAATCGGGTTGTAAAATCATTGTTTAGGTTTTAAAGCACAATACAGAACATTTATAAATCAGTGTGCAGCATGAGCTGAGAGAAAACACATAGCTGAACATTAAAATTCCTTTCTGAGAGACAAAAAGCATGCAAAGCAGAACACTGGGAGAAGACGTCTGGGCAAAACACACACACACACACCACACACACACACAGAAACGACTGCAACACACACACACAACACCACACACACATGCCTGTACATGCATGTAATGCTTAACAAGTGCTTAACTCCCTGTGTGGTATGAGCATATGTGAAGATTACCAAATGATTACCAAATGTATCCATTACAAATCTCATTATTATATTGCATTCATTCACAACTCAAACATGGCTCGTTTCCCTCATGGTCCTGTCAGCAGGGCTATAATACACAGTTATGACTCATCATGTTTGGTCATTAAAGCTGAGGCACATTGCCTGTTTGCTGTATAATTTCTGAACCAATGACATGCACTTTACTTTTAAAACCTATTAGGTCTCATATAGGTTAAATTTGGGACCATACACTCAGGAAAAAAAAGGTACACAAAGTTTTCAATGGGCCAGTTTATTTTCAAAAACTACAAATATTCACAATTTAGGTTCTAATATGCATCCTTTAGAGGTAAATAGGGTACAAAGGTGTACCTTTGGAAAATATACCACCCCTGTGACAGCTTTTGTACCTTTTTTGTTACAGATTGAATGGGCTGTTGATGTAAAAAGACTGATAAAATGATCACATTTGAAGTGTATTGTTTACAGTCTTTTTTATAATATTGCTCGTTCACTTGCTTGCACACTTGTACGTATGCAAGTGGTACAACTGTTTCTTGTACCATTTCTGAACACATAACGGATTATAAAATCGCAGATTTCAAAGTACTGTTATATTAAGTGAAGGATAAGACCGTACCGTAAAATCAAATATATCGCATTATTTCATGCATTCATTCATGGTGTGTTCAGAAATCATTCTAAAATGCTAAATTGCTGTTCAAGAAACATTTCTTCTTATCAATTTTGAAAACAGTAATGAATCTTTGTATTTTTTGTGGAAACCGTTATAGATTTTGTTTTCAGGATTCCTGATTAATAGATAGTTCAAAATAACATGTATTATTTAAACAAATATTTTGTAACCTTATAGATGTCCTTGCTGATTAGAAGTATATTTTTTTATGAAAAAAAATCTTATTGACCCTAAAATTTGAACAGTAGTATACGTTTATCTACAAGTCTAGTTTATTGGGAAATGAAGACTCCTATTGAACATATAAAGCAAACCACGAATAAACCATTAATAATAAAAAGCCATGCATTGCTTTTAACACTTTTTAACAATACACTACAATTTAAAGCATTGACTATTCTTCACTTAATGTGAAGCAACAAACTTTAGTGTTTTCAAGTTCCAGTTGGATCTTACCTATCAACTGTGCAAATGTCGATTATGTAGTTTCAATATGCTGGTTACAATTATGACCAAACTTCAAATCACATTTAAAAAAACTTTTTTTTTTCAATGAGTGCTACGCTTTTTTACAGAGTGCTACAGCAGCGCATGACCAGAAGAGGGAGCTACTACACCACTAACTCTTCAACCCTCCAGCCGGCAACATTCATGCCCCATGATGTCAAAGTACTTGCTCCATACCCTCAAGAGTGCTGTCATGCTCAAGTCTTTTGAATAATCATGGCCTGGTCAGTGGCTAACAGGAATTCACGGCAAGAATGTGAGACAGTGTGTATTTGTGTGCATGTGAGTGTCCACTTGGATTCTTGACGGTATGAAAGGACTGCATAGAAACCCACACATAGGCTCTTTGAGGTCAGGAGCTGTTGAAACAGAGCTACTTCATGTAAAACATATTTCCATGGTCAGCTCTCCAGTGTACCAAAATGTTGAAACACCTCGGCTGGCGGCGAGCTCCGATAATAAAAACGCAGCAGCTATTAATTCAGTGAAGTAAAACCAACATCCCAATGACAGCCTAATTTCACTCAACCGCGAAGCACCAGAGGGGAAATCACTTCTGCTCATGCAAGAAAATTGATGTATTAGGCAATTCAGATGAATATTCTTCCACAACTACGTGAAGTGTGAAAAGAGCCACGGAGTGAGTGTACGACCTGGACAAATGAAGAAAGGACAGGCTTAATTGGTTAGCATGTATCTGGGAAAACATAGGCATAGTCTTGTGAAGTTCACCAGCTGAGAGGAAACATTCAGTTTTGATAGACAACCTAGTCTTTCCTCAAACTATTTATTCCCTACAGCGTTCCTCCTAGCTCTTTTTGTGTTTTCTTTAATGCATTATTATTCCTTGCCTCCAAATGATTGTTCAGTCCCAGTTTTCTCCCTCCATGTTTCTGTACTCGGTCTCGCTAGTAAGGCGGTTTTGTGTCTGCTAGCAGACCTCGGCCTCCTCATGGGACCGTCCGTATAAGAGTTAAAAAAGTACCTGCTCAGCATGTAGTCTATCTCCGCTTTAACCTTCAACTGAGATGGTCAAGTCACACGCCTGCTTTAAATCACAGAGGAGACTGGAGGAGGAGTGAATTGTATACACTTCATTTATTATTAATAGACCCGTGTCTGATATAAAATAGCTGCAGTTTATTGGGATGGTGCATCTCTGATGTGATGAGTTGGATGGGGCATTGTTTGTGCTGTGATTGCAGCATCAAAAAAAAAAAACACAAAGTGTCCTCAATCACAATATGTGCTCTCAATCACGTTTAAATCAATAACACAACAACGTGCTTCAAACACACAACGTGTGATCAAACACAATAGCACATGCTGTCAGACACAACATAACACTGGCCTCAAAACAACAACACATCAAAGAGCTTGTTGTGTTTAAGGACATCTGTTTCAAGTGTTTAAGGACAGTAGTGTTTCATTGTGTTTGTGGGCCCACTGTTGTGTTTTGATTTGATTAAAAGCATGTATTGTATTTGAGGGCACGTTGTTATTTGTGTTGTGATTGAGGACCTTGCACTTAGTTGTGTTTGGTCTGAAGCCAAAACGTTGGGTTGTGATTAAGGAGACATTGTGTTGTTACATGGCACATTGTGTTGTTTTGTGTTTTAGGGCATGTTATTTTTATTTATTTTTTTGGAAGGTGTGACGCTGGGTTGCATTTAAAGGCCATTATGTATTATCGATGCCAAATTGTTGTTGTTCTCTGAGAAAACCGTTAAGAAGTTACTCCAGTCCTCAGTGTCACATAATCTTTCAGAAATCATTTCTTACATTTCTTATTACCAATGTTGAAAACAATTGTCGTAAACTATACATTTTGAAAATATTCTTGATGAATAAAAAGTTCCAAAGAACAGCATTTATTTACATATAAATATTTTGTAACCTTATACATGCGTTTGCTGAATAAAAGTGTCAATTTCTTGAAAAATAAATAAATCTTACCGGCTGAATGGTAGATTATGTCTATCTACAAGTTTAGCTTATTGGGATTTGAAGTCTGCTTCGGATAAATCTGAATAGGCTTCATCACAGAAAACAGTGCAAGGTTTTATTCAGGTTTGAATAGCTTAAGCCCTGCTAAGAGGATGCATAAACGAGTGAATATCAAGAGCACTGAAATGGTAACAGAGATAGAAGGAAAAGCAGCCAGAGGAACCAACAGTTACTTACTCTGTGCCACTCTCCACCATCTGTGTGAGCAGCGAGATGCCGTCGAGGTTGATGAACTCCTGAGCAAAGGTGATGTCTCGTGAAGAGTTGGCCAGATCCTTTAGAGCGTCCAGCTTCATGTCCATGCTGGACGACTGGATACGCTCATGCAGCTGCTGGGCCATCTGGGCCTGTTACCATGGCCACAGAAGAGGCGTGTTAATGAGAGTGTGACAGATCGTCATGTAGGAGGTCAGGCCTTTTAGTCACACAACTCAAGGAAGAAGGCAAGACTGCACTTCTCTAAATTACTGCCTCTCTGAATCCACAATCATTCCCTCATTAGAGAGTATTAATCATGCCAGTGTGTCAGTTAATGGTTTTTACATATTGCATTTATCCATTTTTCATTTAGCATTTTCAATGCAGATGACTAAATATAAACATTCTGCTGTATTCAAATAAATGAAGCTGTATTCAAATAAATGACGTTAGTTTATGTATTATACATTTCTGCATTTGCAGTGGCCCCAAAAAAGTATTTGGAAACTTAAGACACACTTACATGACAATCAAAGATGAATGAATTCATTGGATTTGAGTACCAGTATTATTTTAGCATTGTGACACTATTATAGTTTTATTATATTATAGACACTAGTAGAGTTTTTTACTTTAATATCTTAATTTTATATTTAGTTGTGTGTTTTTGGTCATTTTTATTAATTATTTTATTATTTTTAATGTCTATATAGCATAATAAAAACATTCATAAAAACTATATATGGTTTTTATAACTTTTTCTGTTATTTTAATACATCAAGCTAAACTTAATAAAAAACGACAAACAATATTTTGCAACTACCAAATAAAAAAAATTTAAATAAATAAACTTTAAATTAAATATACATTTTTTTAATGGTTTCTGTGATCAGTGATCATCTTTTCTGACCACATTCAACAAGACTTTTATTATGTCAAATGATCTGATTTAAAATTGACAAACATTTAAAAAAGCACAACTGGTTTACAGATGACTACTGCATTATATGCAAAATATCAAACCGATGACATTAATTAATGGAGTGATATCAAATTCCAAATACTTTTTCTAGCAACTGTAATCTGATTTCCATCTCTCTTCTCTTCAAACTAAACTTGCTTTGATGACCTTAAAAAAGCACCTTGACTTCACTAATGTAACCGAACACAGCATTATAAATATATGCTTCATCATGAACACTACAGAATTGCTTTCTTCTGTGAAATCTATTGAAACCGTACCGTGCACTGATGACTGTTAAATATCAGTGGTGTCTGGTGCAGAACATCACAGGAAGAGAAACAGTCATTGTTGTCATTATGCTAGAGGGGACGGTTTCAAATGTCACAGACATCAGCTTTAAATATCATCATTCCCAAGCTGCAAATTCAGACGGGTCATATGAACAGCAGTTTCTGAATGAAATGTTCATTCTAATATAATGCAGCTTCAAAACGACAATACATTTTTATAACAAACAGCAAATCCGTAACCAGCAGAGAGAAAATAATGACAGCTGGGCACATTTACACCTTCACAGGTCACGCAAGAATGTTTCTCAGCTGCTGACACTTAATGTAACCTATCACCCCTCACATCTGAAGGATTACAGGCCCCAGCTGGACGGGGCAGGGCTTCAGAGGATAAAAGGCAGGTCCCTCCTGCTGATAAAGCCTTTAGAGATGCCAAAAATACATATATAAACTAGGGATGGGTCACGATTTTCGAATAGTCGATTTAATTATAGAATATCGATTAGGTTGTGCGATTATTTTCTAAAGGTGTACAACCCACACTGGCTCTGTTCAAAGCCATGTTCGTTTGATTGATGTGATCGCTCCGTGCCGTGCTCGGGCGTGGTTCGTTTAGCAGTTCCTGGATTGGTTGTAAGAGGTGGGCCAGACTGCAGTTCAGTTGGACTTGGGCGCGGCACACATGTAGTGCGAGCGCTAACCGTGCCGGAGCAAGGAACTTCTGATACGTGCAGCCTGATTGCGTGCCTGATTTTATATATATAAAATATATATATATGGGGGTGTGTGTGTGCATGCGCGGGAGGGGTGTGATTTTCGAATAGTAATCGAATAATACCCAGCGATTATCGAATATTATTTTTGCTTAAAATGCCCATCCCTAATATAAACTCAAATGTGCTACTCACAGCTGATGTAGTAAGCCGTAGAATGGAGCCATTTTTGATGTTGTTGCGATTCTGGGGGGAAAAAAGTGGAAAAGAGGCATTGTTATGCACTGGTATGAGGCATTTCTTTATTATTATTATTGAGCTAAGTATTACAGCTTCTTTTTGAGATTTTGACCTTTTCAGTGATGTAGAAGTTGGTTGAGTCAGCATTCTGCAGGGAAAAGGTTTCAGGGTTTGGCAAGTTCCACCTAACGAGAGAAAATTCAGACAATCATACAGTGATACAGTGTTACAATCTACATGTTGTTAATAGTAGCAACGTTCTTTTGAAACAACAACGATGCTCAAGGTAAGCAGTGCTGCGCTTTCAAACACTACTTAATTATTAGACAATACACGGAGGTAAAACTAGGAGTGGGCGATATACCAGTAGACATGATTAACCAGTAGAAATTTGTAAACCGGTAGATATTTTGGACTATTGTCTCTATCTCAGTTACACGCTCACATGAAGTTGCTGCGCTACATGGTCGTGAAAACGGATCGTTTACATGCATTTTTAAGCATTGAGGTTTAAAAACAATGATTTTAAGTCGTTGAAACAATCAGCAGTGTAAGAACTAATTTCGCTATATTCACGCTCTGAGTTTCTGAGCGCTTTCAGAGAGGCGCACACACATGAAGACGGTGCTCATAGAGCGTGGGAGTATTGAACGGAGTTATTATTGCCGCTTTATAGGCCTTGAATGATCAAAAACACACTTGTATGTGTCAAAAAGCCCGTCTTTGCAAGTATCCTCATAAACACAATAATTTATGTTGTTAGTGAAAACAAACAGCTGAGAAAGAAAGCAAATGTGTATATTGCAGGGCTTAAGTCTAATATTCCTGCTGTCTGTAATTCATGTTAATCAAACAACAAAATAGAAAATCTCTCACTGTTCTTGACTAAATCACATTTGTAACATTAAAAAGAAGAAATGTAGATTATGCAGTGTTTTTATACATTTGATTACTTTATACAGTGTATGTAGCATTTCTTATTTATTTGTAATACTATAGTGTTTTTGTCCTATTGCTTGCAATTAGTTTCTTAATCTTATTTAATTGCTGATTGTATAATTGCCTTCTGTGAGTTTTTTTATTTAGGCTAGTATTAGGTTTTTTGTTTTTTTGTGATGTCGACACTAGTGACAAGAATTATGAAGTTTCGATGGTATCAAAACATTTTGATATTATGAAGACCTAATTTAATCAAAAATAACTATATTGTGATATATAGCATTACTGTGAAATAAAATGACTCATATCGAGATATAAGATTTTGGTCATATTACCCACCCCTAGTTAAAATTTAAATAAACAGTCAGTTTCCTTCAAATATGCATTCATTACATACATACACACACACACACACACACACACACACACACACACAACACACACACACACAAACACACACACACACAACACACACACACACCACACACACACACACACACACACACACACACACACACACACACACACACCCCTCACACACCACACACACACACACCACCACACACACACACACCCACACACAAACACACACACACACACCACACACCACACACCCACCAAATAAAAACACCTCAGCTTTGCACAAATCACTATTTTAATATCAGAATGGCAAATTTTGCTGAAAGGTGATGAGTTTGCAGGTGTGAATGCGTACAAAACATGTTTGTGAATGTACAAGTTTGTTACTTACCCCTCACAGACTTCTTTAATGATGGCTGAGAGAGGCTTTTTCTATGGAAAAGACAAAACATTAACAAAAAATATGTTTTTCCTCTAGTCTTGGAACGCATATATCTTATTTCTTTACCACTAATAAACACTCTTCATACCCAATAGTACTGCTGCATTGACATTAGTTTGTACAACTTTTGATCAAACGTTTGGTTGAGTCAAGTAAATAGCAACAAAGAACGAATAAAGAATTTCAGAATAAGAACACATGAAGAACTTCAGGGTGATTTATGCAAGGTTTGTCTCAATAGTTTTAATAGCACATCGTCTTCATTAGTCAGACTCTCACTGCAGGGCCTTCTCTCACAAATTTTAAAGGAATAGTTCAGCCAAAGAGGAAAATCAAGTCATTATTTATTCACCATGTTTTTCCAAACCCACATTACTTATTCTTCTGTGAAGCGCATAGCTATTCAAGAACTGAGGGGTCTCTTTTTGGTGTTGAGTTTTTAGATATCAACAGCTGTGCTCATGAAATGTCCTTTTATGTCAAGAAAGGGTTTTAAACAACATGAAGCTTAGTAAATACTGACAGAATGTACATTTTTGGAAGAAAAAGCGAAAATGTGCTATTGTAAGTTACATCTACATGCATGTAGAAGCATATACAGAAGACAAAAATCATCCATAGGCACTGACTTGGTCAATCTCCATAAGTTTGGGAAAGGCCCCCGGCCACTCGATGGCCACCTTCACAATGTCTGCTGGGGGCGGCATGGCTGCGCTGATGGAGGATGTGGCCGCTCACTGCTGCCTGGCTCTCATCCAAGCCTGTAGAGGGAGATAGCTAGGGTTATACTATGCATACTAATTTATTAAGCACGTCTCTTTTATCAAATAAATAAATAGTATAAGCAGGGATGTCAAAAATACCAGTACTTTGGTAATAAGTCAATGCTAGACCATCACAATTCCAGTATTTCAAACTACTGGTAGTACAGAGTTGGATTAGATACCAGAGTACTGCTATTGATTTGATCTATATGCTCTATGGGTCTCTTTATTACCATCCACCACCTTGCTATCGGTTACAACAACTGAGCGAACATCATATAGTTGGTTCAAAAGCATGTTTGACCTTGAGGTCAGAAGAAAGAGCTCTTTCTGTCACTAGATAATTTGCTGCTAATATGCGAGAGCTGACACTGAGGAGTTCTTCTGGAAAACCTTGAAAATGCATTTTTGGAAAGCAAAGCTTTGACTGGTGCAGTGTCACTGTGAGAGATTCGCTCTGAACAAGAACATTCCTCCTTTGTGACATCTGATACTGGGACATTTTAATTACAGCAGTAAGATCTACACACTTGTGTGTCTTTTAAACGCTTCTTTATTCATGTCTGAACTTTGCTTTTAAACTAAAACTACTGAGATCAACTGCCATCAGACAGAATATATAGCAACTATTCAGCTCAATGTGCTTTTAAGACTAAAATAATTTGCCATAATCTACAAGCTACAACTAAAGTTTGCTTTGTCAAGGTTACAAGTTTCTTCTAAATCAACAGTGTTGTTCTATATACATCACAGTGTGTGCCAAGTTGCTGAGTACTGAGCAGTCATGGGATATATAAACACAGGTTGTCATATATTCATGTGCTCATGGTTGTATGTCATAATGATGACAAATTGACATTTTGACAAATGACTCATTTTTTGCTGTTTAGTTTATATAAATAAATGTCTTGGTGGATTGCTGACTGCAGCTTTGTATTGTGATACAATTCAGCACACTGAACTCTTTATTTCAGAAGAGCAAGGGAAATGTTCTTTTCTGTTGGCTCAAATTATATTGACTATGTTCTTTCGGCCCATTTCAAACAGCAATAAAAAGCAGCAGAGCAAATGAGCAAATGTCTCTCTCTAAGCACATTAATAAATAAACTCATTTGCACTAAAAAGATAGGCTTTTTCTTTATAGCTGTAGTCAAACTAACAGAAGTTAATCCCAGCACAATTTTCTTTTAAGTATCTGCTTGCAATATTTACACAATTATAATTATTAATAAGAATAATACTTTTAAAATTGTTAGTATCCAAGTTACATTTTAAAGATGAATAACCGTCTATTTAAATGCACACAATACAATAAATCAGAAAATTCTTTCCAAGAAAAGGTTAGGTGAGCCGATAAAGAGAAAGTGGCATCCGTTAAATCCCTGTTTAAGTTATTTAGCACTCGTGTCACTCGGGAAAATGCAGATCATCTTTGGTCCTTGTGGATAAACCCTGTTACATATTTAATCCCCCATTCCATAATGCACGGGGATGATTCTTGGAGAGAAAACAAGAACACACACGGCCTGTGAAACAAGCATCCATTCAACCCATTCAAACAAGCTGCCATGTCACTCTGCCATGACTCATCCCATAATAATCTCCACAGACACTACCCAGGCTCTGTTGCCATGGCATCTGCTCCATCAGAGGTTGCAACTTTTGAGGGTGGTTCTCTTGGATGTTTGATTCCTCGTAAGAAGTTTCCCCGTTGCAGATGGCATGATTTCAAGCTGACAGAAGTCAATAAATCTCAGTACCAGGATTTATGTAAAGCTGTCGTTCAAATGGACAGAATTTTTATCCTTTGGTCTTATATGATTTGAGATACTGTAAACATAAATTAAGAGAAAGAGTTAATTTTACATTTAACCTGTTAGCCAGCACTCCCCATTTTGGGACTCAGTTGAAAAAGACGTACCAAACTTAAAATTATGACAGGTGCTGACTTCAGTGTGCTTCACACACAATTTTGGTGTCTTTGCAAAGAAGACCCTTTGGGCTTTACTATCCATCATCCAGAGTTGATAATGCTCAAAAAGATAAAAAGTCATAGAGACTGAAGTGCCTTGAAAAAAGTGTACCACACTGAATGAAAAAAATAATAATTGTATTTCATATGAAAATACATGAAATAAGTCCTGGAGCAATCCAGAAAAGTAATGGGTTGAAAGTCACATGTCTCATCACGTGTATTGATGATGTAACGGTCACAAAGTCTATCACTGTCCGGGCCAACCAGAAGCCGTGGCTGACAGGGGAGGTCTACAGACTTCTGAAGGCTCGGAATGCTGCCTTTAGAGCTGGAGATGAGGAGGGCCTGAAGACAGCTAGGGCCAACCTATCCCGCGGCATCAGAGAGGCCAAGAGACAGTACTCCAGGAAGATAGCCCATCGTTTCAGCGACAGCAGAGACACTCGGAGCCTGTGGCAGGGGATCCAGACCATTACGGACTACAAGCCCCACCACAGACCTGTGACAGCACCATCCCCCTGCTGAACGAGCTGAATGCCTTCTTCGCTCGCTTTGAAGCACAAAACAGCACCACTGCACAGAAGACTACACCTCCTCCCGGCGACCAGATGATGACGCTGTCCCCGCACAGCGTGGGGAGATCCCTCAGCAGGATCAATGCACGCAAAGCTCCGGGTCCTGACAACATTCCTGGGCGTGTACTGAGAGACTGTGCAGTGGAACTCACTGATGTCTTCACAGACATTTTCAACATCTCACTAAGTCAGGCTGTTGTCCCCACATGCTTCAAAGCTACCACCATCATTCCAGTCCCGAAGAAGTCATCTCCATCCTGCTTCAATGACTACCGTCCAGTAGCACTCACTCCTATTCTCATGAAGTGCTTTGAACGGCTAGTCATGCAACACATCAAATCTGTCCTCCCCCCTCCCTGGACCCCTTCCAGTTTGCATATAGGTCCAACCGCTCGACCGATGATGCCATCGCCACTGCCCTCCACCCAGCCCTCACACATCTGGACAAAACGGACACGTATGTCAGATTGCTGTTCATAGACTTCAGTTCAGCATTCAACACAATCATCCCTCAACAGCTCATTCATAAACTGGTCCAGCTGGGGCTCAATACATCGCTGTGCAACTGGCTGTTGGACTTTCTGACCGGGAGACCTCAGGCAGTACGGGTCGGCAGTAACACATCCAGCACCATCACACTAAACACAGGGGCCCCCCAAGGATGTGTGCTGAGCCCCCTCCTCTTCACTCTGCTGACCCACGACTGCACACCATCACACAACTCCAACCTCTTCATTAAATTTGCGGATGACACGACTGTGGTGGGTCTCATCAGCAACAGAGATGAGACAAACTACAGGAGCGAGGTGAGCCGCCTGGCCGGATGGTGCAGTGACAACAATCTCTCTCTGAATGTGGAGAAGACGAAGGAGATTGTTGTTGACTTCAGGAGAGTGCACACTCAGCATGCTCCTCTGACCATCAACGGTGCGACTGTGGAGAGAGCGAGCAGCACCAAGTTCCTGGGTGTACACATCACAGAGGACCTCTCCTGGACCAACAACACTGCAGCACTAGCCAAGAAAGCACAACAGCGTCTCTACTTCCTCCGCAAACTCAGAAGAGCCAGAGCCCCAACCCCCATCATGTGCACCTTCTACAGAGGCACCATCGAGAGCATCCTGACTAGCTGCATCACTGTGTGGTATGGCGCCTGCAATGCGTCCTGCCGCAAGTCCCTTCAACGGATAGTGAGAGCTGCTGAGAAGATAGTTGGTGTCTCTCTCCCCTCCCTCCAGGACATCTACAGCACCCGTCTCACCCACAAAGCCCTCAGCATTGCAGGTGATACCACCCACCCGACACACAGCTTCTTCAGTCTGCTACCATCAGGAGGAGACTGCGGAGTCTCCAGGCCAGGACCAACAGACTGAAGGACAGCTTCATCCACCAGGCTGTCAGGAAGCTGAACTCCCTCCCGTCCTTGGCCCCCCTCCCCTCTCTTACACCACGCACCACTGAACTCTGACCCCCACACACACACCACACCCACCCCCCCGCACACGCACACACACACACACTGTGACAAGCACCAGTCACTTTGTACAGCATTGGACTGACCTCATTTAACTACCTCTTCTGACAGTCTGAATAAAGACTGCTCTCTCGTCACTTTAATTAAAATAGACTTAATAAGCTCTTTGCACTACACCATCCATATTCTGCACTGTCTGTGTATTTCACTGGTTTGCACTATTTACCATGTGCCTTATGCCGCTTATCTATTTTTTATTATTATTATTATTATTTTATTTGTATTTTTTTCTACATGTCCTTATCTGTATATTTGTGCGTTCTACTGTTAGTGTTTAGTGTTATCTGTATGCACCAGGGAGTAAGAGAGTAATGCAATTTCAATTCTCTGTATGTATGTACGGTACATGTGGTAGAATTGACAATAAAGCTGACTTTGACTTTGACTTTGACTCATGAGTTTTTATTTCAAATCTGAAGATGATAACATGAAAAAATAGATTTTCCGATTTTCCTGAGACTATATATATAGTCTGAGGATCGGCCGATGTTGATCCAATCCTATACCAGCGCAGTTTTTTTTTTTTTATATCAGCATAAAATGTCTATACTTCTTTGTGTTGACCTGATCGTCACTCTTCTTTGTGTTAAACACAGTCTATTACAGTGTTTCTCAACTGGTGGGTCAAAAGTGCTGAGTATGCAGCCCAAAAGTGTGTCGCGGATTGTATACAGCCAAAGAATCAACATCAACAAAAAACGTAATTCTAAATGCTTTTCTGATGCAAGACTTATATTAAAAGACGTGCGTGAACGCGGTTGACACTTCTGTCAGATGCAGTTTAAGTAAAGAAAGAGTGCCTGAGAAAAACACGCTGTCCTGATTCAGTATCTGCGGTCAGATGAGATGTTGACAGGTTTAATGTCAGTGTCCTTATTCTATCGTTATTTTCATAACCTGTGATGAAACAAAAAGTCTCACCTCAGAAAAACGAACTATCCTGTACTGTCCGTGAACACGGCGCCGTGCTGTATATCACTTCACTAAAGCGCAAAAACTAAGAACATCCAACGCATGAAATAAAAAATTACAGTACCAATAAATCACATAACTGTACTGCGTGTGTTAGCTGGGAAGGATTTTCATGAAGGTATGATATTCATTCTATTCAGGAGCAGTTTTCATGTTTCATTAACAGTCACCTTGGTTGTTTTTATAACCCAAAAATACCAGATATCATTTTGTATATGTTTAAATGAATGTGGTGGCTCATACCAACTTAATTGTATTATTCAGTCATATTCTTAACGGTCTTAATTTTTGTGAAATAAACGTTCCTTGTTTTTTAACTTATATATATATATGTTGTGTGTGTGTGTGTGTGTGTGTGTGTGTGTGCGCGCATGTGTGTGTATATATATAACAAATAAAAAAATAATATATAAATCATAATCTTTGACAAAAATAGTGATAGACCGATTAATCGGTTTTGCCGATTAATCGGCACCGATAGTTGATTGCCGCAACTATCGATTATCGGTAAAAATCCATGCCGATAGTTTTCTATCGAAGAAGGGTCCGCTGGCATTATACAATACTAGAGCAGCCTCTAGAGGCGGAAATCACTGACAGCATGTGTTGTTTATTTTGACATGTGACACTGCGCACTGCACTGAGCGGGAAACTTCAAATGCCATTTAAATACAGCCGACAGAAAATCCTGCGGCGGAACAGAGCGCCTTTCACATAGTTTTCTATTAAATTACATTAAACTTGTCCTAAATCATTGTGAATGTACATAATTACTTCACTCTAGGCTATAAATTATGTATTGTGCATTTTTTAGCAAAATGTTTGTCTTTCTGTGGCTCTAATAAAGTCTGTATGCTTGATATAGAGATCTGTAATAGATCGCTCGTTCTCTTTCCACTTGCTGTTTTTTTAAACTGAAATTAAAACTGTTTAAATACCACATTGTTCATTCTAGAAACAAACTTCTGTCCATTTGGTGATCAAATAAACTGTTTTAGACCGCCACTTGAATTGAACGCAAAGCGTTGTGTGTGTGTGTGTGTGTGAGAGAGAGATACCTCTGAGTTCTCCTAGACACAGCGCTGCACTTTTCCCTAATTTTTGCTTTTGTGAGACTAACTTTTTCTTAATTATTAGATAATTATCAAGTGTTAAAATAGAAGCAAATAAAGTGTGTGAGAACACAAACAATATCCAAATGTATGTAATTTTAATGGTATGGCCTTGTGTAGATATTTAAAGATGGCCATCTTTAAGCATGACTGTTGAAATTAAATGGTAATACTTAACAATAAGAGTCCATTCGTAGAATTAATGAAAACTGTAGAAGTATTGTTTCTTGTTAGTGTTCATTTCAACATTCGCTATTAGCAGGCTACATTTTTTAATTTTAAAGTTTTTTCTTTTAAAATTAGCAAACTATGAAATAACTTTAATGATCAATATAATAAATAATATTCATATTTTGTATTAATTTGCAAAGTATGGTTCAGTACTGTTACTGCTTATATTTTTTTAAATAGCAAAGCTCTAGTTTTATTTCAGTATCCATTTAAAAACTATCGGTTGATTAATCGGTATCGGCCAGTGTGGTCCAACCTAGCTATCGGTAAAATCCACTATCGGTCGACCTCTAGACAAAAACACTATTATAAACATAATTTATAATAATATTTAATTTATGATAATTCAGCAGCAAAAGATAATCATGGGTGCACATTCATTTTATAAAACCTAGTGAAATTTTTTTATTTACAAATAAAAGTGAATAAGTGTACGACTAAATCGGGTAAAATGTCACACATTGCTCTTTGTATTGTAAAATACAATTCATTAAAAAACAAGCAAATATATTTATATATAAATATAGGCCTCTACCATAAAATTAAAATACATTTCTTTTAAATGTATTGCACAGTAATAAGGCAGCAACATATGATAGATAGGACAGAACAAGAAACACTATTATTGTCTTTCATTGTGCAAAAGTATTATAAAACAAAAGGCTCCAATACAGAGCGGCGCAATGCACATCCCGTGCGCAGAATGATGCGCTTGAAGCAACACGGAGACAGCGCGCAGGCTGCGCAGCCCTCCGAGTCCGCATAGAAAAGAAAAGTACAGAGGGAAGTGATATTGATAAGTAGTGTATTAAATCTGTGCGTTAGTTTATTGAGTCTTTTCTTTTAACAGTTTTAAACCTCAGTTACTGTGCGCTCTTGAAGAGTTTGTCTGTAGTAACCGAACGCAATGCGCGGTTTGAATGCTGAATGGAGGATGACAGACAGACGCAGCGGAGAGAGGAGTTCACGTGGACTTGAATTTAACGACTTAAATATTCATCTGTACCTCAGATTAAACTATGGAACAGCTCCAGAACACTTGAAATATAGTGCACGAAAACTTTATGGTGCTTTATGATGTTTTTGTGGCTTTCGTGGGGCTAAACAACAACACAATAGTATACGCACAACATCGGATTTGGATCGGTCTTGTCTCACCGATACCCGATCCGCAGAAAATGACCGGATCAGAGCAGATACCAATCCTGAGTATCGGATCGATGCATCCCTAGTCAAAACCACATGTATTGTATGTAATGTTTGTATGTCATGATAAATTAACTGCATTTGAAATATAGGACTTTGTTTCATAATAAAAGTAACAAAGCACAAAGTTTATTGTGATTATTGAATGGCAGGAGCACTACAAACAATGTTTAGTGAAGTTCATGCAAAGGTTGATTTTGACATTCAAGAAGCCATATCAGTATTGATCAAAAATAAAAAATCAAATTAATCCAGTACTAGCATCCACACAGCTGACATGTTTACCTGTGGTAGTTTATCCATGTGGTATCCACAAAAAAGTTCATTAATTAAATGTCACTATTTCAGTCAATGATTTCTGCCCTCCAAGACTATTTAGGCTGAAACCAAAAATTACTGTTTTGAACATTTCGGTCTATCAACCATTTGCATAGTGCATAAACATTTAATCAAACTTTTGTGTTGTTTTTATCAAAGAGAACAAATTTTTCATGCTTTTACTTATACATTTACTTAAAGATATGGTCATGAAAGTGCTTTAAGACTGATGATCTCTCAATTTAATTTATTTTATTATTTTAATGTGTATGCATTCTACTTATTGTTTCTAGGTTTCACAGGTTTGGCTGCACTACAAAAGAATAAACTCATGTACAAAGCTATTACAAACATTCAAGTGGTTTTATTCCACACTGTATCGTGACATAACAGTAGAGCATGAAATGCTGGATATGTGGATCCAACCACAAAGCCAGTGGGACACAAGCAACAGCCATGTAAGGTGCTTTCACCAAACCAAGTCTATTAAAGTATTTTTTCCACCTAAAGCATTCATGTCTTTTCCATCAAAAGTTCCACAAAACAAAAGACGAATTAAAAGTGAAACAAATTGGCATTTTTGATAGACATGGTTTCTTAAACCTACACAATAATGCTGATGAAAGGAACCGAGAAGAAAACAGACTGACAGACAACGTTTGATTTCTTCAGAGGGCTTAATAGTCCAGTCATTTAAACAGGCAGGCCTAGAGATGTCTCGGTCTCTCTGATGGGGGCAGGGACATACACGGCATCTCCTGCCCTTCTGTAAAACCCACTGAATTAATCAATCACTTTCCTCAAAACATTCAGCCTTCACTGTGAGAAAAAAATAAAGCTGAGGAACTATACAACTACACTATACTCTCATTACCATACTGCACATTAGTATCATAGAGTTTCCTAGACAAAACTTGGTATTGCCATTGTATATAAGACGTATACCATGTTATTATCAAAGTTTTAGGACATGTACTATGACAATTCCATGTTTTAGGACATGTGTCTTTGCAATACCATGTTAATGTTTTTGGGACACATACCATGGTATTACCATGTTTTGAGGACAATTACTATGGCAATACCATGTTCTTGGACATGTACCATAGACATACCATGTTTTAGGACGTGTGCCATGGTATTGTCACATTTTAGGAAAATTGCAATTTATGTACAATTACAATGCTATGTTTTGAGGACATATACCATTGGCAGTACCATGTTTATAAACATGAACTATGGTAATATTAGGGTTTGTACTACTATGCCAATGATTTTACAGAATTTCAAAAGAGCCCTCCAGTAATTCATCAGACATCTCTACAAAGGGCCCCAGAGCACAGAGGGCCCACACCGGCAGGGGCTACGGAGTTATTGCTACTCACTTTCTTTGTCTGAGCGATGCCGGTCGGCTCATTTCTACCCTGCAGGTCTGACCTGTGCCTTGTTCCTACAAACCCTTCGAGAGACAGAACCGCGGGTCCCGTTTTGAGACACGCATACATAGTCAATATCTGGTGGATTTCCATCGGTTGCTATAGTAATGATGTATACGTCAGAATGATGCCAAGAGACATTTTCATACGACGACTGAGTGTAGCTGTCAGTGTGGAAGGAGAGGAGGGGAAATTGGAGATTGGGACTGTGCTCACGTCTATCATGACATCTCGCCTCGGTGCTGAACTCACGAGAGCATGACGAACAACGCAACACATTCATGCATGTATTGTGCAAAACCGCTGACTCACTCACTATTCATAGTGAATGTCACACCATACATATGAGGAAAGTGTGAGCGAAAATAAGTGCATTCAGACACAGCGTCAGACAATACTGCACACTTTGCATGTTACACAAGGATCATATCAAATTATTTGAGATATTTTAATAATAATAATAGTAATAATAATAATAAATGATTAAAATTGTAAAAAAAAAAAAAATTTAAATAATGCTTTATTTTAATGATAATAAATATGAATAACTAAGAATAATCAATTAATAATAATAGTAGTATTAATAATGTAATCATAATATTATTTTAGTTATTTTAAAATATTTTATAGTTACATCAATAATTATAATAAACTAATAATAAAAATAGTAATTATTATTAGTTTATTATATCGAGTGTAATGAACAATAACTAAACAGCATACACTATTAATAACATATATTATTTATGCTAATTATAGTTAATCAAAATTAAGCTAATAATAATTATTATTATTTTATATAATAAATAAGACTAAAATAATAACTATTAATATAATATAAAATAGTTAATTAAATATTTTAATATTAATGTTAATTATAGCATTAATAATATAATTATAAGAGTAAACAATAGTTATTTAAAATATTTTAGTTATATCAAGTAGATAATAATGTAATAGTAATAATAAAATAATACTAGCAAATTCATAAACATAATAAATAAACTAGGGATCACTGACTACAGAAATGTTATGAGACAGAGTTTTTTGTTTTTGTCTGTCTGTAAATGGTGGAGAGGGAGGGAATGTAAAATAAAAATGAGAAGAGTTTTTGGAAATATTTTTTACACTACCATTACAAAATGTACTGCAGTACTACTGTAGAGTGAAGGTATCATGTAGTAATTTTCTGTACTTTGACATTTTGATTCTAAAATCAATTGTACAAAAGATGTTTTTACAAAACAAGGTAATGCCATTTTGTTTTGTGTAATCTCTGTTTGGGAAACAGTGAGAGCTGAACATCAGCAAAGAATATACAACAGACATGTTTAACTTACAATCAAACAAACTCTCCTCTTCTTACCACTAACAGTAAGCTGCTAAAAAAATACATTCATTTCCTTTGAAATGTTTATAGTTCACAAAAACTAACAGTGTAGACAGTCAAGAGATTCTTTCAGGTGCTGCAGCGGACGCCTAGAGTCAAAAACAAGCCCTCTATTTCTCATACAGTAGCCAGGATATCCTGTCAAATTACTCACACAGCTAAGCAGCAGTTTCCACATCTCTAGCTCCTCGCTTTTGCATCTCACTAGTACCTAACAAGGAAACTGCACCTACTAGTAAAAAAATACCCTATTAAAAGAATACGGATTAAAGTTACAATGTTAAAACAAACATCCACCCACAAAAAAACTGGAGAAAATATGCATCCGTTTAGTAAACACAGCACAGTACAGTGTGGAAATGTCACTCAACAGGTGCAGAGTCAAAACATTGCAGATGAAATCTAAATTCCATTTCATTTCAAAGCACTTTCAAGTCTAGGTCAATACAGATTATCTTGCCTGCTCAACTGAGACACCTCAAAGAAACAACCAGACTGAACAAAAACTTTCAGCAATCTATTTAGGTTTCCGAAAAGACAAATGCAGCCTGGTTCACAGATAGCTCTGTAGTGATATATTAGGGGGTCGCAGAGTTGACCCCAGGGGCTAAAGCCACACCCTGAGCGGCCCAGACTCATCCACAAGCATAAAGAAACTTACCCGGAAACCTCCGCAACTAGCAGCAGCTCAAACAAGTTGATGTTCCTGCTCTTTAAGCCTCAGCAGTGCAGTGTGTTGCTTCTCCACAGAGAATCATCATCCACAAAAGACTTCAAAATCAAGACTATACCCATATTTATCACACAACTTCACATGAACCTTGTCTTAACCAGCGAGAAAGACAGAGCGATAAAGAAAGAGAGGTGAAAGAGGTGGAGGAAGTAGGCGTCCATCACGAGAAGAGGAAACTGCTGGGCCACAGTTACACGAAAAGGCGGCAAATTTCAAAGACGCAGCGCAACAGAAGACGTGAGGAGGAAACAGACCCATAGGCTCCTTGCTCGGCTTATCTGAGCGTGTGGAATAATAACAGGAAATGTGGAGATGCACTGATCGCTTGAGATAAAGCGATGATTTTGTGCATGTATTTAGAAGACACATTGTAAAAATAAATCTGTATGGTGATTAGGTCACAGGAAGTACACAGGAAGGTCAAGACACACGCATGTCTGTACAAGACAAATCAATTAGTTGTTACGTAAAGTTAATGAAACCTATTTTATGATTACGATTTTTTTACAATAACAAACTTCCATAATTAATTTCATTGCTGTAATGTAAAGAATTTGTGACAAATCCCTTTAATGCAGTAATGACAACAATCATAAGCCAACTTTTCCCACCCAAAAATAAATAAATAAAATATATATATATTATAATCAAATATTCAGAATACAACATACCAGTTAGTCCAAAGGAATTCGCCATTGTTATGGGAGCAATAATATCAGGAATTTGTATGCTCTTCAAAAATAGCAATTACTCCCCACTTAAAAAAGCTTCTTTTGCTGAACCAATAGATACCAGTATAGGTAAAATATGTTTTTCTACAAAAAAATATAGAAATGATAAAAATTAGATCTCTTTTTATTGAAAAATTACTACTTTGTCGCCTGTAATTTCTTACTGGAATGGTTTTAGAAATTTGAATTGGAAAAAAATATGTTCTCTGCAACAGAAATATTTCCTCACTAATAAAGTAAAAGAAGTATCTTTCAAATGAATTAATAAATGTTACCCTGTTAAACATTTTATGGAGAAGTATAAGGCTAACATTGATACTAAATGTTCATTTTGTCAATTTCATACCGAAACTGTTTTTCATTTATTCTGGACTTGTCATTATACTGAACAACTCTGGAAAAACATTGGTTCATTTATTAATGAGAATATCCAGCAAGATGTATCCATTACTTTCAAAGGAATTGTGTTAGGACATTATGAGTCTGACTCTACTAAAAGCAATTCTTGTTTTATTATAAATTCAGTATTTTTTCTTTGTAAATTTTACATTCACAAATGTAAATTTACCAACAACAAACCGCATTTTATTGTTTTTTGAAAGAATTAAAAAAATATCTAAATACCATTTCAATGTCAGAAAATAAGAAAGCAGTAAGTGAAAGGTGAATAGATGTAAACAAAACAGACAATAATATTTTCTTGTAAAAAAATGACTTAAGATCGCGAATTTTAAAAAAGTGCAAGCATCTGAAGTCCGGTTTATAATATAGCAAAAGAGGAATTACCCATCACAAAATTCAAATCACAAATAATACTAATGATGAAAAACAACTTTCATTACCATATAGCTATAAACTATGATAAAAGTTAATCAGCATGCATTGATTTATTCCATGTTGTAAAAAAAAATACAATTATTTTTAGCGAAAGAGCGACCAGTGGGAAGAATGAGTCTAGAGCCTTGATTTGGCATTTCCAAGCAATGTAGGGCTGTTATATTCTTATTTGTATTAGGCCTATTATTATTATTATGAAGTTACTTTTATTATTAAATTAAAAGTACAATTAATTTGCCCCGCAATAATTACTACATAACTGACGTGCTGCGAGGATAAGATTAGGCTATTTACTCCTCAATTAAAATGTTTATTTTTAAAGGTCTTTTAAAACAGGTCTATTAGGCTATAGGCTACCTACAATTAATTATAGTCCTATAATTAAAATATTAACACTGCAGTCATCAATAAAAATCAATGAAATAAAAAGCTTTTATTATAAGCACCGACTTTTAAAAACAAAAATATTTCCATCATTGTGATGTAACCAATTGCCCCACCCCCCGTATCGAAAACGTACCGAACCGTGACACCACTGTGTGGTATCGAACCGAACCGTGAATTTTGTGAACCGCTACACCCCTAATATATTTACATAATAGGGATGCACGATATTTATCGGACAGATAAATTATCGACCGATATGGGTGAAAATGACGTCATTTTTATTGCTCCGATAAATAAATGAAATCCGATCTCTAGATCCGATAAAGTATGCTTGCTGGTAAATCAATCAATCAATCAATCAAACAATCAATCAATCAATCAGTCTGATTTACTTGAGATTCACCAGCTTTCCGAGTGCAAGTGACTGCAGCTTTACATTGCAGTAACTCTCAGCCTGTGTCGCGCTCAATGCGTCATCATTTGTGAACATGTCTTCGCCAGTCTGGAAGTTTTTCTCGGTGGCAGAGGAGGACAATGCCATTGCTATTTGGAACGCATGTTCAGCAAGGATTCTGAGAGGAGGAAAAAAGGCGTCAAGTTTTAACACAACAAATCTTGTATCTCTCTTGAAAGGTCGTCATTCCGTCGAAGCTGTATTAAGGAACTTTAAGCAGCCTCCACTGTTGGAACGGTAACGGCATTCCAATGTCATATTGCGTGTTCATGACTTCAGCTGCTACTTCGTGGCGTTCTGTAACCGTCTACTACGGGAGAACAGCTGCTTTTTGTTCGTTATATTTTAATTTGGCTTTCCAAATTATTGTGTTTTTTCATGTTATATACCATTTAATGTCCCAGTATCAATAGTTTTTACCATTTAATGTTTTAAATTTAAGCTAATTTTGTTTTTGTTTGTACAAAGATATGTCTGCTGTTAGCAACAGCACCTCAGGTAGCACTGATACTAAATATATGTGAAGAGAACAATGTCATTTTTGCCTAGACATCCTCCTCATAATCCAAAATTTGTATTTAAATAAATGACTGAATGTTGCATTGCAGTGTCTTTTTTACGGCTGCTTAATGATTTTTATGTTCTCGGTTAAGACGGTGTAACAGTTTACTTCCGGTCAACGTAGCCGTTCCATTCGCAGATGTTGCTAAAGGCTCTAGATATAACCTCTCATCCTCATGCACTAAAAATGTTGAATAGATGCATTTCTTTATGCATGAAATACTTGAATATAAATTAGTTGTTAATGAGTTGTTAATTGCAGATAAACCATAGTTCTGTCATAGTTCTGTTAAACCATTTCTGTTACTAAGTATTGTGGTGCCTTACACAAAAAATTAAAACATTTGAAGAGTCAGGACTGATGTATATAAATTGCATGCTAAATAGAAACAGAAAATCGTGCTATTGATATGCATTTTCATGAGACCGGGCTCATTTGTTTTTTTAAATGCCATATCTGTCACACGTTCTTAAGAGCTCACAAATATTTGTTGTACCATAATTGTAACAAAATGTTTGATGATACTTGTCTTTATTTACTTAGATTTATGGAGTCATTTGGATTTCTTAACCTGATAAATTAAAAAGATTTATGTTAAAATAACACAGAGCAATAACATATATATTTTACATCTATGCAAATGCATATGCAATATTTGTAACTTAAATAGAGACAGTTATTTAACAATATGTTAAGGAGTAGTAACATTTGTACAGTCTTCGTTTCAACCGGCCCTTTGATGGCAGCCATAATGTTGAAGTGGCCCTCAGTGGAAAGGCCCTCCCTGATCTAGAGGGTGCTGCAAGTCTTTCTTACAGATAAGGTGATCCTTATTCATACCCATATAAAACACAAATGGGCACCATTTCACACTCACACTTTCAATAAACATGAATGCAGTCCACTTCAGGGTAAAACATTTTTATCTTTTAAATAATTCCTTTGATTTCTCAGAAGTCACTCTTCCTCTGCAAAACATGTGCGGCCCACATAAACAAAGTTGACACTAGACTGACACTGACCCACAGAGCAATGGTAACAAAGTAAAAAAAACAATGAGGCAGAAAAATAACATGCTCAGTTTATGACTAGCTGGGCAGAATGACATTCCCAGAAACTGATTCCTGGTGCAACACACAAATAGCACCAATGATCAATGTGCTAATTGTCACAAGGGCACATTTTAAAGCATGAAAAAAAGAAACGAGCACAAGTGCTGCTGATTACAGCATGGGCCGGCCACTCTCATTTCCCATATCTGCTCAACCTCTCACAGTTTTGAGGAGCAGACTTGGACGTTTCTGATGCAACAGCAGCAGCTGGGTGGCAAACTCAAGAGCTGCTAACATGTTGTTACCAGGTTCAGGGCTGTGATGGCAAAATTGGCTCATGTCAGTGAATGAGAAGGAGCATATGTTGGTTCCACCCATTGTGGGCTCCTAGTGGCCAGCCAGCCCTGCTCTCACAGCTGTTGAGGTGGCTCTGGGTTCCCTCGAGCTATGAATAGAGATCAGTGGAGAGCTGGTCAATGAAAATTGTTAGGTCTGGCCTAGATTCATGCGTGGTCGTGTACATCAAACCAGCGCTGTTTAGACTGACTGGTAAAATTGGTCAAGGTCTTTGAGACCAGCTTGAGAGAAAAAGAGACAAATGAGGAGAAAGAAAGAGATCCACACATTTTTCCAGAAAATGAGCACATCTAAAATTAAACAGTGACCTTTTGGGGGCCTTTACTGTGATAAAAGAATGGCAGCTCCACTTTCAACAATACAAAGTGCAACATGTTCAGATGTTCTCTATTCAAAGAATAGTTCACTTTAAACAAAAATATAATTTGTTTACTCACACTCACTGTTTTAAACCCGTATAACATACTTTAATCTGTGGAACATAAAAGGAGAGGTTTTGGAGAATGCCCTTTTCAAAAAGCTTCTTGCTCTTTTTCAAAAAAGCAAATAACGACCCACTGCTGTCAAAAATGAAATAAAAACTTGGACTAGTTTGTCAAAAGTACCGACCACGATACCAGTCGGTACTGACATTTAAAAAAATGTCCATTTCCACTAACATTTGAGCGCTGTTGAATGTCCAATAAACGCTGTTTAAGAACATCCGAGAGCTTTCTGACCCTGCATAGACAACAACGCAACTGAAATGTTAAAGGCCAGAAATGTATTAAGGACACTGTTAAAACGGTCCATGTGACATCAGTGGTTGAACCGTAATTTTATGAAGCTTTTGGAATGTGTGTTCCAAAGATGAACAAAGGTCTTACATGTCTGGAAAGACATGAGTATGAATACTTAATGACAGAATTTTCATTTTTAGGTGAACCCTTGAATACAGCCTATATGGCTTAAAGAACACAGATAAACTATCAATCAAACTATCACAGTCAATTATTTATTGTCTTCATGTTAGATCAGTTTAAGCACTTCAATCTTCTTTTTTTTCCCAGTTACAGCAAAAGCTGAATTAGGGCTGGACCAGAATATTCGATTATTTGAATATTCCTTCAGTGGGTTGGCATTTGATTTTCAATGTTGAGATTCGAATATCCTTTTCTTTTTGCAAAAGAACACTTGGCATCCCCCACGAAACGGTTCTCAACTTGTCCGTCTGGCTGAACATCTGCACCAGCAAAAGACCGTTCACCAATGAAAATCATTCGTGCTGACCTATAGCATGCATATATTTCATGAAAAATCTTCTATTATGAGCGCGCTTGCCACACATCTACATCTGAAATAATGAACTTAAGCGCGCAAAAGACGCGACATGTGAACAGACCCTCTGCTATCACAAGACCGAATGCGATGCATGCGTTTTCTTTCTGTCAACTGTCCCGAGATGCGAGCGAAGGTCTTGGATCAGTGTGCAGACTCTTGTAGTGCAGACAAGATGCGCCGATGTGAATCCGCTTTGAGACCGTGAAAGAGAGAAAACGCGGTCCAGCTGAACTCACGCTGTTTTCAAATGACTGATTTAATCTGATATTTTGTGTGGATTTATTTACTCATCTAACCTACATCATTCAATAAATGTTTGCAGGAATTTCCCTCATTATAAACTCGAAAGCTGCGGGAATGAGTAAAACTATGCGATATACACAAATTCAGGACCTGATTAAATATAACTATTATACATTTTATTTATAATAATTTGTGAAATAAAATTCTGTGATTTTACAAAACTTTTCCAGGCCTGGAAATTGCAGTTTTAAAATTTCCATAGATTTTCCAGGTTTTTCATGACCGTACGAACCCTATAAAAGCAATTGATGCACGCTTTCAATCACTAAAGATTGGTCCTCTCCCTCCTCTAATCACATGCCGGATCTGTTACCCCGCTTTATTCCAGGACCTCTCAATTTACAAATTAAGCACTGGGCTACCTTATTAAAAGTATTGCTCTTAACAGACCTGTGTGTTTTGTGTCACTAGTGCAGTGTCCGTTCTTATTTCTGAACTTGTCGCAAGTCCATATTGCACCAAAATATGACACTGCACTCCCTTTGGTCCGCAGCAACACACCCACCATGCGTGAAGTCGATTGGATGAACGGTTCTCGACATAATAAAAATGCACACAGAGATTCCTGCCTTTATTAGAGAGAAGATATGTTCAGTCCCCTCCCTCCGAAGATTCGGTGTTGATTACTACCGAAGCTTCGAAGCTCAAAAAATGGTATTCGGACCAGCCCTAAGCTGGATACCTTTGTCCTTATTAGGGATTTCCTGGAACATGACATTATCAGTTCTATTACTTCTGTGATGCATATTTGAAGTTTCACCAGCATTTCCTGTGAACAGAGCAGCTGTGAGACACACATACATAACCTACACGCATGTAAATAATTAAAATGCTTATATTAGACCTGCATCGCAATGATTGCATAATTTCATTAAATCTTAGCGTTTGTGAATTCATAATTATGATTTTTAAATAGGTTTAATATATCATGCAGCCTTAATGCGTTTTATGGATTGCCGTCCGTGAAATACGTAACTTCCGGTTAGTCGACGCGGGCAACCTAAAATCGACGATTTTCTAAAATCGAACAGTCAAATCGAGTCGATGAATTGTGGCAGCCCTACTCCAATTATATTTCTATCTAAAGAAATTTGAAGTAGACATATGATAATCCATGTTTTATTAAATGTGGTATTTTCACGTGCTTTCAGATGGAGCAGCATTTACAACACAGAGGCTACACAAACAGCTTTTATTATCTTAAAAGGTTTCTTCAATTTCATAAATCACATGATTATATCATCAGCAATGTTGTTGTTGTTTTTTCGTAGCTTGTCAGTGAACTACGGCTCTGTGTAGTAAATGCTGCTCCATCTGAAATCATGTGATGGGGATTTACTACTAATCACAGAACCAGCTTTACTGACAAGATGCACATGCCAAATCGCATTCGATTAATTGTGCAGCCCTACTCTGATGTGCCAAGCCATCAGAACCATTCTTGTTTTTAGTACCTAAACCCCTCCCCAGGATCAAAGAGACCCCCTACACGCTGTACTGCCTCTGACAAACCTGATTAAGTCACCCAATCCAGCCCTGGGAGTTAGTTTGCCAAAAGCAGACACGGGCTGGTGGTACTTGTGAGCAGAGCTGGCCAACCAGCTCTGCGCATGGAAACCTCGGTCTGGGTTCATCTATTTCACTGCTTCCAAACAGCTTTTAAATCATTTTTGGTTTTGTTAAAAATGTATTTGAAATTATTTTTGCACACTATCACATATCCAAACTGTTCTTAAAAAAACATCTTCTTTGCATTTCCATTCCAGGGTTATATTAACACAGTGATATCAAAAAGCTCACTAAAACAGTATTCTGTAAATAGAATGAAATGCTATTTCTCTTCTAGGAAAGATTAATTATAACTAACCTTATTCACTGAGAGAATGACTAATATCTAAATTGAATGCAGCACAAGCCGAGAGTTTGGTCATAGTGACATGTATTTGGCAGGTGAAGTGGTTTGTTTTCAGGTCTAAGGAGTGTCTTCTTTCTAAAAGTGTCTTTACTGTTACACAAGCGTTTGTGGATGCAAGACAAGAGATGGAGGTGGGAGAGCACGACTCGGTCACTGGCTGTGTTACCTTCTGCTCACAGGCTCCTCGACCCAGTAGGAAACACTCCAAACAGGTCAGACCCATGACAGCCTTCAAACAAGAGATGCTGTTACCACACTCCCTCACTGAGAGAAGGGAAAACACCCAGAAATCTACCTGTATCCTAAAACAGCTTTCTTACAAACCACTTGCACTACAAATAAGCATGAGTATGACTAACAAATATGGCAACCAATAATGTATTCTGTAGAAGCTGATGATAACAGTAGAATTTTAATAATCAACTGATAGATTTTTAAATAGATAGAATACCATTCAAAAATTTGGGTCCGGTAAGATATGTTTTTGAAAGAAATATCTTGTGCTCACCAAGACTGCATTTACCATTTAGAAAAAAATATTCAATTAAAAACAAAAATATAGTGAAATATTATTACCATTTTAAAAAACGGTTTCTAAATAATATTTTATTAAATGTAATTTATTGCCATGAGCTGTGCTGCTTCTCATATTTTGTGGAAAGGGCTTTTGAACCTATGAAGAAAATGCTAATTTAAACGAACCTAAAAAAATTTGCCGACTCAATGGTTCCCTATGCGACAAAAAAAAAAATCAGATTCTTTTGTGTAACCGTTCTACACAAAAAGAAAAGGTCCACAAGTTGCATCTATAATTTCTTCGTCGATTTATGCACTGATTTGCCAAGAATGCAAACAAAAAGAAAAGCGCAGAACCTTTGTTAGTCTTGTGGCCCGGCTGATTTTATAGAAGACTGCAGAAAAGTACGCATTTTGCATCCAGCCATTTTGGGATAATCTCCTGGAAAATGGCGCTACACTGTATTAGCCTCGCAGGGATGAGAGAAGTTACGGTGCCTAATTGTTGAATAAAGTCGTTATTTGTTGGGGGGGTTTTTCCATACAAAAAGTATTCTCGTCGCTTCAGAAAATTCAGATTGAACCACTAATGGCAGATGGAGTATTCAATGCTTTTCATACTTTTCTGAACCTTGACAGTGCAATTTACCTGGCATTCAATGGGACAGTCATCGACTCACAAGCCTCCCGGTTTTAATCCAAGATATCTTAAATTGTGTTCTGAAGACTAACAAAGCTTTTATGGGTTTGGAACGACATGGGGGTAAGTGCAAACGTCAAAATTTTCATTTTGGGGTGGGAGTATGCCTTTAAGATGAACCACTTCTGGTAAGTCACTTTGCGCACACATGCCAATGCACACAAACACTAAAAATCACCATGTTGACCAGCTCCCACTCCACATCCCACAAAGTGAACTGGAACATTTAAGTACTCTTAAATCAACCCTCACCTCCTTACACTGGTTTCTCTGGCTAAATTAAAACTAATTAGTAATGATGGAATGGGATGAAAGAAATTCAAGCAATTTCCTCAAACATCACCACAAGATCCTGGCCAGTGCAGCTCTTGGGTCTGCTAGACAGGCATAGCAGAGAGATTAGGAGAGAGGATGTAGAGGCATCCAGCAGTCAGAGATGACCGAGAAGCAGCTCGCAACATCAGCTACTAATTCAACATCCAACACCACTGCATCTCATAACGATGACTGCAAGTGAAGCAAAGTACACAACCACCAGAGCCAGATATCACTGCCTCTAGTGTCACCAAACTAAATGAAATTGGTTTGCACAGGGAAAACAGGAGCAAAATGCAGCAGTATCATGCAATGGTAATAATAATAATAATTATTATTATTATTCTGTCACTTTTTAATAATTATTTTGCACTTTAATAGTTATACTTAATTATACTAAATTAATAGAATAAATCATATCAATATTTATTCACTATATACACATATTATTGTTAGTTAATAATTATTAAATATTATTATTAATAATAATAATAATAATAAGTGTTACTTTTAGTATTATTAACAATTAACAGTTGTTGCTATAATTATTTCTATTTTTATTATTAATAATAATAATATCCTGTCACTTGATATATATATGCACTTTAACATTTGTACTTTATTATAAGACAATTTATATACAGAATGTAAGTAATATTTTATTTAATTATTTATTTATTGTATACACATATTATTGTTAATAATAATTTCGGAGTAATTTTGCACTACTTAAATAGTTATTCTTAATTATACGAAACAATTTATATATAGAATAATTAGGATTAGTATTTATACATTATATATACACACACACACATTGTTGTTCATAATAATAATAATAACATATTATTATTAATTAATAATAACCTGTCATTTTTGATTATTATGCACTAAAATGTGTACTTAATTATAGTACAATTTATATTTAGAATAATTGATATTAGTGTTTATTCATTATATACACACATATTATTGTTGTTGTTAATAATAAATCAAAACAAATATTTTTATATTTCAATTTTCAAATTTGTATATTTCTACTCAATTGTAGAAAGTTTATATATATATATGTATTAGTATTTATTTATTATACACAGATTAACCTAATATACATTATCCTAAACCTATATTGATGTCTAAATAAAAAAGCAGCATTTAAAATTCAGGTCTTCTATAAATGTAAGAACCACTAAATTTTACTCCCATGATCCCATCATATAATCAATGTCAATCTCTTATAACTTGCAATATTAAGCTTTAGATAACAATACTATAACTATAATACAATTATTTATAATATAAACCATTTTTTATCTATGTATGAAACTCTGAACATGTAACCAAAAAGCAATGCAAGTCATCTTAGGGTGCTTTCACACCTGGCCCTTTGTTTCGGAACCTGGCTCGTTTCCCCCCTTAGCTCGGTTCGTTTGGGCAGGTGTGAACACGAATCCCAGAAAATAAACCGTGGAACTTTGACCAATCAGAGAACAGCTTACTCGCATGTGACCTGTATTAACAAATTAGGTCCGTTTAGATACTTTGCCGTGTGAAAGCGAACCGCACCAAGGGTAAAAAGCACCATTGTAATGATTTTAATTCCTGTTTAGGAACAAAGCAATCAATCTACAGGTGTGAAAGCACCCTTAGATTTTATCATCTTTGATACATTAGTACAAGGAAACAAAACAAACTTTCAACCGAATGGGGAAGAGTTAATGGGGTACAATCAATGAACACGTCTCATTAATGAGTTCTGTTCTCAGAAAGAGGAACAGCCCCTGGGTGAATCCATGCTGAAAATGTGCTGCTGACCTCCAGCTGTTGTAGGCATCACACAATGGTAGCTTCTGACCGTTTGACACCAGCCCTGACGGACAGACTCTGTTTGGGAAACCCAGTGTTGTTGTGTACAGTCTCTCAGATGAAGATGGCCTCAGGCTGAGGAGATGGAAGAGGTGTGGGTCTCTCCAGGGAGAAGCACAAAACCTTTATTTAGCAGGCTGTGGCACAGGCGAAGTGTTACAACCGCTGATGAATGTTAAACGCAGGCGATGCGATACGCTGCCCTCAGGAGCACTTACCATAGAGTGGGATGGAGTGGGCAGCATTGTTCATAAACTGTTCTTTCAGAAATAGTGAGCGCTATATAAAGTACTGAATTACACAAACACGTGAGTTATGAAACATGCTCTTCAATGAAAAACAAGCATTAGATAATCAAAGGATAGAAGAGCTTGTTCAACTATGTGTATCTCATCTTTTACTAACAATAAAATAAATACCAGCATGTGCCATTACAACCATGACTATATTATATTATATAATCAAAAGTTTAGGGTGGTATTATTTTAAAATACATTATTTTAAAGTTCAAAAGTTTTTTGTATTTAGCAAGGATGCATTAAATATTGTTAAAAATATTATGTTATAATGACATTTACAAATGTTACAAAATATTTATATTTCAAATAAATGCTGTTCTTTCTTTCCCAAAAAATAATGAAAATAATTATTACTGTTTTCACAAAATAATATTACGCAGCACAGCTGTTTTCAGCCTTGGTCATATTTATAAATATTTCTTGAAATCAATCAGCATATAGAATGATTTCTGAAGGATCACGTGACACTGAAGACCAGAGTAATGCCATCACAGGAATTAATTACATCTTAAAATATATGAAAATAGGAAAGTTATTTTAAGTTGTAATACTGTTTTTACTCGAGTTTTTAATCAAATAAATGTTGCATAAAATATGCTTTAAAAACATTAAAAAAATCTTATTGACCCAAAACTTTTAAAAAAATAGTGTATATTAAATTATACTACATTAGAAACCCATACTACATTTATAATTATATTATACTAATATAAAATAACCATTAAAAGTGTAATAAACAATGAAATATTCAACATTTTAAATGTTTTCTTACTGGGTCTAATCAAAAATGTCTATGAGGATGCAAGTGAGGGATCATTAATGTCTACAGCACAAACTGTGGGATAATTACACAACAAAGTGTATTCCTCAGGGTTCAGAGCTTTTTCAAATAGCGACAGAATTAGTAATAGTGATGCTTGCTGAAGAAAATGTAACTAATATTTTATTAATAATTTAGCAAGAAGATTTAACAATCATTAGGAATCACAGGAGGGGCATATTTCTTATCATCTGCAATGCATTTTGACAGTTCCCAGAAAAGGCATCCAAAACAATACAATAGTGGAAGTAAAACAAAAGAAAAGGGAAGTGGAAGAACTTGTTTCCCCTGGCATATAAATATTTGGGAGGATGGATCCACCATAAGTCAAGGCTCTATTCATGTCTGTCAAGGTGGGTCATGACAAGCCTCTCTATTCTCGTCTGCTTGAAATCATAAATTCCCTTTTCCGAATTCCCACTTATAAAATTGTCAGAAACACGCCTGAAAAGGATGCATCAGGCCAGCAGTAGATAAACACAGCCGTTCTGCTCTCTTGGAATGAATGAAACATTACAAATAGTTTGATCATCTTGAGGACAAACCCAATCCATAGACTGGAGACAAGATAACATGACAGGTTTCAACATGAACTTCATTCATTCACACTGGAACTACAACTATACAACAAACTAGTGTGGAACTGGGTCTAGGAAAAGGTCTGAGCAAACACAATGCTAGAGCGATACACCTTTCTTCACTTTTACAAGAAAACCACACTTCCAGAAACAGAAACGGAGTTCCATTGAGTTCCTATGACTTATCCTGATGTTTCCAGTAAATGTGCGTTGAAGACTGACAAAGAAGAGAAGAATTGTTGAATAAAGTCATTATTTTTGTTTTCTTTGCACACAAAAATGATTCTCGTAGCTTCATAACATTACGGTTGAACCACTGATGTCACATGGACTATTTTAATGATATCCTCCTTTCAACCTTTCTGGGCCTTAAACATTTCAGTTGCATTTGGGTCTATACAGGGTCAGAAAGCTCTTGGAGTTTATCAAAAGTATCTTAATTTGTGTTCCAAAATGAACAAAAGTATTATGGGTTTGGAACGATATGAGGGGGAGTAATTAATGACAGAATTTTCATTTTTGGATGAACTATCCCTGATAGTTGAAGTCAGTCTGGATCATCTACAGCTGTCATTGCATGTTAAGCCGGCACACAAGAAAGTTTGTACAGATTCTAAAAACAAAACAAAAAAGTCTTCATTACTTCACTTCAGGGTTTGTCATCATCATTACTCCCATTTTATCAAAGCACTCCTCCCTTTTCCACTAGGTTTCACTGAGCTCAGATGTGTCTGTCAGAGCAGGGATGCAGTGATACACACTTGAGAAGCATCTCTATACGACTCTAGAATGCTCTGCTCAGAAGATGATGAGAATTCTGCTTCAAGCAGCCAGCGTAATGTACAGCCAGACAAGAGGTGATTTCAGGACACACATAACAGCAGGAGTCACAGACAATATGAAAATAAACAGCAGTCAGACCAGCTCCATTTCACACGGGATCATACCATGAATAATCAGTCATGCGATGTAAAGATTAATGGCATCCGTCAGTTTGCTAATGGTGATGTGGGGGTTCCCAGGCTCTGGGCTGGAGGGGTCTGTAAGCATGCATACTTGACATCTGTAGGCTGAACATACCGTAAGGGAGTATGAATGAGGCCACTTACTTTCCTATCGTGATTATATACAGTATTCTGACAACTAAACACCTGAAGATCCAGTTTAGTTTGAAGTCTTTGTAGGGCCATTCAGTTCTGTCTTGAGCTTTGTCTACGGATTCAAGCCAAATTACATTCAGCTGTGAGTGTTTTGTTTTCTATTCACGCAACACTGGTCATCTCTAGCTTAGGTAATGGAAACATGCTCTTGCAGCTATTGAATCAATTAAAACATTATAAATAACATCTGCGGAATCATGCAGGGAGAGCTCCTCCATTCAAACAAGGACTTTATGACAGCAAATCTGAGAGAACTTTGGCGAGAACGAAGTGAAATGTAATTATTGCAAAACTTAATTTCTTGCTAGAAATTAAAGTTGGTCAAAAACCTACATTTACACACAAACTGACCACCAACCGCAATTTCCAGATGTCATTTTTATTTTTAGCTCAACTGTCACAGACGTGAATGCAGAGGATTGTGGGATGTCAAGCAAAGGGTACATCTATGCTGGCTTCAAAAATCAATCAGAAGAAGGCATCACAGTAGACAGGAAGTGAAGCTAACATTGGATTTGAGCATGCTCTGATGCCTTCCTGCTCTGGAATGCATCCTCCAAAGGCAGCATTTTTTAGATTTTGGACGCAGCCATTATGTCAGGGTTTTGCTGTGACATTGCTAAGGTGTTCAGAGTAGGGATGCGTGGTATACCGGTACTGGAAAAATACCGGCATATATTATATTTCAAACGGTACGATGTCATAATTTTGCTCAAATCGGTATTTCATACGCTGCTGTTCCGAAGTTTGATTCAAGATTTGTATTAGTCACATACACTATTATACAGAATATAATCAGCAGTGAAATGTAAGTAGGCGTTCACCTGTAGGCGGCAGTGTTTCCCAAATTGCTGTGCAACCGGTAAATGTGACAACAGAACAACGCGATGGAGCAAACAGATGAAACTATCAACGCATCCGAAATTAATAAATAAAGAGAACAGAAAAAGTGAAATTTGGCATTACTATGCATTCAAAACAGATGACAAAAGGTAGGCATGGGACGATAACCGGTTTCAAGGTATACCACAGTTTGGAAAAGCCACCGTTTCAAAACCACTAACATTTTTTTTTATACCGTTTCTGCGGTGTGCGCAGGTTTTTTTACGTGTCGTCAAAGACGGAAAGTGCAGGACTCCCTCAGTAGTGTGCAGTGAAGAGCGCACGAGTCGCACGACCACAGGAGGCAGCACATCAAACATTTAAGCATTTGTTGCTTTCTCATCCTGATCTTTTCAGAGAATTAAGAGATCGACAGGTGAGTGCATTATTCATAAATTCAGATTTTATTTTTACTTTTATTTACAACTGATCAACGCACATACATGTGATAGGCTACAGTAACAACAAAAGCTCAAACGTGCGTGTGTGATAAGCAAGAACCAGTGAAGTTTTGGTCATGTAATATATGCACTTGCATTTCATACAATCGAATATTTATTGAATTTAAATTAAGCAACTATTAATTTTTGTATCAATAATATGAAGGGAATGTTTCTGCCATGCTACCGACCACTAATATGAATCAGCTGAAAGAGCAAGATTTATATTTAATGATTTTTCTTTGGCTGAGTCTGAAAACAATCTGAGAGTAAGAGAAATAATAACGTGATTTTGAATATTACTTTGTTAGAATAACACTTTACAATAAAGCACCATTTGTTGCATTAATTGCGTTACTTCAGTTATTTTTTTTCCTCCAACATCAAGATGTAACCTATGTTCCCTGTAGGTTTTTTGTTACAGTTTAATACAAAGGTATTAAGATATTAATCGTTTTTTATCTTTATTATTATTTTAATAAAATTGTTTTCAACTCACTTATCTTTTGAGGCTGCTTATTTGTCACCTATAGTATCGATACTGAGGTATTACATTCTAGTATCGTACCGAAACCAAAATTATGGCATTGAGCAATCTAGTTCAGTGTGATTTTTTACCACATCACTTAAGGTCAAAAAGGTTTTTTGATTGCACAAAGAAAGTATTTTTGTAGCTTCATAAAATTAACGTTGAACCACTAATTTCACATGGACTATTTTAATGACATCCTATACCTTTCAGGGTCTTGAACGTGTCAGTTGCGTTGCCGTCTATGCAAGGTGACAAAGCTCTCAGATTTCATCAAAACGATCTTAAGTTGTGTTCTGAAGATGAACTAAGGTCTTGCGTCTCGAAGGTCTTAGGTTTGAAACAGCATGAGGGTGAGTAATTAATGAGAAGTTTCCTAAAATTAGTCCTAAAATGAATACAACTAAATTAAATAATAATAAAAGCAAATAAAAAAAGACAAAAGCAAATAACAAAAATCACTAAGACTAAAATTGTAAAAATGAATGTTAAATCAGTTTTAATAAATATTATAATAGCGTGGCAACCACCCAAATTTAAATCAATTTCTTGGCAGTTCTGCATTGTTTTTAAGTGTAGTTGATAATGGTTTTATAGAAGCCTGTTGCTGTGCTGTTTCTAAGTGTTTGCTCGGTGGTTATTTGCTGGCCCGGTTTTAAATTTCAATTCTCTACTTCTTCTTCTTTGTCCCTATATACACTGGTTCTCTCTTTCAACTGTCCAATCACTTAAACACCACACCTTTTCTCCACAAGCTACACATTTTAGGTGTTATGCATGCATGCGGCACAAACATTGCAAGACAAGTTCACAGCTACAAGTCTAATACAGAGAGTCATATGTTTGTTCAAAACCCTCAATCCTCAATAAACCTATAACAGTGATTCTTGCCTTAGCAAGCACCGCTAATAACACACATGCCGATCTAGCAGGGATAAGTCTGCAAACCCAATCCACTATGACAAAGCAAATTACATACTATAAACTCACTGTAAGGGGTTACGTTTCTACCCATTTTAAGCCAGCAATTCTAGATCTTGAGCACTGAAAATAGAGCAACATGTCCCTGCAATCCCTGATGGGTTAATTTATCCGGAATAGAGCATGAGTCTGGAACATTCCGTGATTGATTTGATGCTATTTTTACGCGTCCCACTTCAAGGAACTGGTTCAAATACACTATAAATTTAAGTACAGAAAAAGTCTTTGTACTCGCTCTGTAACCCGGCAATTTGACAGAAATTGTCCGCTACTATCCCACAATTAGTGGAAAATATTCCTGAGAGCAATGAAAATAAACTCTCAGAGTTGCACAAACAAAGTGTTTAAGAGTCAAAAGCAATGCTTTAACCTGCACTGAGCCTTGACTGACTGGATATTCTGAAGATCTCAGGCCTGAAGAACTATCATTCAGCGGCATTAAAACGTTTATGCTTCCATACCAAGCGTTATATATATATATATATATATATAATTATCCCAAGCACTGTAATTTGGGCAATAATAGCGTGCTATGGAAACACTGCGCGCTGTGGAGTGCTGGCATAGATTATTGTCTGCTGGGCTTTGTAACCTTCAATGCATCTTCCCTGTAGAGTGTAGCCGTTCTGTAGAGTCGCCAGGCTGTTCCTGAGCCTGAGGTGCCAATGAACGGCTGTAGTCTTAAATGATCCGGTCGGTGCCAGGCAGAGGGGAGGGGAACAAAGAGACACTGTGCTTAACACAAAAAAACAAAGCCAGCTATCCCTTGCTCCGCCCAAACCCCCAGCTGTATCTGGTCTTTCACCAACCATCCCCCCATCATCATGGACCGAGACCAAACACCGCCCTTTCCACTGTCCATTTTCAGGATCTTCTCCTCAGTCAAACCGCCTTCACTGGAAATGCCCATCGCAATGCCAGCCTTCATTATGTGTGTGCCCACACACACACTTTCATCTTTGGGCCTCAGCCCAACTCTACCCATTCATTGGGATTAGCTTTGGGCTGTTATCCTTCATGGTGGTACCATTTACATCTCTGAGGATGTCCTTCAATTGATGTAGATCTATTATAGGTATGGCCCAATTTTTTCTTGTTTGATTTTGGGACAATTACAAATAAGACTGTCCATGAAATATAGTTTAAAACATGCTTCAAGTTAAAACGGTCATGTGGTGTAAGGACCTTTTCTTTACACCTTTCATTTACATTTTTTTATGCATTTAGCAAATGCTTTTATCCAAAGCGACTTACAGTACATTCAGGTTATACATTTTTTTATCAGTATGTGTGTTTCCTGGGAATTGAACCCACAACTTTGCGCTGCTAACGCAATGCTCTACCACTGAGTCACAGGAACCTTTCCTTACTTTTATAAACCTATTTAAATGTATTTTTCAAGGTATTTTTTTCACAAATATTATAAACTACTTGATAAATATCAATTGTTTTTGGTCAGTCGTACCACATGACATTTTACTACACGATTTAACCCTTACTTGTCAAAATGTATCTAACATCTGAAGTGACTTCACAAACAATAATAAAAGTCTATGATAACTTCCATTTTTGGATTTCTTTTTCAGCATGTTTCTGCATGTTAGTTGCACCACGTCCACATGACGTAAAGGATTTTTTTTAGTTTTTTTTACTATTAATATGTAGAGAAGCAGTTGTTAAAATATTTTTGAGAAGTAACAATAAAAATCTATGCAAGGTTCTTCTAAGAATCTTATTCTTTTAATGAGACTTTTTTCTTCATGCTATCAGGACAGTTGTAACAATTGTTTCTGGACATTTAAATAAAGCTAAAATTAAATATAAATATGAAAAACTTAAACTTAAAAACCTAAAATGTCTTAGCTACTAACTGAGAAAAGATTGATAAAACTGAAAAACAAGACCAATTATTTTTTTAAGGATAAAGCAAAACTACAAAAGCACAGAACTCAAATTAAACCATTAAATTAAAAACAAAAGCTAATTCAAAAAAACAATAAATAGTATATATTATATAAATAACAAATTAACAGTGATTTTAAATCACCTTGATATTTTCTTTACTTAAAAAAAAAAAATCTAAATTATTTTTAATCTAGAAAAAAAAACCTTCCAAGGTTTATTCAAATCATTATAAGTGTGATTTACATTTTGTATGTATTTTAGAACAAATTTACCATCCAGACAAAAAGGGGCACCATGTCCAAAGTTGGTGAAGTGTGGCTCGCTTTCTTTTTTTTTTTTTAGGTGAACCAGAACAATTCAAAAATGCATCATACACCGACCTTACTCTGACTGCCTGTTCTCAAATGATTCTTCAATATGAAGATTCTCTTATTACACAATTGATCATATTAAATCCATTACATCAGCGATAAAAGGCATTGTCAGAGTCCTGTTCTGGCCATGGAAAGAGTAATAACCCTCTTGAATGTCATTGCAATGCGATCAAACAGGAAAGAACATAATACTCCTCTCTGGAAAAACATTCTACACGTCCGTTATAGCAGGAAATAGATGAGCGTGCGCTGCAGGCAGCACAGGAAGCAGCTCACCGGACTCTCTAGTCAGATTTCCTCTCCGCGGAGGATGGATGTGCAGTTTTTTTTGTTTCAGTTTTTTTCAGAAACAGTGCCTCTAACGTGACTCCAGTTCAATCATGTAAACAAAAAACTGCAACAATAAAAAGCCTCAGGTGACTGTTGAAATCAAACTTGGCCTGTATTGATAGATTTAATAATACATTAATTCAAGATCTAATTTTTATTTTTATGCTGTTTTGTTTCATGTTGACACTGGACAGAGTTGGATTTCTACAACAGTGCTCACTAAAACACACACACACACACACACACACACACACACACACACACACACACACACACACACACACACACACACACACACACACACACTGTCAGGGGTCAGACACTGTGGCAGATGGTCAGCAGACAGATGCACCGTCTGCCCGAGTTCATAGCAGCCTGACAGAGACTGAAACAAATGGATAGACAGAAGAGTGAGAAGAAAAAAGAAACAGCAGAACTGTAGTGAAGAAAACCACTTGCAGAACATTCCTAGCAGAACAGTAGCACAGGTCAACCATGTTTTCAGAGACATTCCAGCACCTCAAAAAACAAGCTTCTCCCAGCAGTCATTTGTGTCTGCAGCTTTAGGCCCTGCAGAGGGGTACATAGCCAAATTCTGTAAATGTGCATATCTTCTTCACAAGCCCCAGATTTTGATCAGTATGACTGGAACTTCAAGAGATACAACTTCACAAGCTCTAGTGCATTTAGACAAGTTATGTTATCGCTGAGCTGAAACTCTAGACGTCTTATGAAGCACTAAAGGGAGTGGTTTATTACAGATACCAGCTTTATCCTCACATACGGGTGGCACTAGACACCCACCAGCAGGTTCACAGATGCATGCAGGTTAACCAAACAATCCTAGACTATTTCAAGAGAAGGAAAAACACATTATGTGAATCAACATTTAGATGATTTCAGGTAGATTTTTGGCTATGGAATGAGACGGAATTTAGCACATTTTGAATGAACAAATTAAAAGTAAGTTAGTACACTTCAATCAATATGTTGTGATATGTTCTAGTGTCTGTGAATATTAAGCAGCAGAAATGCTATTTAAATGAATGCTTCATGTTCTATGTTTCTCTGTGAATGAATGGCGCAGATGCGCGGTTTCGTTTACTACACACATAATGAAGGGCGCATGATGCTGGCGATGTTTTCAGCACCAAGCGAGGACATAAATACATGACCATAATCTTTAGATTATTTGAATATCATCTTTAGAGTTACAGTTTATTTTGAGAAAAACTTTCGTCATATCATATACAAACAGGAACTTTAAGGTCTTCACAGCAACCCGTCAAAATAAAAGTTTGGTTTAACTTGAAGAAACTGTGACAGAAATATATTGCTTAGTTTAATGATAGTACATCTACTAATAATACAATTACTATTAAAACATTATTTTTAAAGGAGTATTTACCAGAGAAAATACTTTAGCAGAAAAATATAAATGCACAACATTTTTAATATGAAATCAATTAATTAGAGATGCTTTTGATTATTAAAATGGAATCCAGAAATGTAATGGAATACACAGAATGGTCAAAATAAAACTGAATTTGAGAAGAAGAAAAATGTATTTCATAGGGCCTTACATTTTTTTAATTTTTGTTAAAATCTTTAAATAGTTGTTAATGTGTGTGTAAATCTAAATTAATTAACACATGCTTTTTGTGTAATAATTTTTATTTACCATTAAAACAGAATCCAGAAAATTTAAACTGAAAAAAACATTTGGGAAAAATAAAGGGATTTCATAGGGCCCTATTATAATTGTTATTCAATATTTTAAAATATGATTTAATATTTTATATCAAATATAAATATAAATAATATTTAATTAATTTGTTTATATATATATAATATTTTAAGTTAAGTTAAGTGGGCAATGAGCCTAACATGTTCTTGTTCAACAGATGCATAGATTGCATAATTCTTTAGATAAATAAAAGCTTTTTGTTTTATTGAATTACAGACCACACTGGAATAGGGGTTTAAAATATTACCACATCAAATCATCCCCCAAAGCTAATGAAAATCCAAAATGTTTATCAAAAAAGTTCTTCCATCTGTAAAACACTCTGCAAATGTAACTGTATTCATACTGTAATGTGCAATCATCACTTTCTGCAGTGATACTGCTTCATTTGTATACACACAGACACCCGCTGTTTACTGCAGCACATTCACCATCACACTGTAAAAGGGGCGCATCATCTCTCATATGCACTCCAAACCAGTGAATAAAATTCCTTGCTGGCACATTACAGTCTCCTAGATCTTTATCCACAAAAGCTTTTAAAGTCAAAACCAGACAGCGATGACAAATTCAGTCCTCCTGTATGTGTCTACCCTCCTCAAATTGCAAGCAAATACAGCCTGATGCTGTCACAAAAGGCACAGCCTGTGTCTTTTGTGACAGTATCAGGCTGCATGTGGTTCTGGTGAAAAACAAATCTTTTGATGAATCATCCGTCTTTAAAAGAAACCTTGTGAAGGATAAAAGAGCAACGTACACTATCTGCTAGTTTCATAAAGTGCATGTCTGACACACCCAGCATAAACATCTCTACTGAGGCTTGATGTAATTAGTCGTAATGATGCTCATCAACAGGAAGAAAGCCAAAATGGGGGTGCAGTGTTTTCCTCTTTATGCAAACAAACCTTCTTGGAAAGGCATGCGCTGTCTAACGCTGTTAGACCTCACTGAACCTGAGAGAGAACAAGAGACAGACACAAAGACAAAGAAACCTAGAGCTTTCATGACAGGAGTGTTCTTAGCATCTTGTCCTGACTTTCACTTCCTCTTCCTAGTAAGTAAGAACATTTTATTTATGTAGCACCTCTCACAGACAAAGAGTCACAAAGTAGAGGCTGCATTGGGTTTGGGCTCCCGCGGGATTCAACGCAAATCTCACGGGAGCGGGCAGTTTTACCTTTGCTGCGGGCGGGATTGGGCGGTCAGAAAATTTTGTGGGAGACCTGCGGGGAATGGTGGGATTTGAGAATGTTGAGAAGTAAATTAAAGCAGCTGTTTATTTCACAAAAGCAAAGCAAGGCAAGTCAGACATCTGGAAACAATGCTCAATTGTCACTGAAAAAAATGGGAAAGAGTTAAACTAAGTAATTTGCGATATATGTTCAAAAGTTTTCTTTTACAACGAACATAAATCTGGCACCTCTGCCCTGAGACGACATACATATTTTCTAAGTTCTATGTGTTTATTTATTTAATAATTTAAAGACATTTCATATTGTGCTTTGGCTTATTTACTTAAACTGTTTGTTATCAGTTAAACTGTTTGTTAACAGCTAATCGTTTGGTGTGTGTGTATCATGCAGTACGTTTAAAAACTGAGGTGCCACTAGTTGTGGCTTTGTTTTAACGGTTAATGTTTTATTACGCCAATAAAAAAAAAACGTTTTTGTCACGTGTGATGCTTTGGTTTTGCATTACTTCATCTTATTTAAATGCAATCATGTTTAAAGCCTGTTATTCTGGATGTAAACTTGAATGAATATTTAGTCTGATCTTATTGGTGTACATTTTTCACAAGCTCTGAGAGAAAGTCCGTGGGAGCGGACACAAACATTGCGGGCGCGGGCAGGCGGGAGTGGAACACGTAGGTTGCGGGAGCGGGCGGTCCTGGTCAGAAATTCAGCGGGAGCGGGCGGGTGCTTAATAAAACAGTCACGCGCAGAGCTCTATCACAAAGTGCTTTCCAATAAAAATTTAAATCAAAAGAAGTTAAAGTACCAGCTGTAAAAATACCACAAAAATTTGCTTCCAGACCATATTGTTAGTTAAAAGCTTGTCCAAAAAGATATGTCTTTAGGTGTTTTTTTTAAAGATTCCACAGAACACATAGTTCTCAATGATAAGGGGAGATAGTTGGAGCCATGACACAGAAAGCACGGTCACCCCTTGTCTTAAGACCTTAATTACATTTAATCTCATTTATTAAAATGTTATATTCATATGAATATATTTATTACTACATTTAATGTTAATATTTAAAGTAGATTTATTATATTAACACATTTAATGTCCATATAAAATATTAATACATGATAAATTAAATAAGAATATTAATATATTTATTATACTACATTTAATGTATCTAAAATAGATTTATATGTATTATACATGAACATATTTCATGTCAATATTTAATTTATTATTTATGCATATTTAATATTTTTAGTTTAACACCACAGGGTTTTAGGGGTTCAACCTAAAAATATATTAAAAAAAATATTCAAACATACATTGAAAACATTCCTCAGCATAGAGGAGGTTTAAGTCATTGTATGTTTGAATGGCAAACAAATAAAAAGATCATGTCATTAACCAATTTCTCTCAAAAACAGTTACTCCGCTAACTAACCCATTTTAAAAACATGACGTTTTGCACTTGACCTGCGTCTCTCTCTTCTATTCTCTCCGACTCATACTGCGCTCACGCTCTGACCTGAAGCAAAACACCACAGATGATGCTGCAGGTCTGTGTGTGTTTACAGAGAGCCAGTGAATCAGCACTCCAGCAAACACAGCCAATCCAACGGCTCACAACAGGAACGAGACGAATCTTAACCCAAGATGAAGTCCTAGAAAAGTGGATCAAGATATGGGCCATTAGTGCCCAACTTTAAAACCACGTGGAGAGGATCAAAGCTGGATTTGTGTTGATCCCTACACATGCTCCAACACTGTTAATACAGCCATCCCAGACCTCTTGCTCTTTTAATAGCCTAAGTGACGAGATGGCATGATAACAGCATCAGGATGCAGTCTGACACGCTAGCCAGAGAGTTAGAGAGCGAGCCGCCACATGTGACGGCCTTCCAAGAGAGAAAGGTTTTACTGTGAGCAAACAGCTGGAGCGCACAGCTGGGACGATCGTAAGCGTGCAGCTGCGGTGACCTGAGGCTCACAAAGACTATCTGTGCCCGCTCAGAGACAATAGACTGTGCCGAATCAGTACCAGCAAGACCAGTTCAACCAAATGTTGGTACATACAAGCAACACCGCAGGATCACTGGCTTCCCGAGAGCACGGGTGTGAGGAAAAGCTTCAAATCCCACCAAGTGTCGCTGACACAGTACAGAAATGACGCCCAACCCAGTTACAGAGGACGTTCAGACAAAAGTAAAACCAAAACACAAGACATTGGACCCATTTGAACAGAAAACCAATCTGTCTGACCTGGTTTTAGACTCACATTGATATTCATCATCATCCAAAGCAGGGAAGTAATAGAACAGCTTCAACTCAATGAAACTACAACAGCATCACAGATTCTCTTTACGCTTCCACTGACATTTATTAAGCAATGTTAACACCTTCATTTAAACCTGTCTGCATCTGTAATTAATGTATTGCCAGAAGCAGTAATTACATGCGCTGCAACATTATCCACTAAACCAGGAAATTGATCTTGGCAGGCTTTGCTGGAGGGATGGGCGTTGATGCCCATCAGATGATATCTGGAGCCATAAGAAACAATAGCAATCTGGTTTTATGCAATGGAAGAGATATCGTCATGCTGGAAAGCATTTTCTTGGATAAAATTTGTATATTGTACATATTTTAGTGCAAAATCAACATTTATACAAAAAGAGAAATGCTCTATTATGAGTGCATTTTAAATGTGTACACACATTTGGGGTCAGTCATTTTCCTTTAAGAGATGAATTAATGCATGGACATATTAAATTGATAAAAATCAAATTTTTTTTTTTTTGAAGTCTCTATTCATCAAAGAATATTTAAATGCTTATAATAAGAAATATTTGTGCACCAAATCAGCAAATTACACTGATTTGTAATCTTCTGTGACACTGAAGACTGGAGTAATGATGCTGAAAAAAAATTCAATTTTGCCATCGCAGAAATAAATTACATTTTAAAATATCTTGAAAATACAAAACAATTATTTAAAATTGTAATAATATATTTTTGATTAGACAAATGCAGGCTTGGTGCGCTCAAGAGACTTCTTTCAAAAACTATTAAATATTGTTATCACCAAACATTTGAATATAGGCCTAGTTTATATCTGCTAAAAATAGACTGCCAACATTTACACTAGCAAATAAAGCTTACAGAAATTGACTAAAAAGTGCAATAGTTTCTCTATGTGACCACGCTGGACCTGCACTGGAAGAAGACAAAGCCACAGAACCTCATTCATATTTTGGTGGCAAGAAAGTTAAGAGAAGACAGTGATGAACACACATCACAAGGAACGGTTGAAAACCCCCCTTGAGTAAGTGAGTTTAGATGTGAGATAAGGGGGCTGAGTGGTGAGAAAGATATAAAGTGAGGAAGAAACGTGAACAGAGAGAGAGACGGAGACAGAGACAGAGAGAGAGAGAGAGGAGAAAATCACTTGCAGTCAAGAACTCATCAAATTGGCAAGGTTGCACTCAGAGGTGAGAGACTGAGAAACTGCAGAAAGTAATTTATATATACATGCCGCACATGTGCAGAATTTCAATGAGCCATTGACACAGCGACTTCTTAAACTTCTGACTCTTAAAAAAACTCATCTGATCTGTTACTGCCTCCACCGCACAAACAGACAATGATAAACCCCCTGACATCAACTCAGAACTGAAGACGATGAAAAGCAGAAGCATTTCTTACTTGGCTAAAAATGCCTCCTTCATGAGTTTAGCATGATGCAAAAACTTTAAAGAGAGGAAAAGCAACTGAAAGTAGTGCACACATTCATCAAACCACTGTGGTCTAGCAGTATAAGCTCTAATATTGTGTCACAGTGCTCATTTAGACTTTGTGGGTTCGAGTCTGGCTTGCAACACTTACTATTTTCCTTCCATGCTCTACTCTCCGTCAATCCTGTCCTATTTCGCACTTTCTATAAAACAAAAAAATAACACCCAGCACCCAAAAGACTGTGCATTTGACATTAATGTTGTGATGTGACTCAATTATTTCTGACCCAGAAAACATTGTACATGCCGCTAAAATGCACTGGAAACGCTTACATCTCAAGAACAACAGCGCATGCATGTGACGTTAAGGACCGATTGGGCAAGACGCTGAGCTCACACTTGCCTCCAGACACAAAAGTGACTCAACAACATGAGGATAAGAGAAACGGACTGCCACTGCAACAAAACACATTCTCATCTGGACTCTACAAGACCAGCATGCATCTGAACTACAAAGTCAAGGAAATATATGCATGCAAAAAAGATGAAGACTTTGAGCTTCTGATAGTTTTTTCAAATGAAAAGGAACAAACTATTTCCTTCCCAGAGGGCATGGAAGTTTCTACTAACAGATGTTATTTCTTCCTCAATTTTGACAAACTTTCAGAGCTATTTTAAATAAACCACAATATATACACATACAATATATTGGTGTATCAATAATTCTGCTGGTGTTTCAACAGTCTCAAATAAGGCTGCAACAAATAATTGGTATAATTGATGATAAAAAAACAGTTAGCAACAAATGTCAGAAATTGTTTGGGCATGTCAGTGATATCAATGAATAAATGTAACCGAAATAATATCAGTCAAAAAAGATCTACAGAATTGAACCTATTGTGCATGAGCACCACCCTCCTAAAATGAAGTACTTTAATTTGAATAAAATAAATAGATATTTTATATAAAAGGTTTGACATATAGCAAAACATTGGCAAAAAAAAAAAAAAAATCCTTACAGTAAGCACAATATGATATTCCACTAAAGTTGGATATATAAATAAAGAAATAAATAGATAACAAAGGCTTTTCAAAGTTGTACATAAAATAAAGAGTACTGGACTATATATTTTTACAAGAAAATATTATTTTAATCTTCTACTTCAAAATTGCATATTTAATTCAACATGTTACTTGTCAGTTCATTGTAACTAATTGGGACATTTACAAGCAATTTCAGAGTTAAAATTTTTCTAAATAAATCCTACACCATTTTTTTCTGTGTAGAACACAATGTATCAAAATGCATAACAAAAACTGTCCAATACATTAACAGTTACTAAATGCTAATATTCTTTACCTGTTTTGTTCCATGTTTGTTCATTGCCATCATACAGTGCTTTTGTTTAATATGTTTTCTTTGTATAACTGCCTATTTTTGTATGAGTCATTTGATAAAACAAAGGCCATACATAACTTTCTCTCATACATTTATATTTTAAGTTAGATAATTGCATAGATTCATTAAACAGGAAAAAAACTTGATTAATGGAATAAAGTAGCTTTCTTTATTCCATTAATCGAAACGACTATCGACTATCAGAACTAATATCCGTATTTAAAAGGTATATTTCACCTAAAAATACAACATCGGTCATTGTTTACTCACGTCCGTGGAACACAAAAGGCGATGTTAGGCACTAGACAAAAGACTGACAGATCCAGTCACCATTCACTTGCATTGCATCGTTTTGCCTACAATGAAAGTAAATGGTGACTGAGAATATCATTCTGTCTCACATCTCCTTTTGAAGAAAGTAATTGATTCGTGTTTGTAACGACATGAGTGCGAGTAATATACATAATAACGCCATAAGAGCAAACGATGACAGATTTGGGGTGAGCTGTTTAAAGAAAGGACCTTTATTTCACGCAGTCACAGCCAAACGAAAGTATTTTTCTCAAGTCCACGAGGATCTTCCATTAAATACAAAATCGTATTACAAGCAAAATATGTTTCAAGTGACAGAAAAAAATATTGCTTTTCTATTTCACTGTCTTTCCTATAAAGTCAGTAGAGAAGTCATTGTGCAGAAGTCTCTAATTCACCATTCTCAATGTAACACTGTTGAACAGGGTCCACAGTAAAATGAAACCACTGATGTTTGTGACACTCTTTTGACCTCACTGTCTCACTCAAGTTTGAAGTGGAATAAAACACGCATGAAGTGAAGCACAGTCAGTCATGCGCTGGGCTCTGTCAAACTCTCCACCCGCTGCAATCCGTCTGTCCGCGCTCAATAGAGGGGCTATTCATGACTGTCTTACAACTGCACACTGCAGCGCTTAAACTTCTCTCAGCGAGGATGAAGCCGCGCGAACTGACGTGGGATCGCACCGACACCAGGTCAACATCAGGCGAATCGGCAACGGAGATTAAATCGTACGAACCTGAAGCGGCGATGCGACTTTTCCTCCTTCCAGAGATTGATGTTTGGGAGTTTGTTGCAGTCGCGCGCTCACTCCCTTTCTCTAGCGCACTAGTCATAGATAGTGCCGATGTTGTTTTAACTTCCTCTTTCCTCCTCCTCCTCCCGGCTCGTGATTGGCTCCGCCGCTTCAGGGATCCACCAATCACAGCACAGTAAGTCCTGATCATTCAATAGACTGATAAAAGCGCATCGGGGGTTTTCTCTAGTCTAGTTGTTATCATAAATGTGATGTTTTTGCTTCTTGATATAAAATATTTGTCAGCTATTCTTTAAATATATAATAAAGAAGACATAGGAACTTTCAACGTTAAAATTGATCTGTGACAGTACACTTATATTACATTATATATTTCATTTATACCATTAACTAACATTGCTACATTAATTGTGACCCTGGTCCACAAAACCAGTAATAAGGGTACATTTTTGGAAATTGAGATTTATACATCATCTGAAAACTGAATCAAATAGATTTTCATTGATGTATGGTTTGTTAGGATAGGGCAATATTTGGTAGAGATACACCTTTTTGAAAATCTGGAATCTGAGGGTGCAAAGAAATCAAAATATTGAGAAAATCACCTTTAAAGTTGTCCAAATGTAGTTCTTAGAAATGAATATTACTAATCAAAATTTAAGTTTTGATATATTTACAATAGGAAATTTACAAAATATCATCATGGAACGTGATCTTTACTTAATATCCTAATGATTTTTGGCATCAAAGAAAATTAAATAATTTTGATTCATACACTGTATTTTTGGCTAGCTATAAAATTAAAGGGTCACATTTTAGGTTTTTGATTCAGGAAAGTAGAAAATAGATGAAGAATGTCTGGTAAACTCCTGTAAATATTGAATAATTCATATTTCGGTCACTGGAATCAAACTCCAACATGACTGCTATAAAAAAATATACCCGTGCTACTTATGTCTGGTTTTGTGGTGCAGGGTCACATTTTAGGTTTTATCAGATCATCAGGAAAGTAGAAAATAGATTGAAGAATGTCTGGTAAACTCCTGTAAATATTGAATAATTCATGATTTTCGGTCACTGTGAATCAAACAGGCAACATGACTGACATATTAAAAAAAATCTTAAATAAATTATTGTTGCTTTCTATGTGTCTTTCACTCTTAATTTAATCACAAATAAATTACGTGAACGAACGCAAGCAGAGTCTGTCTACTTCATTGTGGGGAGGCGCACATTAATTATTGATTACTAATTTGAATCAGTACTTTATAACGGAAATCATATCTTGAAATGAAAAGAAGCAGGCTTTGCAATCATCATTTTAAACCGTAAACTCCTGGAAAGTCCAAGGATCCAGTGAACGAATTCAAACAGTAAGCTCAAAACAGCGCTAATGCAGAGAAAACATGGCCGATTTCATCAGCGATTACAGAGAGAATAGTGACTTACGTCCAGATGTCAGTAAAATTATTATTTTCAGCGTGTATGTGGCTTAAAAGCAAGAGTGTTTTATAATGAATGCTGAATATGCGGTGGTCAGAGATTTAGCGATTCTGAATGGAACCGGATATTAAAGGCAGGAGGTTTAGTGGTCTTTGGCATCTCCCTGTGGTCCTGTTTGGTATTGCAGCTTGACTTGTGCTAATTTGTATTGAAAACTTTTATTTAATTATTGATTGATTGATTGTGGCACTATACATACATTGTGAATTATTAAAAAGTATTTATTTATTTAATATAAATAAATTATTAAATAAGCCGGCACTTCTTTTTTTCCACCTCAAGCACTGTGTATATATATATATATATATATATAATGTTTTGTAATTTATTTTATAACACGTTTTAAACATATTTTTGCAGTCAAAACTGCTGTGCTGGAATTTTCTGTCACAATTAAGCTTCAAATTACACTTCTGATTAAACAATCAAAATTTTAAATAGCGATTTAACAAAGCATAGCAAAGCAAATGTGCATGTTTTCTTACCATAAGTATCGCTTTCCTACTACTTGTTTCACTTCGGTTTCAGTTTTATAACCATTTCTTACTATGTGAAAGTAAGTTGTTGTTTTTTAGCATGTGTTTGGCTGTGTTATTTTTAGGATTACTGATAAACTACTGTCATTTGATTTGTTATCTATTTTAGTTAAATTATGTCTGAATTTATTATGTCTGTATAGGTCTTTTATTAAGTTGTATTTACTATCAATATATATTACCAGTATTATTTACTATTTTAATACTTCAACAAACTAAATGGAAATTAAATCCTATATATATATAGCTAGATAGTTTCTATAAATGTGTATGTGTATATATGTGTATGTGGCATAGTACATACACATATATGTAGTTGTTTTTTTGTTTGGCTTAGTGTAATGTTAGAGTCATTATTATACCCATACCTTCTGTTCTTTAATATTTAGAATTATTTTTAGCTTTATTCTTCATTTGTGTAGTATGCATTCGTCATTTTTATTTAATTTCTTTATTTAAAAAATGTAGTATTTATAAAGTTTTGGATCTGTTTTTAGTCGTTTTAATGCTACAACTGATTGCTTCTGTTGTCCTCATTTGAAAGTCTCTTTGGATAAAAGCGTGTAAATGCATAGAGCTGAACATTGTGGAACTCTGGGAGATTCACGGCTTGTCAGATAAGAAAGGAACATGTCACATACACACGTTTCTAATGACCCTGGCCAGATTAGAACAGAGGAACTAAAAAGGAAACATGAGAATCCAGATTTTACTACCAGTACAAACATATTCTTAAAGATGAGAGCAAGCTAACGTCTTCATGGTCAGTCATAGTCTGCATTAAATATCTATATAATTGAAAGGAATACTTGCGAATAATTCATAGTTTTCGTGTCTTTTGAAAAAGCATACATTTAAACAGTCGCCGACTGAAGAAGCGCTATAAAGAGCTCCTTTGATGATGTGATGCACTATTTATCTTAATACAAAATGGTACATGTACTCCAACGACAACAGCGGGTCTCCTTATTTCAGCGATGAGAGACGAGATCGAAGCAAAAGCATCTTCTCCCCTCTCGTGATGTGCAAACCATTGTCAGCCATTCAAGAGGTGCTAATTGGCTGCGTTTACGTACCAAGACCAGATGCAGAAGCCCCAAACTCTTCCATGGAAATAAAGAATATGAATTCACACACGTAATTTGAGTTGAAGAACCTATAAACGCCCAGATCCCTTTAAAAAAAATATCAGATTACCATAAAAAGGCTAAAAAGCCAAAGTCATTGATTTATTTAGATGACACTTATGGACATCACTGTTCACGACAGCAGATGGTGTGCTTTATAAGCTATGTTATTTTTCACAATGACACATTCACAAAATGTAAATCAATATACATTCAGAAAGACACGTTAACAGTCTGATAAGGACCAGCTATAGAAAATCTGATAGAGATGCACATATCCTAAGCATTCCAATGCGACAGAGGAGATTAAATGCATCCATGCATTATTAAGCAGATCTGAAGATGGCCTGGGGAACTGATGGGAAGTCTCCGGTGTATATTTGATAGGGCTGACGCACCACTGCAGACCTTATGAGCTTCTATGATGAGCACACAGACGCCAAGACCAACGGCCTTGTTTCAATCTGTATCCGAGTCATCGCTAGCCTTGGCCTTGTGCTGCTTCTTTTTCTTCTTGTGTTTCTTCTTTTCTTTCTTCCTCTTCTCTTTTTTCTTCTTCTTCTTCGGGAGTGATTGGGAGGAGGCAGAGGAAGATGAGGTGGAGTCAGAGTCGGAGGTGGTGTCTTGAAGCAGCTGTTTCAACTGCTGGATCCTACAGTGAGGTGAAAAAAACATAAAATAATATTTCAGGCATAATATTGTAATATGTTTACAAGAAAAAGAAAACAAAACTATAGTTAAATGGATCTCTTTATATAAAACAACACTGAACATGAAAAAAACCACACATCTCCTTTAAAATAAAAATAGTCCCATTCCAGATAAATAAGTAGAGATGACTAATAATATTATAATATTAATTATGGTTTATACCAAATCCTGAAAAGCAAAAATTATATGTATTTCTACATATATATATACACATAATATATATACACATAATTTATTTGTCCCCTTTGTTCTATGGTTTATACCAAATCCTGAAAAGCAATGCAATATAAAGATATGTGTGTGTGTGTGTGTGTGTGTGTGTGTGCGTTTATTTTTATATTCAGCATTGCTAATATATTTTATATATTAAGGATATTTAAAGGATACAAGCATTTATACAAAACACATTGTGTATTATTTGTTATGGTTAACAACTAACATTTTATAATAATATTATATTAAATACTATAAATATTTACAATTTAAATACAATACATAACTTTTAATGTGCTAAAATAAAAACATTTCCTTTAAAATAGTCCTATTCCTGATTAATAAAAATATAAATTACGGTTTATACCAAATCCTAAAAAGCAATGCTTAAACATTTTTTGTAAAACAAAATAATGATAAAAAAGTATACTTACACAAAGTATCAAATATATTACATTACAAAACAGATGTCTATAATGCTTACTGCTAATTAAATACCTTTCAGTCATTATCTTTGCAATTCCTTTCGGTGGCGCTAGTAGCCGATATTACACACTTGTCATTTAGAGCTACTGGATTTGTTCAGCTTATTTAAAATAATAACTTTATCTTTAACTAAATTGAATTGTTATCGATTTGAAGAGGAAGCAGAAAACAAGCAGGTTCTGACAGCATTTGCCACACTGACCTGAAACTATTAACAATTCATCAGATCACTGCTGTTCAGCGGGTTCACATCCCCTAACAGAGGCATGTATCCTTGGGAACCGCACAACCCCGTTTTAGATTTGCTTTCATTCACTACATGCTGTGAAGACTGCATCAATGTTAATGCGGCTGACTTCTGACTTTCAAGTTCTTTTTAACAAGCTACTCCTTGTTTTCCAACATCCTGCTGAAAAATTCAAACTGTCAAACACCCGTGGGAATGTTTATTAACAGTTCTGTGGCATAAATGTGAAGCTCAGCAATGAACAAACAATGTAACCGGTCAAAACAACCCAAAATGGGTTTACATCCCACACAACACTTTCTAATTACTCCCATGTAGCAAGAGCTCTCGTCAACACACTGCAGAAGATAATCACAGTGGAGTTAAGAGTTACGTAATCGCCTGCAACAGGCTTCTTTTGTTGAACTGACACAATTCATCAACACTGGCCTCTGAGAGACCTCGACTCGCCAAATATTTAATTAATAAGCAGATCTAGCAGAGGCTGAGCGTTATTAAAAGCTCTTCATCTCATACAGACACAACCGTCCAAACGTCTGGGGTCAGTATAAGTTATAAAATAAATGAATGCTTTTATTCAACAAAGGCACATTAAATTGATGAAAAGTAATAGGAAAGAAATGTATAATATTACAAACTATTTATATTTCAAGTTAATGCTGTTCTTTTACATTTTCAAAGAATCCTGAAAAAAAATGACCATGGACTCCACAAAAAATATTAAAGGTCCCATATTGGACACCTTTCTGGAGGTTTATTTTAGGTGTTGATGTCCTTAATAATATATATCTGCGGTATAAGTATCTGTTAATGTATATGTATTATGCTCTGATTTGTATTTGTTTTCAGTCTTGTTTCTGTTATTCGTGGGACAGGCAACCACAGAGTGTATGTCATGTGACCTAATCAGTGACAATGAATGCACGTGCCTGTTTTTGTTTAATAAAAGTGTGCCAGTCAGACAACTTCACACATCATTACAGACATCGCAAAGATCCAGAGGTTTGACCGCAGTTTTCAGGCCAGCACGGTGGTTACATTTCAAAACAGCAGGATACAGTGAAAGGCAATGTGATTTCAGAGAGGGGAAGAATGTTCTGCTACACAGAGACGGTACCAAATTCCCCATACACGTGCACAACAAACTGTACTTTTACACAGAGACGGTATTGTTGTTAAGAAATGCATAGACAATGAATGTGATATCTTTGTCATTGCAATATGTAGACATATCTTCAGGATGTTGTTGATGGTATTACCAAATTATAAATGAAATAAACCGCAGGGAAAGTTTATTATAAAAAGGGCCAGGTGCAAGAGCCAAATATTTAGGAACAGAGGCCATGCAAGAGCCAAAGACAATATGTAGATGCATTATCTTTATAGATGATGGAGATTAGGTATATTTTTTTGACACAGTTTTTATGGCCAGGTGTCTGATAATGGTACAGAAAAAGTCACAGCTCTAGAAATGGTATCAAATACTATAGAAGCAATGTCCAGAGACATGAGTACCAAGCATTATCTTTCACAGTACTGCCGTGCTGCGCTAAATGTGCACAGGGAACTATGCTGCTGACAGCTGATGATGCTCCACATGAGGAAAGGTTAAATATCATCGTACAGAGTTCACTTACAAGCATTACTAAGTAGAAGCGGTTTTAGCATGATCATCACCACACCTAATTCACAACAGTCGGACAGCCTGACATAATCTGGACCTATGCAGCGTGCCAACAATAAGCTCACAAGTATGACACAGAAGTCCAGCAAACATGATTTACTGACCTAATACAAGTAAAATACAGAAACACATTAGTGGAATAGGTATACAAAATGATCTATCCGGAAATGATACCAATTGATGATGATGATGTTGATGCGGAAGTTGGAGTATTGATTTGGGGAAAGCCGAAGAAGCCCTGAACATGCCACAGTACCAGTGGTGTGCCACATACGTGTTTTAACTGAACAGAGGAGAATCCAACTGAACAGGAGAGAAAAAATGCCAGGTTATTTAGAGGATTATGTTTGGGGTTATGAAGGTGATGTAACTGACATAGATTATTGTTACAGACTTGTATGCAATGTACCCCAGACATATAAAGAAGCTGTAACATCAGTGAATGCAAATTAATGGGTTAATGCTATGGATGAGGAGGTGCAGTCATTAAAGGAAAATAGGACCTTTACCCTGACCAACCTACCTATAGGTAAAGAAGTAGTGGGGGGTAAATGGGTCTACGCAATCAAGAAGAATAGTGATGGAGCAGACAAATACAAGGCACGATATGTTGCCAAAGGGTACAGTCAAGAGAGAGGTGTGAACTATGATGAGACTTTTTCTCCAACTGCCAGTATGACTAGTATCAGAGTGCTAATTCAAAAAGCGGTACAGGAAAATTTGATTGTTCATCAGATGGATGTGAAAACGGCATAGTTACATGCACCAATGGAATGTGAAATTTATATTGAACAGCCAGAGGGTTATGAGGTAAAATCTCAAAGCAATGAAAAACTGGTGTATAAACTGGAAAAATCACTGTATGGACTGAAACAGTCAGGCAGATACTGGAATAGAATGTTGCACGAGTATTTATGTGAAATCAAGTTTGTTCAAAATCCAGTTGATCATTATGTTTACACAAAGGTTACAGAAACTGAGAAAGTTTTTGTAATCATATGGGTTGATGACTTTATTATTGCAGCCAGTGATATGAATGTGCTTAATGGTGTAAAAGAGATGCTTATGTCAAAATTTAGAATGAAAGATTTGGGGACGTTGACATTTCTTGGCATTGATTTTGAGCAAGGTGTTGATTGTGTTAAGATGTCACAACACTGGTAAGTTGAGAAAATTCTTGAGAGATTTGACATGCAAAATTGTAAGTCAAGAGCTACCCCCTGTGAACAAAAACTGAACTACACTGATAATGCCGAGGTAATGAGTGATGTTAGAAAATACAGAGATGCAGTAGGTAACTTAATCTACCTGGCAACATGTACAAGACCAGACCTAAGAAAATTTTATAGTTAAGTAAACGGTCAATTTACATATGGAGATTTACAGACTGTTGAGACAATGTGAATACTGTTAAGCATGTTTTAAGATATTTGAAAGGCACCACAAAACCTAATAGAAAAGTGCCAGATTATAGGACAATGCAACAGATTGACGCAACCAGATAGATGTGCAAGTGATTACATATGCAATATGTCCTGCATATAGTCCGGTAGAACTGTGAAGTAATGGCGGATACAGACTGTTCATTAGCCTGAAGCCAAAAAGGTCCCTCAGTCGGCTAGTTCGGATGCTGCGGAGACGTCCCTGGCAGACTGTGAGGCTGGAATAACTTGTCCGCCTGGTGTAGATGTCCTAAGCTGACAAGGCAGTTATGCAGAGCCCTGTACAGCGGTACAAAAGATGCACAGGATGCTACACAGTGCTGAAGTATGAGTCTAAGGTCTATGAAGACAATCAGGGTGCCATAGCCTTAGCAAAAAATCCTGTATATAGACATGTAAACATGTGAACTTAAATACCATTTTGTGAGGTCAGTAATAAACGAGGGTACTGTCCAACTGATAATATGGTTGCAGATGTATTAACGAAGCCAGCAACAAAACATTTAGTGTGTAGTTTGTCGGTGATCCCTATGTTTGTCATCAGCAAATTTCGATGACATTGGAGCTGTGTGTTGCTGTACTATGTCGTGATTTGTATACAGGAGTTGCAGAGCAAGTGTTTCATGAGGTGTTGTTGATTCTGTTGATGGGACAGGCATGCACAGAGTGTTCAGTCAGATGTTTCAAACTGGGGCATAAGTGTTCTTATTTTGTCAGTGTGCAGTGAACAATAGCATCGTCTGTGGAACACTGCATAAAGTAGTGGGTCCAGTCAGAGCAATGTGCTCTGAAACACTTGTATTCAAAAGCAGTCTCAAGCATATTTACGGTTGATCTGTCTGAAAATGGTAGCTCATGCTTTGTCCTGGTATACCATCTTTAATGTTCATGAAGGATCTTTTAGCAGAGTGGTTCTCAGGACTGCTCGAACCAGCATTGTTCACAGTAGGGCTTTGAGCCTGATGATGCCCTGCCACACTTGGGTTGTTGAAATGTCACATTGTCGCTAGCTGCAAAACATGGGAGAGAACTGTCCATTCAAACCAGTGCAGACTCGGCTACACAAGGAGCTTAAAATATCATCTTGTTGTGATGTTGGGTGCCAGATGCTGACGTAATACAGCCTCAAATTAGATATTCTGATCGCATACCTACTGCCACTGCCAGACAAAAAAACTGGGAACAGCTGTGGTTAAACGTGATAAAACGTAGTGATACTGGACAGAAACGATTGTCAAACATGATCGCGTTTGCAGCGCACACTTCTTATCAGAAGGAACGGAGTATTTGTAATTTGCCGAAAGATCGGGAAGGAGGAGGCGGGAACCGACAAACATTTAAAGATCATTATGACAAAAGTAATAAAGCGGCAGTCCCCACGTGATAATAAAAGCTGCATGCGTGGTCCTGCTCACTCACTGTACAGTTCCCTGATTATCCGTGAGGCCCCTCGCCTCGACACCTTGATGGAGCAGAAGGAATAGAGTGTATGCTCATTATCACATCATATGTCACTCCACCGGCCTCGCTTTTCCCGCTCTTCCATTCGGTCCGAGGCACCCCGTGAGCATGGCTGAGTCTGGAACCCCATCCAGGTCCTGTGAGACCCGCACCACCCCTCTCTGGGGGAGCCGATCACGGCCAGACGGACAGACGAGGCGAGTAAAAGGAGACAGAAGGATGGGAGTGACAAGAGACGAGACCTTGGTCCTCAACCAGCTGAGAGGCTCTCACTCGCGGTGCCATGCGATGGTATTGGACAATGTTTGGTGGACAGCCAGCCACTCGTCACCAGTGTTGGGTTAACGCATTACAAGTATCGCGAGTTACGTAATATTACTTTTTTCAAGTAACGCATTACTTATTTAATTTATTAGAAAATATCTGAGTTACTTTTTTCCCATTTATTGACTGACAGTGCGCTGTGTGAACATGATCTTACTGTGGTTCTAATCTAGACTAAATGTGAACGTGTATTAATTCATTCCACTCGCAAAAAAACAGATTCAGTATTCATCAAAATTAATTAAAACAGTGAAATGCAAACTCAGAATATGAAGCAAACCTGCAATAATTAATACGTTAAACAACACAAATATATCTAATCTCATTTTATTAACCAATGTTTTTGCTGCTGACCTTTGATGATCCAGTTCAACCATAATAATATGCAAAAATTTATTTAGATAAACTAACAATTGTGCTTCGTTGTTTTGTTTTTTATTGCTGAAGAGTGTTGAACTTCTTCTCCTGCGTTCTACTGTACAGACGTGATTTACTCTTCCTTCAGCCTGAGGTTTATTCATTACACTTTTTGGTGTGAAAGGCTTTTACATTTGCTATAAATAGAACTTCTTGTATTAAAAACAAAATCAAGCCTTGCTCATATTTAAAAAGTAACGCAAAAGTAATGTAACGCATTACTTTCCATAAAAATAAACTAAGTAACGCAGTTACTTTTTTAGGGAGTAACGCAATATTGTAATGCATTGCTTTTAAAAGTAACTTTCCCCAACACTGCTCGTCACAGTATGTCTTTTGTTGTTATGGACGCATCTGAAGATTTCTTGCATCTCACGACTATGCTGTGAAATAATGTCTGTGTGCATGTGTGTAAACCAACAAACTGACGATTTATAATCATTTGTAATTGTATACACATTGCTTTGATTAATTGTGGCTGGAATAATAATGTAGCTGTAAAAATAGTTTCCTGCTGAAATTGAAATATATTTACATCTTTATCATGCCTAGACAGACACGGTGAGTTTGTCTTAACATGTTAGCTGTAATCCACCTCATAGTAACAGTCCTGTCAGATCGTCCATCCTTTGAGTGAGATTGTAACTAGAGATCGACCGATATATCGGTTTACCGATATTTAAGCATTTTACCATTATCGGTTATGAAAAAAAAAAAAATAATATTTGTATTTGTCACATACACAATTATAGAGTATAACTAGCAGTGAAATGTGTTCTCTGTATTTGACCCATCCAAGTGCACACACACTTGGAGCAGTGGGCACTGTTCACTCAGCGGTTGATGCCCAGGAGAAGCTCCAGCACGGCCACCGCATGTAACTTTTAACAAGATTCACTTGTTTGAAACACGCTAAACTATATTAACATTTACTATAGAACCATTATTTCGCCAATAAACATCTCTATCGAAATTAATAATTTATTTTCTCCACAAGCGATCGCGCTAAACTATATTAGCAGCATAATCTAGAATGACAAAAAACATTTGAATAATTCTGATAAACATGCCAGTTAAGAAATGCAATAAAATACAATGTTTTGTTTGTTATAGCTTATTTCAATATTCCAGAGAATATTATTCACTCTTTAGCCTATTAAACAGCTTATAAACCTAAAACTGTAGTTTAAAATGAAGTTGATATGACTTCTGTCCTTTATATTCTCCATTTGAAAACATTAGACATTCTTTTGCTTATTGTTAATATCAGTGTTGCTGATGATGCTTTTTATAAATAAAATGTTTTTATTGTTGTAATTTTAAGATTAAATTTGACATGAAAATGTTAATTTTCTACAGTTTTTTGTTGTTGTTAAGATGACTGAAAGGAGGAAAAAAAACAAAGCGAAGAATGGACTTCACTCTGTTATTTATTTACTTTATAAGTAAATAAATATCGGTTCTGAATATCGGTTACATAAACGTACAAATTATCGGTATCGTTATAAAAAAATCAATATCGGTCGATCACTAGAGGACAGCTAGGGCCACCTATCCCGCGGCATCAGAGAGGCCAAGAGACAGTACTCCAGGAGGATAGCCATCGCTTCAGCGACAGCAGAGACACTCGGAGCCTGTGGCAGGGAATACAGACCATTACGGACTACAAGCCCCCACCACAGACCTGTGACAGCACATCCACCTGCTGAACGAGCTGAATGCCTTCTTTGCTCGCTTTGAGGCACAAAACAGCACCACTGCACAGAAGACTCCACCTCCTCCCGGCGACAGGTGATGATGCTGTCCTCGGACAGCGTGAGGAGATCCCTCAGCAGGATCAATGCACGCAAAGCTCCGGGTCCTGACAACATTCCTGGGCGTGTACTGAGAGACTGTGCAGTGGAACTCACTGATGTTTCACAGAATCTTCAACATCTCACTAAGTCAGGCTGTTGTCCCCACATGCTTTCATTCCATATTCTCCAGAGACTACTAGTAGCATCACTCACTCTTTGAGCCTGCAACACATCAAACCCCCTCCCTAGACTCCTTCCGTTTGCATATAGGTCCAACCGCTCGACCGATGATGCCATCGCCACTGCCCTAGTTCTAAATATGTCAGAGTTCATAGATCATCAGCATTCAACTCATCTGCTCACTCCTGTGTACCTCTCTGTGCAACTGGTTGTTCTCCGGGAGACCTCAGGCAGTACGGGTCGGCAGTAACACATCCAGCACCATTACACTGAACACAGGGGCCCCCAAGATGTGTGCTGAGCCCCTCCTCTTCACTCTGCTGACCACGACTGCACACCGTCACACAACTCTAACCTTTTCATTAAGTTTGCGGATGACACGACTGTGGTGGGTTCATTAGCAACAGAGATGAGACAAACTACAGAGCGAGGTGAGCCGCCTGGCCGGGTGGTGCAGGGCAAACAATCTCTCTCTGAATGTGGAGAAGACGAAGGAGATTGTCGTTGACTTCAGAGAGTGCACACTCAGCATGCTCCTCTGACCATCAACGGTGCGACTGTGGAGAGAGCGAGCAGCACCAAGTTCCTTGTGTGCACATCACAGAGGACCTCTCATGGACTAACAACACTGCAGCACTGGCCAAGAAAGCACAGCAGCGTCTCTACTTCTCCGCAAACTCAGAAGAGCCAGAGCCCCGACCCCCATATGTGCACCTTCTACAGAGGCACCATCGAGAGCATCCTGACTAGCTGCATCATGTGTGGTATGGCGCCTGCAACGCGTCCTGCCGCAAGTCCCTTCAACGGATAGTGAGAGCAGCTGAGAAGATCGTTGGTGTCTCTCTCCCCTCCCTCCAGGACATCTACAGCACCCGTTCACCCGCAAAGCCCTCAGCATTGCAGGTGATCCCACCCACCCGTCACATAGCTTCTTCAGTCTGCTGCCATCAGGGAGGAGACTGCGGAGTCTCCAGGCGAGGACCAGCAGACTGAAGGACAGCTTCATCCATCAGGCTGTCAGGAAGCTGAACTCCCTCCCGCGCCCCCCCTCCCCTCTTTTACCCCACGAACTGAACTCTGACCTACAACCCAGCCCCCCCCCCCCCCCCCTAACAACTGTGACCCGCACCAGTCACTTTGTGCAGCACTGGAACGATCTCTACCTCATCCAGCATTGTCTGTAATTTACCTCCTCTGACAGTCTGATAAAAGACTGTTATTTTTCTTGCACTACTCGTATCTGCACAGTTTTGTTTTATTTAACTGGTTTGCACTCTATCTGCCATGTGCCTTATGCCACTTTACTTTATCTCTTTTTATTTTAATTTTTTCTACAATGTCCTCATTTGTATAGTTTGTATGTACATATGGTTAAACTGTATTTATCTGTATTTGAATGTCTACTGTCAGTGTTTAATGTTAACTGTATGCACCAAGGGTCTGAGAGTAACGCAATTTCAATTCTCTGTATGTATGTACTGTACATGTGGAAGAATTGACAATAAAGCTAGACTTGACTTGACTAATTGTAACGTTACAGGTCGGCCGATCTGGTTTCAGCTGTTAAAGTTAACCTTTTCGGCATGTTTCCGTGTTGTTGTTGCTCAGCAATGGCATGGACGCAATGCTGTCTGGGGGTTTGACAAAAGGACGTTGGGCGGTGCTCGGGATGGTGACTGAAGGCGGTGACTGAGTAGTTCTGACATCACATTTTTACGGAAGTCTCAAGGGCTGGTGAAAAATAACAGCTACTTTATGCAGGCTGTGTGCACTTTACTGTGGATTGACTGTTTTGAAACTTATGTGGTAGTTACATATCCCCTAGACATCTGTTCTCATGAAAAAAGCCAGGACATTTCAGTTTTGACAATATGGGACCTTTAAGCAACACAACTGTTTTCAACATTGATAATAAGAAATGTTTCTCAGACTTTTTCTTCAGATTTTCAGACTCATACCTTTTGTTGTTTTAATATTTTGAAATGTTTTTAGCTTTATTTTTTGTTTTCATTTAAATGCTTAGTTTTGAAATGTTGTTGTATGCATTTGTCATTTTATTTAATTTCTCAATTTTCTTAAATGTGTGTGTATATATAGTATTTATAGACTTTTAGCTTATAGTTTTAGTAACTTTTTCTTATTTGTAAGTCGCTTTGGATAAAAGCATCTGCTAAATGACTAAAAAGTAAAGTAAATGTTTCTTGAGCAGCAAATCAGATTAGAAGGATTATGTGACACTTAGGACTGTAAGGATGCTAAAAATTTAGCTTTAAATCACAGGAAAAAATTACATTTTAAAATACATTCAAATAATAAACAATCATTTAAAATTGTAATAATATTACCGTTTTACTGTATTTTTGATCAAATAAATGCAGCCTTGGTAAGCATAATAAACTTATTTTAAAGACACGAAAAAATCGTATTGATTTTGAACTGGTGTTCAAACTTTTGAACTGGTCCACCGTTCTTGATTATGAATGTAATTTAAATGCAACATGGACTGACACAAATATTTTATCTAAGTGATTAACACACATGGAAGTGTCCCTGTACTTTAAAACTTGAATGACATTTGTTAGTAACAGAACTCAACGTACCTAGTCTCTTTTTCATTGCGTTTGTTTTCACGGATGATATCGTACATTGGATCCTCATGTGCCTAAGAAAGAATCAAAGAAATTGTAAAAACATTCACAAACAATGTAGGTTCAACATATTACTATTCAAACAAACTTGCAATGGAAGTCAAATATTTTATAGTTTTAAAATTACAGTTAATATTTTAATATTACTTTCATTCACAGTTGTGTGTGAATGAAAGAGTCTGATCATAGAAGCAGAGATGTAAACAGGTAAGGGGGAAAAACACTTTGTATGTTTCTCTTATCGGTTCAGACGTTTGTTCTATTTGAACGTAAGTGCCCTGCGAAGTGGACATCACAGGATATTCCGCCATGATTACAGTTCGAAGCGAACGTATATGTGACCCTCTCTGTGAAAACCCAGCTAAATTCATCTTTTTGAAGTTCACAATTTTTTTGCATAAAATCATCGTACATATTGTAAAGAAAATTCTATGAAAATATATTCTTGGCTATATTCTTGGCCAAGTCAAAGATTGAAATCATAGTGAAATTAATGCTTGTAATCAAACTTTGATGCTCGTTATCTCAGAATTAGATTTTAGCCTGGTTTTTAAAGAGAGGGTCACATATGTTCTGTGAAAAGTGCATTTAAGTGTGCGAGACGTGAATTTAAATTGCATATATTTACAGAGGTATATTATGTCACACACGTCCATGTGTGAAGACGTTGCAGAACGCAAATCCATGAATGAGTGTTCCGAAGTAAAGCAAACTTCAACACATTTCCCCTGCTCAGAGGACACTGTGTAGGGAGCATGTCAATCGGAACACAGTTCATGCACGGAGCGCACTTCTAACGAGCAGATTACCTGAATCAGGTATGTTAACTAAGAGAGACATGCAAAATATGCAGAGCGGGTGGGGAGCGAGGACTGGAATTGAGAACCGCTGTTTTAAATAAATGACTTCTTGACTGCGGCAGTGTAAAAGTAGGCCATTTATGTTACTCACCACTCTGAACTGCTCCAGTTTCTGGTTGCCTTTGATAAAGAAAGGACATTCTCTGTCTCCAGTTCTGTGGCCGTACCTCTTACATCTCCAGCCTACACACACAAGTTTGTGCACTTAAGATTTCTCAAGGACCTTCATCGACACTAAAATACCACTTCTGGCATAACTTTTTTTTAAAGAGTGAAGTGAAGGCATCTGTATGCTTGCTTACACTGCATGACCTTCACCTCCTTCCCCAGAGGCATCCACAGTCCTTTGGTGGGAGCTTGAGCCAAAAAGTTCCTGGCGTCCTCATTACCAGGGCTGTCAGGAATACAGTCCTCTGGTCTGTCATCCTCTTCCTGCAAAAGCAGTTCTGCATGTATTGCAAAATGCTCACTCGGAAGCTTATTTCTAATGCAATCACACAATCTCTGATCACATATTGTAAAAGTGGGTCAAAACAACTAGTTTATGATGAATCGTTTAATAACTATGGCCAAACCTTTATGAACCCAGGGGGAGGATTTTCATAGCTGTAAGGGAAAATGAAAAGACAAGCAACTTTTGTAATACCGTAAAAAAAATCCAGATTATAAACACTCTCTTCAAAAGCATTACCAATGCAGCAAATACTCACAACGTCTCCACGTGCTTGAGTTTCTGCACCTCATGAATCAGTTTTCTGGTTTGGTTTTGGTGTTTGTCTTCATCTTGTTTTGACTCCTTGTGTTTCTTTCGTTCATGTCTGTCCTCGTGGTGCTCTCGGCTTCGTTTGCGACCTGACATTGTACATTCGTTAGGGGAAATTTATTCTAAATATATAACTACATATTACGTCCAAAAAGTTAAGATGTTAAGGTAATAATGATTATAAAGGCACAAGTGAGCGTTTGACCACTTCCGGGTGAAAGAGCGAGATCAGTGGATTATTATGAGATGTCAAAATAAAAGTCTGCGTGCAAAAGATATCAAAACGAGAGTTCTGTTGTGGCGTGCGTGTGATACAGACGTCTATCAATATTTAGTTTTTTATGTATTTTTTTAAGATATTTTTACCTTTTAAGGAAAAAAATACTTTTTGGCCTCACTGAATATTCTAAAGAGGATGAAATGTGCCTTTACTGAATTAATGTACTTATATTTTTGACAATTTTTTTTGTTGCCTGAAGTAAAGCTGTACATAGACTGTATTAGAGAGTCTTTGAATAAGAAAGTATTTATTTGATATATTTGTGTTTTTATACTATTATCCGCTTTGTATTGTATACTCTTTGTCTGTAGGATTTTCCCTTTTTATGCATAATTGTATAAAGCACAACTTTTGCATTTGAATGAAAGTGCATGTATAGTGTTAATGTTACTCAGTCATAATAAAAAAGCGATCACTTCATTATACATATTATACAAATTATATCTAAAAACAATGTCTAAAAGCAGGCTCAATCAGTGTTTTTAACTACTATCCAATATTTCAAACCACCCCACATATAGGAAAAATATTGTTTTTTTCTGGTGTTTATGCTGTAATTATGATAAAAATGCTGGTTTTTGAACATTTATATTAACAGAAACTTAGGAGTGTCTATGTATTAAGGACTATGATTTGTTTTGTAATTCCAGTTTTGTACATGTATTAAGACATATTGTATCTCTAAATCAATATTCCTTTTTAAAGATCTATTATAATACAGTTTGAAGCCAGAAGAAACGTTTTCAATGTCTTTTAAAGGCTATTTTTCTTCACTATTTTACTTTCAGATTTATTAAAATGATCAGACAAAGATCAAACAAGACCAAAACATCACCTTTCTTTTTAAATGTATTGAGAAGAAAATAGTCTGTATGAAATACTTTTGGTCTTTGCTACATAGTTTGACAGCAAATAAGCCATCAAATGTAAACAACCCAACACACATTTTGTATTTAAAAAAATAATAAATCAGTGTGCAAGCCAAGTGTCAAGACAATCCTTCTTTTAATATCAGTGATCCAAACTAAAAGCTGCGGATATAAATGTGAATTCAAAGTGTACAAAAATTTGAACATTAAAACACAACATATAAAAGTTATCTTTCTTATACAAAAATGAACAATATGTGGGATCATGAAAATAAATGACAAATTAAAAAAAGGTCACAGCATGGTTCTGTAGCACAAGTTACACTCCCCAACAAAAGGATTTTTTTCCCCACTTGTCCCCAAGGATTCAAAAACAGACTCTTGATAGAAGAAAAAGATGTTCTGTTCAATATTAACCTGTCCTTCAACACAATCCAGCCTAATGACTCCTCCGCTAGGTGGCATTGTAATACACAAGGAGGAGTGATCGTCATCCTCATTAAGCTTCTTGCTCTGAATTTCAGCAGCTTCTCTCAAAGGGGGCCAGAGTCTTTCATTTGAACGGCCCTGAGGTCTTCAGAGAGATGAAAGGAAGTCCTTCAGACCACCTTTCTTGCTCTGCTGTTTGGTTTCCAGCATAAGGATCTTTTTTAGGCGGGCGAAAGGCGACGACTTCGCACAGCCGGTCTTTGATGATGAAGAGCTGGCGTTTGAAGATACTGACCTGCGGAAAGATAGAATTGCATAAATGTTTTTAATAGACAAGTTAAAAGCTAGTTCTGTGTGGACCTGTGACATATACGCTCGCTAAGAGTAGCTTACCTTGGTGTGCCACTTGGCGTTCTGTCTACTACAGATTTTGGAGTAGACCTGTTGGCTGACTGTGGAGTTCTGGGTTTGCCTGCACTTCCTGGGGTACTTCGGTTCTTTGACAACGTAGTCAAAAGCTCCCGATTCATTCCAGGTTGTCTGGACATCTTATTACAGGTGTGACACGTTGCCATCTAAGAGAAGAAAGCATCATGGTTAAATGGTGGTAAAATAATAAAACATGTTTTTGCCCATGTCATCATGCCAGTGCATTCCCATTTCTTTCCTGCTGAGACTAACAAATAAATATATATTATATAATATACAGACAATGGATTCTATAATGATAGGCCTATAATTGCATAATTTTCCTGATGACAAAGTTTGTACATAAAATTCTAGATAGGTTAAAACCTAATGCCCTAATGTAAAAATGTATAACTGAATATCTGACTACAAAAATAAAGTAACTATCAAAGCCGAATCTGAAGAGATAAGCTTGCCTGGTATTAGATGTACTCTGGATCTCAAAAGTGAAATGCTAAATAATACTGGTATGAACAGTCTCTGGAAATTGAATAGTGTTGACAGCCACGTATTTCAGTCTCTCAGCTTCCAAAAACAGTCAATTGTTTCACCCTGACTAGAACACCTAACACAATTGCACAAATCAAATGCAATACCAAAAAAATTAAAACATTAAACAAACATCTTGCTTTTTTGTTGTTATACTGTTATGCTAACAAGTTGTATGCTATGATAGCCGGGTGTTGCTGACACTTAGGAACACTTATCTCAAGTATTTCACACATTGTATATGAACGTGAGCTCTATATACAGCAAGGTACAGGCCATAAGTTCACTGAACACATGCCATCTACACCGCCAGAAACTAGCCCTAAATTAAACTGACCAACCACTGGCGCATCCAAACCTCCACTCGGACACATGTACTCTTATGCTTTATATACACTATAATCCTCTTCTTTAACTCTTCTATACACTAAAAATCCATTTTTGCTTCAAGAAATGAATACTTTTATTCAGCAAGAATGCATCAAATTGATCAAAAGTGACAGTAAAGACATTTCTAATGTTACAAAAAAGTATATTTCATATAAAAGCAGTACTTTCGAACTTTCTATTTAAAGAATCCTGAGGAAAATCAATTCTTTTTAGATATTAAAATAGAAAAGTTGTATTTCTGATCAAATAAAAACAGCTTTGGTGAGCGGAAGAGACTTTTAAAAACATTCAAATCTGATCGACCCTAAACATTTTTGAGTAGTAGTTGTACACAAGAAAATCTTTCAGTGAAAAACCTTTTCAATCTTTCAATCCTAAACATAGGTTTACATTGTTGCATTACTCTAATTAATATTAATCAATCACAGGAAACTGCACAAATGATACAACTACTTTAATCTACACCGTTCTGTGTGGAATTGAACTCACCGACACAAAGGCAGCCATTGCTTGTTGCGGTAACAGGTGGCTAATCTGAAATGTAGATGATTTAAAATGATCCAGTCATGTATGTGAGAGCAGCTATGTTTACTACAGCACCCTTCATGTCTGGAGATATAAAGATCAGCGACAGCCAATCAGCTACAGTGGGGGGCGGAGTCTGTCTGACTGACTCTTGACTGAAGGAATGCTCTGTAACATCCGAACAATCATTTATGGAATTCCTCAGAAGCTTAAACCAAGTCTTTAAAAATTGCCAAACAATAAAGAAAACATAATTATTCTCTTTTAATACTACGGTATGTTTTATATCACACATGATAAATGTGAACTGTGGACTAAGTAAAGATAGTTTGGATGAGAATAAATTACATTTTTTGGTCACATTTTAATTTAGGGTCCAAGTTAATAGTTAGTTGTTAAGTTTAGGTATTGGAATAGGATTAGAGATGTAGAATTCTGGTCATACAGAATATGCGCTTTATAAATACTAATAAACAGCCAATATGTTAGTAATTGGCATGCTAATAAGCAACTAGTTAATAGTGAAAATTGGTCCTTATACTAAAGTGTTATCTGTTTTTTTCTCGTACAAGAGAAAAAAATTATTCAGTGATAATCACTGCTGATCTGGTCTGAATATTTACCATGAATACAAATCAAATATACCCCACAAAGTCGTCTATTTTCATCTTGTTTGGCTAAATAAATATATCAAAGCTATGGCATCTGATTACAACACTGACCACACTAACCAAAGAGCTTTAGAAGAACATGATATCAAGATTAAGCTAAAATAGAAAACAGCACATACTAGTTAACCACTGCTTTAAAAAGTTGAGCGATTGTCCATATAAAGACTCTGACTCTGTCATATCCTTTAATCTCCATCACATAGCTCAACCCCAAAATAGATCATTCCCCATGATCAAAATCTGCCTATTAAACAGGGTCATAAACACAACTCTCAAAACCGAGATGTCCGACATATCCGGGCTGAAAACGAATCCTTGGGATAAACTCTGAGAAAGATAAGGATGGATTCAGAGAGATGATAGAGATGTCATTCCTGACCAGTTTCTATCCCTTTGTTCCTGTAAGGAAAGTTCTGGGTTAAATGACCCTACTGAAAAGGTCAGCTTAGGCCGACCCAACTGAATTGCCATGCTGGTCCATACGGGTTTATGTTGGTGGATCAGCACAGTGTTGTTGTTCTCCAGCAAAACAAGTTGCTCATCCCATATGTTCTTTCTTGTGAAGACTGTTCATTAAAAAATTCATGCTGGTTAAGCTAGTTCAGAAGCCTGATGGGGACACCAACAACAATTAACACAACATGTGTAATATTTCCAATAGAGGCTACTTACCAAGGAAATCATTTTTGATTCATACCTCGGCTAATAAAAATCAATTCTTGAATCAAAGCATTCTTGAAAATATCTATTTTATTGTTCCACAGAAGAAAGTTATCTGCTTGTTTGTGAAAATGACATTTGTGTATGAGTTCTATGAGGAAAGATATCCCATAATGCCTCACAGTCTATAAATAAAGTGTCAATGACTTCCTTTCTTCTGTGGAACACTAAAATATATATTTGTAAGAATGTCGGTAAAGAGTTCGATCAATATATGCAAGGCAGTGAGAATTCACAAGCCTTTATCGGGCATGTTTATGCTGGCGAAGACCCCATGGCTCCCTTGTGAGAGATTCATGCAATCAGTTCACAGCAGCTGTCAAGAGAACGGAAACAAGTAGAGCAAGCAAAACGAAGCTGGATCGACTGTATATAGATTAATCCAGTGCAGGGTGATGGGTCATGGATGGAATAACAACACTGCCAGCGGTTTCTTCTTACCCTTCCAATATGCCAAAATTAATGCACATGTAGAGTGGGGCCCTAAAGCTTTCTAATTTAACAGCGTATATTAATTTAATACATGTCTTATTATTGGGTTTGTCTCTCTCAATTTCTCACAGTTTGTGAAAATGCCAATGACCATGTTCTCCAACATGATTTGTTATAATGTCTTTACAATGAGTCACATGATCAATGCCAAGTAATTTACTTATTTGATTAGTGACATAGAACAGTGGCTCTTAATCAGGGAGCTGGGGTCTACTAGGGGGCTGCAGGATGACGCAAATAACAAGTTATATTAAAATAAACTTAATTAAAATGCTTTAAAACACAAACACACATACAAATCAAGGTAACCATATTTATTTAAAAAAAATGTATATTTATATTAGATATTTATTGTTAAAAACTATTGTTTAGAATAACAAAAATTGTGGTGAATTAAATGAATATACTGACACTTCCAGTTTCTGTTAATACAAATTCTTAAACAAGTAACACAACTGGAGGAAATATTATAGATTATATATGAGGGGCCTTCAAAAATTGTGTTACGGACCTAGAATTAATTTTCTGAAATAATATTACAATAATGCAAATAGTTCATTAATTTAACAATTACTTATTTGCTTTAAATACTAAAACGTATTTATTTTTAAAACATTACTTCACATATCTGTTTATTTCAGGTTTAAATGAAATAAAAACAATTCTAGACTTTCACTGTGGCCTCAGACCTTTGTATTAAAGAAGCTATACATTATCTATAACAGATAGTGAATATTTTCATGATATAAAACTTGTATGGATATATGACATAAGCCTCTTCTGCACATCTATGTTGATGCAAATGCCATAGACAAGAAGTTTAAATGAGCTTTTCACCAATTTCTCACCATTTACTGAAACTTTGCCTTCCTCTCACTCACACATCAGTCCAGCAGATGGGCTTTTTGTGTTCTATTAATAGTCCAGGATCCTGAAATACCCTCAACCCATTAGCCACAAGCCGGGCTAGACTGTCGTCTCTGACCTTGCTGCTGAGATTCTAGATGCCACAGCTGCCCTTGATATGCAAGCCTGACCAAGCAATGTGTGTGTGTGTGTGTGTGTGTGTGTTCAACTATTGATATGTGGAGATCCATCTGCTTTCCAGGGCCCATCGATCTGTGATACGCTCATCCCCCTTGACCAAAAATGGAAAAGCTGCATCATTGATTCTCTTCCTGAGGGGAAAACAGGATGTCACACACATCAAGCATAACTTGCATCAAACGCATGCTGGAAAAAGCCAAGGCTGCTGGCACAAATGCTTCCCAAAATGTTGAAAGATGCACATGCAACATCTGAGCTTTCTGTTGGAGGTATGGAACCTTTCCAATGCAAAGGTGACGATAACAAAGAAACTGCAGCAGCAGGAGGCAGCACTGCATGAAATCTGCATACTATCTATCCTAAATAGGACATGACGTTTATTTAGTACGCTACAAACCATGGTATATTGAAAATACCATGCTAAACAATTTCTTGGCAAAGATTCTCAGACGGTACTCCATTTCCATTGGATTTTTAAAGTAGGTACCCATGAATCTGTGACTCAAAAGCCCTTTTGCATCAGAAAAAGAGTTTGAGAACATTCTGTTCCAAACAAAAGCAGAGAGAACAATTACAAAAATGTGTGAACTTGAAGTGAACGTTCCAAAAATGAAAGTTTACTCACCCTCATGTCATTCCAAACCCATAAGACTTTGGTTAATCTCAGTTTTAGTTTCCTTGATTTTCAGGTTTTATTAACAACGTCTTAATTTGTCTTTTCGAAGATTAATTTATGGTCTTATGGGTTTGGATTGACAGAGTATATGACCACAGAATTTTCATTTTTGGGTGATGGTAAAGAAATAATGAATTGTAAGGTGATGAATTCAGCTGGATGCATACAGTTCCATAGTGTAGTATGTGACAATATTTCTACTCACATGTACTAACTTATCGGCAGCAAAGCACACACAGTACACATTTGAGCATTAGTAAGCACATAGAGAATCAGCCCAGAACAGTCTATTGGGAGCACTTGAACTACACACCATCTTTAATGCTCAGATACACAGTTATATTCGGTATACATAAAGCATTTCTAAAGAGTGGAATCACCTTGCCATCCATGCTAAAAACGAACCTCTAAAATACCCTGGTGAACTCGAGTTTTACCCAAATCCATATACTATACTACATGTGTTTGGGAAGATGAAACAGGCATTAATCCAACTCAGGCCAACAAGTATATAAAAGGATACTTAAAATGACTTACTAAAGACCTGGCAGATCTGTCACAAGCCACAGCACATCAAGCAAGAGACTGTGTGGCTCTGACTGATTTCAAAGAGCCAAGAGCTTCCACTCAACAACAAATACCACACTTCAACAGGCGCCATCACCTGGAATCAACTCATTTACACCCACCACGATGATTCACACAATTGGCATTTTAAAACAATTAACTTATTAATCTTGATGCGTCAGACGGGTTTTTTTCACAAAACTTTCTATGACGTTTATGACACTCTTTTTAATGAAAAATTTAATATTATATACTATGCAAGCACGATTAAAGAAATGTTTAGGAAGTAAATGTAAAATTATATAATAAGATAAATTTACTATTCACATCTTAATTTTCTGCCAAATATGGACATGATGGACAATCACCATTTAGAGACGATAGATGAGGACTTCTAGACACAGGTTGAAATAAACAATGTATTACAAATGTACTACAAAATTGTCTAGTGTATACATTTAATGCACATTAAGTCTAAATTGATTTGATTAAAAATGCTGAAACATTTTAATATTGTGATATACTATTGCTATTTTAATTGAACTTTATTACAACTCTTTTCTATTTGAATATATTTAGAGAAGTAAATTATTCCTGTGATGGCAAAGCTGAATTTTCAGCATCATGACTGCAGTCTTTAGTGTCACGTGATTCTTCAGAAATCAATCTAATATGCTGATTTGGCACTCAAGAAACATCTATAATTATTATTAATGTTGAAAAGAGTTGTGCTGCTTAATATTTTTGTGGAAACCGTCTCAAGTTCACTAATGTTTGCTGCCTAAACAGAGGGTTCCAAATCAGTAACGATTGAGGTTTCGCGATTTGTTAGAATGCCATCTTAAAAGGCAACTTTTTATAATGCTTAAAATATCTGATTAACCTAGAATGACAAATTGTTCTTCATTTTAAATGAGGCTATTTATGTTCAATTCAATCTGACAAATCATCTATTCAAAGCTGACAAAAATGATCTTCCATGACCTCCACAAAAGAAATGATTGCCTTGAAAGTGCCCTAAACGCTCTTTCCCTCACAGCTAACACTGTCCTATTTACCATATTATGGAAAAATAAGACACGGTTAACAGATATGAACTCTGCTGTCTATCAAGTTCATTATTGGTCTTGCCAAAATCTTCCTCTCCTGCAGAGAAACACATGCCAACAATGTGCACAGAATCTCAGGCAGCATGCAGCTATGCATCCGTGTACACCAGCACGTAGACCTCCGTAACGGTGCTTGCTGAGGGTCAAATACTTCTACAAATAACCACATTTCACTTAACACCCCCAATCACGCAACGGATCCAGTCCCACTTCAGAAGAGCCTCAGAAAATGGGAACTTTTCCGCTCTAAATCATCTTAAGCGGATCTTCCTAGTTTTCAGATCAAAGTCATCCGAGGCTAAACGGATCACTATAAAAGGAGCGTTTCTGTCCAATTAATGTCTTTCTGTCAGATTAATGATAATTAACATGTGATACTCTATAACTATATCTCTAAACATAGAAACCATACTCCCTGCTAAACGTCAAAACACTTTTAAGTGTGCCCTACAGTCTTCTAAGAGTGCATCAGTAAAGTGCATTCATATAGGCCATATAACAAGCTAAGTGCAGTCAATAGGCAATGCTTTTAGGGCCACATCAATGATCCTGTCTCTGAAAGAGCAGCAGACAAAGAGAAATATAGGTTTATTTTCAAACGAATGTTCAGGGGGTTTAAAACCGAAATGAGATCAGAGCAGTGGGGCAGTGGATTGTACACATGGTCAGGATACGCAAGAGCTGCTGCTTCACAAGGACCCCAATTTGGTCATGTCCCGATCCCATTCCCCCTCTTTCACCCATCATTTCCTGTCTCCACTCCACTATAGGGTACCACTTTACCTAAATCCTTTAAGTATAACACATTATAAAGAGTTATTAAAGGGTTAATGTGCATTGTAATGCATTATATCTTGTCGTAAATAATTATAACCAAATTTAAAATGCATAGTTTAATTAATTGAATAAGATTAATTTAACAATGAATAAGTGTTATATTAACTGTGGTTACAATTATTCATGAGATTGTACAAAGCATTTTAAGGTGCATTACAAGGCATAACTAATGCATTAAATTATTGAAGTAATTTTATAATGCATTGTACATATAGGCTTTAAGTAAGGTGCTACCGATATTTTTAAAGAAAGGATTAAAAATAAAAAGAAGCAAAACCGTGAAGCTTGTTTCTTGAATTAAAATGTTCCATATTTAGTGTTATGGTTATGATTCAGAAACAATTGTTATGATTAAATATTTAAAATGTATTTATGGTGCTGCTTTTTTACCCACTATTGTATTTTTATTTATTACTATATATGCACCACTGCTCAAATGTTTGGAAGTTGGAAAAAAAAATATTTTTCGTTTTTGAAAGCGGTCTTATGCTCAGATTAAAATAAAAATTGACAAAAAATTGTGCGCCGTTATTATAGATTGAATATTTTGCCCATTATTTGTACACTATTATTCAAATGTTTGGGGTCAGTAAGATTTTTTTTATGTATTTGAAACAAAGCTCCATTTATTTAATAAAAAAATATAGTAAAAACAGTATATTATCGTGAAATATTACAATATAATATAGCTATTTTCTATTTGAATATATTTAAAAATGTAATTTATTCCAGTGATGATAAAGCTGACTTTTCAGCACAATTAGTCCAGTCTTCAGTGTCACATGATCCTTCAGAAATCATTTTAATATGATGATTTTATGCTCAAGAAACATTTATTATTGATCAAATATTGAAAACAGTTGTGCTACTTAATATTTTGTGGAAACCAAAATAGTTTCCAAAATAAATGTCTTTACTGTCTTTTTTGATTATTTTAACTGGTGGAGACTAACCCAAACGTTTGAGCGGTACGTACATGTATGGCAACATGGTGTTAGTTCTTCCTGATTTAAATTCATCCACCTAATCTAATCTCAAGTCACTCAGGAATGGGCAGAATGGACTGGGTCGATATAGTGACAGCATTTAAACTGAAGAGGACATAAAACAGGTGGACGTGACCTCACCAGAGCATTGGAGGCCCTTTTAAACTTTTGAAGGACTACAGTCTGTTCTGCACTCAGTCTCTTTCCTGCCGACTCTTTCTTCAGAAGTCTTCCAATGGTCGCCGTGGGCTTGCGCTTGGGCCGCAGACGCACGTGATGATTGCCCAGTTGACGCCACTGGAAACAGAATGGGCAGATCATAGACACCGGCAGGGCAGATGCTGGAATGGAGAGAGAAATATAGTAGAGGTTTTTGGTATGGCAACTGGTTAAAATAAAACAGGTGATGCTATGCTCTATTCTGAGGATGTTTGGCATTTTGGACAGCTTTTCCAATATGTGGTCATCCTACCCCTTTGAGGTTTGTGAAGGCCGTAGAAATGGATTCTAGTTTTACATCAGGAAATGTGGTCGGACTTAATGGATTTAACTTGGTTTACCGTTCCTTTTCAAAACCATCTGTCTGTTATGTTGCCTACAAGGACTATATAGACTTGGGACTATATTAAAATAAGCGTCCCATATAAATCCCATACGAGTATATTAATATAAATAACAAAGCTGAAACTTACCAATGCTCTGATGCCTTTGCCTGCAATGAAAAAGCAGCACAAGTTAGTCTTTAAATCTCAGACTTTATATGAGTTAGACTCAAATTAAATATTGCAGTTTATGAATCATTTATGAGCTTACAAGAGGTCTTGCACCTCTTAATCTAACGAAGTAACACTGCGGTCTGTTTATATTTTATAGATTCCTACATGCAGGGTGAAAACTGTGCCGCAGACCATGAATAAAAAATATATTTTTCTCGCTACCCAATACAGCTGTATATGCACAATATTCTGTCAAATACTAAAATAAAATTATTCTCAGGAAGTCTCAGGTGGAATTACAATGTACAAAAATACTGAGGTCAAAGTGGTGTACACAGACTGTCAGTGGCCTGAACTCATGGCCATGACTTCCTAGGGGCTTTAATTTCCCCCGAGACTTTGTGTGTGCAGTGTGACATGGTGCTGTTCTGCCTACCTAATTGTCCTTTAAGCTTCATAATCCTGTCTAAAATTAGTTCACATTGCTAAAAGCTGGGTTGTTATTATGTGGCACGTGCATGTTAAGGGGAGCAGGGTTTTTGATTTCTAATCGTCCACTGTCCCATCATCTGCAACTGTTTGTGATGCCACAGCGGATGTTTCACAGCATGCCACAGAGCCTTGTTCCCAATGAGAAGACATGGAGCCACTATCTGGTAGTGATGACGTGTGAATGAAATCATTCCAATGCTGCCTGCTATAAAGTCTGATAAATGTCATCCAAACAATAAACAAATGCATCTGTGCCACAAACTTTCTGAAGTATTTATTTGTTTATTTATTTTTGCTTTATTTACATGGTTTCATTTTAATTGTTTTAAAGGTTGTAATTTGCCTTTTGAAATACATTTAAAAAAACTCTTATTTTTGTTTGTTTGTTTTCTTTTGTTTAAAAAGTCTTATTTATTATTTCCTTCTTTTTTGATTAATTAATGTATTTGATTTAATTTGTTTGTTTTGTTTCTGAGAAAGGGAACTTTCATTTATTTTTTGTTTTATTTAATTGTTTTGTTTAACTGCATAAAGCTTGTTTAATTCCAAAAGGTTTTGTTTAATTATAATTATTTGCCTTTTTGACTGAAAGAAAAAAAACAAAACACAAAGAGCTTTTATTTACTTATTATTGTTATAATTTCAGAATTTTGTTTGAATTTACTATTTTCTTTATATATTTGTTTTTGTATTAAAACAACCATGCAGCACTGCCAGCTGCTTATAAAGGCATGTAATATCACCACATAACTTCTTCCCTGTGGTACTCTAATTCAAATAATTTGCCTATTAATAATGCAGCTCCTTTTAAGTGCTCTCAGAACAAAGATAAAGAACCTTTAAATTCAGTTTACAATGTGCTGCCTCAGCACGATAATATCAACAAAGACTAAACTCTTGCTAAATCACTCGAGATAAAAATCAAGAGAATAAGGCCCCATTACAGTCCACTGAATACCCCAGTGAAAACAACAGCTTATCCCTATCGATGTGCCAGGCAGAAAAAGCCTGTGTCTTACAATGTGGAAGATATTGAGAGTGGTTTATAAATAAGAATTCAACCTATACTGTACACTCATAGCACGCATACTTTCATACAAATGATTCCAGTAACTTACGTACATGTACACCGTGAGTCAGTGCAGATGTACTCTGTACTCGCCGATCACAACAAGCCAACTAACGCTCAAAACATGCAGCGCGCTAACCCTGAACATGGGGTCAGGAAACATTTAATCCAAGAAAAACATGCCACAGCCCAAAGCTAAGCGTCATGCATCTCCACTCACTCTACTGCTAGTACTATCCAAAACATCATGTGATTCATAGCAGCTTCAGAAACCTTAAATAAAACAAGAAACTTTGGCAAATCTTCACCAGACTCATTTTATTGGCCTTTTCCACATTACTTTACTAGATACTGCCTGACGCAGACGATATATTTGAATTAGCCGCCCTTGAAAAGAATGAACAGATGACACTTATGATACTAGATACTAATAATAATAATTATTATTATACATTATTAAAAACTTTGGTAACAGAAGCTGCAATCCTGTTAATTTGGATTTGATTGTTACACTAAAACACTGGTAAAAGCATTTTAAAACAGTTGTCATTCATATATATGGCGGTTAATCACTATGGGTTTTAAAACAGAGATCAGACATTTTCCATCCACTTTCAAAATGAAAGGATCAAGTGTTTAATGATGATTAACCACAGTAAACAAAAACTGTCAAAATGACCAACACACTGTTTAGCTGATGAGACTTGAGTGCAATGTGTTCATTTCATTACCTTGATGGTGCAATTCTGCAAATTATGCTATTATGTCCACAAATGACTGGAACTGCACTTGAAAACATAACTAAAAAATGTACACGATAACCGGAAAAGTTTACTTTAGAAAATTTACTAAAGAAATGACACAGACAGCAACTACAATTTTCAGTAGGGAGCCATAATTTATTCTCTAAAGAACAGCACTCAACAATGCCATTAATGCAACTATTCAACAGGAAATTATTGATCACAGATAGAATGCTGTATTTTTTTCCGAGCACTGTTTGCAGAAATTGCTCTTTTACTTTATTCTCAAGTGAGAAAAGAAAATAACTTAAGGTTTAATATTTATGCATAGCACAAAACACAGACTAAAATACATTTCAATGACCATTAAGATTGCAAAATCAATGTTACATAAATATTAATATTAACAACAAAAATAATAATAGTAACAATTTTAACAAATAAATAATCCGTTTATTTACATTAATAACAATACCCATATTTATTATTCTTGTAGGTGTTAAAAATAATAATGAAAACAAGACTGCACTTGTAAAATCAAATGTTATTACTGTCATCAATATATTTATCAGGTATGTTACATTTCCACTGTTGTAGCCCAATAGCCTAAATTTATTGAGCCAAAAAGCAAAAATAAAAAATGGTTCTGCATATCAGTTATCTGATCTAAAAAATAAAGGGTATGGTTATAAAACTAATATCTCTTCAAATGCAACACAAAGTGCATAAGTGTTAAAGAGGAGTAGCCTGGCATCTACTGATAACTTCATGGCATTACAGCAGAAAGCATGGCGAGGATCATGTGCAGAACTGCATGTTCAAAATCCACTCTGACCATGAGCCATATCATATGTACAGTTGAGGAAAATTGAAAAGTACTTACATGAGAAAGCGCGACTGCTCAGGACAAATGTCTTTGTACAGTAGAGAAGCGTTAAATAAGAATATCTGGGTCATCGCGTCTGCTTTATCAGCCAAACTTATGCAATAAAAGCCCAGCGTTCAAACCTACGTTACAACAAATGCGGCCTTAGCAGATAATCGCGGTCAGTAATGAAAGAATGTAAAAAACGAGCGTTTCCTCGGTGCAGCGTGACTACAGGAAATAATACACGTGTCTTTAGTTTAAATTACCCACAATGCATCAATGCGGGCGAGGATTTATGGGAGTGCGAGTTTTTCTAAATCGTACTGTACGCGTGGTCATAAGTGATTGACTGCTCCAATAAAGCCCTAATAACGGCACACAATGTCCTTTATTTACACTATAACTATTGCTGAGGAAGTTTATTTTATCCAATGCTGCACTGTATTTGTATCCACAACAGCACTATCATTTTAGTGACAGTCAATTGACAGAATTTGACACCATTTTTTACAATGCAGTGCAGACCATCATTAAATATATGTAGGCTACTACTAAACATAACTATAATATATAATGTTATTGCAAGGTGAGCATGTGAGAGGTTGTGCCATTTGTTTCATTTGACTGCCTTTTGCTATAATGCTGCAGTATAGTCTACTAAGGGCTTGAGCAAATAGCCTACACCTTCTGTGAAACGAGTTGATAGTAAAAACAGAAGGGCTAATCTCCATCCGTAGAGATTACAGTAACATATCAAGGTCAATAATAACCATAGTCATAATCACAATCATAACCATATAATCAAAATCATAATACAGTATTAGAATAATATTACCAATATTTATTTATATATATATATAATATATATATATAAAAATATATTATATTATATTATATATATATATCAATAACAAATATAAACAATACATATACAACATATATTGTATATACAATAATATAATATTATATTAATTAATTATTAATAATTTTTATTATTATAACAAGTAATTTATTTTATATATCAATAACAAATAATAAACAATACAATACATATACAAGATATATTATGTACTTACAAGATATATAGTATTATTTATAATTATTATTATTATAATTATTATATAATAATAATTATGATATTATATTAATTATTAGGGATGGGACGACATATACATTCAACATTAAAAAATTAAATAATTAAATACAAATTGATTCTGAGGTAAACCAATCGATTTTAAAAGTCGTTTTTAAAAAGCATCGCGATAGTTAGGTGAATCGATTTTTTTCTTCCACCTCTATTAATTATATAATAATGAAAGTGACGTGACATACGACCAAGTAGACTACGAGGAGCACACACAACCACCACACACACAAACACACACAACACACCACACACACACACACACACACACACACACACACACACACACACACACACACACACCACACACACACACACACACACACACAGGCAGTCATTTATGCCGCGGCGCCCGGGGAGCAGTAGGGGGGTCGGTGACCAGACCCTCCAAACTTTCACTCCCCCACCTTCAATCCCTGCCGACCCGAGATTCGAACCCACAACCTTTCGATTACGAGTCCGACTCTCTAACCCGTCGTGCCTTCTCCGATAATTAATTATTATATAATAATAAGTAATGTCAACATATAAAATATCCCATTTATTCTGACAAATAATTCGCTTATTATTAATAATAACAATCATAATCATTGTATGATAATATTAATATGAATAATGTAAATTAGGCGAATTATTGTAATAGGCTATAATATAATAAAGTAATAGTCATTATTGTCATTATTAACACGATTATTATTTGTCAAAAATTTTAAAAAGTATTTCCAAAAAAACTGGAATAGCGAATGGCGAAAACTGGATAGTGAAAGATTCAGAATAGCGAAGCAAGATTGATTGTTTCAGCGAATTGTTTTACTGTCGAGGGACTTAACCCATTTAACACTACACGAGAACGGACTCCTCCTGGACCGTTTGCGGCGTCGCTTCCCTCATATCACAGAGAGCAAATAATCATCTTCATCATCATCATCATCATCACACGGACTCAGATGGCCCGCGGCGCTGCGTCGATGAAATTTGCTATTTAAGGCACCGCAGAAAGCAGTTCACGTTCACTCTCAGCGGCGCGCGGCCAGAGAGGCGCTCTGCTACTGACTCACAAATAATATGAGACTACAGTCTTGTGAACGAGGCTTCATATAACGTGACCGGGAGGAGAACGAGTCCTCGTTGAACGCGGAGGCTTTTTGAGGAGGACGGTGGATGACCGCGAGCGCTCACTTCAGAAGAGCGCGTGTCACTGAACTCCAGCTGCAGGTAGGTGAAGACCGCATCAGCGTTACTAAACCTTTAACTGTGCTGCGACAACAGTTTATTTTTCATTTGTGAATAGTCGATTGTTATTATCATCACCACCACCATTTCTTTAAATATTCGTTATGCATGTTGGAATTAGGCATGGCTGCACCCTGCAGCAAACGTTTGTTTCTCATTCATTTGCAGCAAAACGGTTCCTTTTTAGCTTAATTTCTAAATGTATAAGTTAGTAAGTGTTTTCAAGTTGAAATCACTGCAATACATATTAGATTTATTAGCTTATGAATTTCTTGATTGCTGTCCTTGAACATGTTATTTGCATATGACGCAGACATTTGGCAGGGACTTGCTTGACTTTGCTTATTGGAGCTCAAAGCGTTGCATGTCACTGACTGCGAACTATATGTAGGAGGGTTTGTGCCCCCTAATGTTGCTCTGGCTCGATCAAACATGCCTTTTTAAGTGAAGAAACCCGCTTGTGGCGAATAAAGCCTTTCCCCTTTCGCAGGTCCAAAATCTTGAGGGGGATGAAGTGTGCTGTCAGCATACAGAAAAAGCTAACTTGTAGGAGGCAGAGAGCTGAGTGAGTCTTCAACGAATATGTAATGCAACACCAACTCTGATTCTGCTGAGACCTGCGAATGAAGGCTTGGAGGTGCAGAGGTCCGTGTGAGCCACTGTTAAAACTTGTCCTCAAACAAGTCCTGTTATAATTCTGTCACTGCACCCAAATGTAGATGTACAGTGCACACATTTGCTGGCAAAATGGCAGGTGGATATGAGAGCTGGGAGTTAATTGGTACCGTAATACATCCCTGTTTTACTTGTCATCAGTGTTGGGGAAAGTTACTTTTAAAAGTAATGCATTACAATATTGCGTTACTCCCCAAAAAAGTAACTATTTACGTTACTAAGTTACTTTTTATGGAAAGTAATGCGTTCATTACATTTGTGTTACTTTTGCGTTACTTTTTTAAATATGAGCAGGGCTTGATTGTTTGTTTTTAATACAAGAAGTTATATTTATAGCAAATGTAAAAGCCTTTCACACCAAAAGTGTAATGAATAAATCTCAGGCTGAAGGAAGAGTAATTCAGTCTGTACAGTAGAACGCAGGAGAGAAGTTTCAACATCTTCAGCAATAAAAAAAAACAACGAAGACAATTGTTAGTTTATCTAAAGTCATTTTGCTTATTAGTTTGTTGAACTGGATCATCAAAGGTCAGCAGCAAAGACATCGGTTAATAAAATGATATTGATATATTTGTGTTTAAATGTTTAATTATTGCATGTTTGCGTCATATCTGAGTTTGCATTTCACTGTTTTAATTAATTTTGATGAATACTGAATCTTTTTTTTTGCGAGTGGGATGAATTAATACACATTCACATTTAGTCTAGATTAGAACTACAGTAAGATCATGTTCACACAGAGCACTGTCAGTCAATAAATGGGAAAAGTAAATCGCGTTAATTGTAATATGTGTAAAACTGCAACACTGACTATATTCACCAAAATGTTGATATTGCCCTGACCTCGGAAACCAAATGGTTTATAAAAAGGAATATAAGTTCTTCTTCAGATGTCTAGTGTGCATCTCAAGGGACAACAGTGCTACTGTGACAATGAAAAGAAAACAGTCTAGCAGCTATAGATGTTATGAGGGGTATAGGTTTCATGATACTGAGATACTGATGTTATTTTCCTCTTACTCAAGTAGACACTTCAAAACCACTAGAACATTTCTGAGGAGGGTAATTAATTGTACGGTATATGCCGCAGCTAGTAAACCTATTGAACCTCATCAAGAACCGTTTCAACCGGTCTCGATCCATGAGATGCCTTGTCGTAGGTTGCCCAGGATAATTGGTTTGTTATTTTTCAAAGAGATGTTAAGGGTTGCCTCTACCGAGATAGTCAAGTGTAACATTCTCTTCAAATACACTTTTTTCAAAGTGAAACTTTGATCATAATTCATAATACCAGTTGAAGCAAGTTCTGACAAGTCGCAGTGTGGTATTTGACAGCGTTTCATTGACTTTCCATGAGCAAATTGATTTAATAAGGCCCTGTTTACTATGATTAAAACAGAATGTGTCTAGTTTGACTGCCCTGTGAATTAGTTCTCACCAGGCGGCTCTACGCTTCCCCTGGCCGATTGTTCATTGATCTGATTGAAGTACAGTTCCTGTCACTTGACATTGCAGGATGGCTGAGCCTGCTACAGAAGAAGGATGTTTGTTGGCCTGCGGATTGCAGTGGGCTTATTAAAACTGGACATCCATTGTTTTGTACACAGGAAGGACCATTTGTTGTGGGAGCAAGCACAATGGACCCTCATACTGACCCCAAGGTCACTGCCCACTGCTCTATGTCGGCTTTATAATACAGGAAAGGGTGTTTAAAGCGCATCTCTGCACATTGATATCGTCCTAAACCCTCCTCTGTGGGATTTGGCTATTGTTTTGGTGTGTACAGTACACCATTGTGATCTTCGAAGGAGGCACTTACAAGGCAGAACACGTATATGTTTCATTCTTTACTGTGTAAGTGGTTCTCATTAGCTTACATTAATTTTTTAATTACAATTTTCATTAATCGCCCACAGCTCCCTCAGCAAACCATGAAGACTCGTTTAAATCCATTTCATTGAGGCACTGATAAAAAGCAATTCAGGTAAGCAAAGGAATAAATGCCTAAATAGATTACTAAACTTTTTTTCTTAAAAATAACTGCTTTATTGTGAGACAAAAGTATGATTTCAATTCAACTCTACTTTTTGACATTTCCTTTTCCCTCGGGTGCCATAATTCACACTCAGTTCAACTGAAAATATTTTTTTTTCATTAGACAGGGTATTAGTTCTTCATCTTTGAGGACTTTTTCCTCTACAGTGCCAGACCGTGCTCCACACAACACATCCGGACTCTCTCAGGTCCGTATTATCTGATCGGGTCCAGACTGAATTTCACCATTTTGCCAGCACGCAAGTTTTTCCTGCCAGCTCTTCTTTCAGTTCACCTTGCTGGGTCGTCCTTGGACTGACTGCTAAAGCGTCATGTAGTGCGTCTCCCTGCAGTTTCAGAAGTAGGTTGGACTCATTTTCACACTTGGAGCTGTGAGATTTCACTGATTGCCGTCTTTCACCTTAATGTGAGGGAGATTTATAGATGATGTAATGTAAAAGCGAGAGAATTAAACGGATAGTTCACCCAAAAATGAATGGTCCGTTACTATACATTCTCATTCTGATGTCATTAAACAGAACATTATATACATAGTTTTTTTATATATTCATTTTTTTCTTTTTTCAGGAGAACACACACACACACACACACACACACACACACACACACACACACACACACACACACACACACACACACACACACACACACACACACACACACACACACACACACACACACACACACACACACACACACACACACACAGTTGGTTTTTATGGTTTACGGGGACTTTCAGGCGTAATGGTTTTTATACTGTACAAACATGTGCTACACACACACACTAAACAGCCCTCACAGGAGACGGTGCACACTTTCCCCAAAAAAAACTTACTCTGTATGATTTATAACATTTTGAATTATGGGGACACTGAAAATGTCCTCATAAATCACCTTCCTTGTAATCCCACACCTGTCATTATACATTTGTGTCTCATAAACACACACACACACACACACACTTTAAAGAATGTTCATGCAGCTGTTTTCTATATAAAATATATGACAAATGTAATTTTTGGATAATATGTTCATTTAAGAAACAGTTTTTTTATTAATAAAAAACTGTAATTTTTTATTCTATAATATGTTATATTATGTATATTTTACATAAATGTTGTATATGTAATAATGTATTTTAAAAATATAATTGTATATATTATACACCAAGTTTGGGGTCAGTAAGATGTTTATCATTTTACAAAAGATTTCTGCTTCAGACAAAAGCTGTTCATTTGAACATTTTCTTTTTCATCAAAGAATGTTCATCCAACTGTTTTCTGTGAGACAAATATGACAGAAATGCAATTTTTTGGGTGAACTGTGAACTTTTAATTATTATTAAATTTGAAGACATTTACAGTACATGGTACTTCAAGAGACCTTTATGGTACATCTAAAAAAAAAACAGGACATCAACATAGTACTTTTTTTAGAAGTTTTTATAAGCATTTTGAATATCTGTATGTTCTGAATGACAAATTTGTCACCTGTTTCTGTTTCATACCTGTGGGATTTACATACCTGTGATAAAAATGGAAATGCTTTGCTCTGACTTTGTGCGATATCTGAAGAAGACTCTCGAGAGATTCTCTGTCTTTGCTGGAAGGTGCCTTACGATGTCATTAACCTCACTTTAAGCAATTTGGGCCAGAGTGGCTGCGTTCCCCTGACGTGGTCACACGTGAAGGGTAGGGCTAATCCGATACCAGATAGAACAGGAAGGCTATTTTCAGTGTTTGTGATGGATGTGGTGTTCAAGGCATGGAAGCATTCTTTCTCTCCTTCTCATATACACAGCCACACCCTCGTTTTCTCTCCTTTACGCTCAGTGTGTGTCTCTCTATCTTTTTTTGCAGCAAGGCAGCAGAAGCGGGAGAGCTGAAGGTGACCTGTGGCTGGGCCAGGGGCTGCAACACAGGACATGGGAGCTGCCTCTCACTCCTGCTCGTGTCTTGTGTTGCAGCCAGTGGAACTGCTGCACTGTCCACATCTGAGATGAGAGGAAGCATCACGCTCGGGGAACATTACACCATCTTACAGCGGCTGCCTGTGAAATCATTGCTCTTCTCATCTTCTTCTCAAAGGAAAACAGAGCTGATAACGGTGTGTACGTTTTTGAATAAAATACATAATAGCTTTTAAAATGAATATGATAAGTGCAAAAGAATAGCACCAAGTACTTCTTTGTAATAGGGTAAGGGATTTAACTCTCATTTTTTGTGATTTTATATATTAATTTATTCAAAAAACATAAAAATGCAATGTGGAACTTAAAAAGGTTGTATTAATATGCCAACATTCATAGTGAAAAACACTTTCAATTTGTTTCTATTATTATTTCTTGAAAAAAAGTAGTAAAGGAGTTTTGTACAATATTAGTAGTAATATTTGTATTTATTTATTTATTTTTCATTTTATTATAATATTTTATATATTATACACTACTGTTCAAAAGTTTGGGGACAGTAAGATTTTTTCTTTGAGAGGAATTAATACTTTCTTCTTCATTCTATCTTCTATTCGTCAAAGAACCATGTACCAAGGTTTCCAAAAGTATTAAGCAGCACAACTGATTTCAACACTGATAATAATGATCAGAATTCTGGAGCAGCAAATCAGCATATTAAGATGATTTCCGAAGGATCACGGGACACTAAAGACAGGAGTAATGATGCTGAAAATTCTGCTTTTCATCACAGGAATAAATTACAAATATAACACTACATAAACACACACACATTTATATATGTATGTATTTGTAATTTATTCCTGTGATGCAAAGCTGAGTTTTCAGCAGCTATTACTCCAGTCTTCAGTGTCACACGAAAAACCAAGTCAAATATTGTTTATGGAACAAAAACCCAAACAAATAAACATTTGACATTTTTAATGATGTATTAAACTAACAAATTCCTTTTTATCATCTTATAGAGACTTTTATTTATCCCAAGTTGAACTAGCATACATGAATACATGCATTTCTGAGCGACGGAGTGAGACCGTGTCAACACTGATGCACCTGTGTTTAGTTTAGAAGCATAAAAAGCACACTCTGGCTGTCTGGTGCTTTATTAATGTATTTTATCTCCCTCAATGTTACACATGAGTAACACAGATGAAGAAGTTTGGCTTTTCCTCACACACTTATATATAGATAGAAACACACAGGGAGAAAGAAAAAGCAGCCTCAGATGCAGCATTTGCTGCCATGTGTAAATATTCAGATCATGTTGCCGCTCTGCCAACTGAGACCTGCCAGAGCTGAAGAAAGGCAAGCGGTGCTGCCCATTTAAACTTGTGAAATCAAGTAGTTTTCTGTCAGGGATGTCACTTGATTGGAAATGAAATCCAACAGTAGCTCAAAGAGAATTGTTTGTGTCAAACACATTGTGATGGGCTGAATTCTGAATGCAGCATGACAGGACTGACTGTGCTTTTATCTGGAATAGGATAAAACTGCTTTACAACAAACAGTGCTCTTAGTAAGCTACACCATCTAACATGATGGAAGAGCAAAAACTGAAAAAATATTTGTTGCTAGTGCTCTCAAACGATTATTCACATCCAAAATAAAAGTTTTTGTTTGCACAATACATGTGTGTACTGTGTATATTTTTTATGTATATATAAATACACACACATGCATGTATATATTTAAGAAAAATATGTTACATTTATATATTAAATACATTTATGTATAATATAGATTATATGAATATAAATATACATACATGAAAATACATACAAAATATATACTGTATGTGTGTGTATTTATATAAATGTACACAGTTCACACACATATTATGTAAACATTTAATTTATATATATATAGTTATATTATCTGGTGGCCAAAATTATTAGAACACCTGACAGATCTGAAAATATTGACCTTTTTTGCCTCCAAAACATGATTTCATTTCATAACGTCCATGAAACATGCAGATAGTTGCTCTCAGAACAACAATATCAGATGAAGTGAGTTGTACTGTTTTTCTCCACTTTTAACTTTGATATTTAGTATGTCCACCTTTACAGCAGCACATCTCTCTGGCATAGTGTCAGTATATTTCTTGAGAACTTCAACAGTAATGTAATCCCATGCCTTCTGCAGCTCAAGCCAAATGTACAGTAGATGTGTCCAGTTTATTTTCCAACTCACCCCAAATTTGCTCGACGGGGTTGAGGTCTGGACTTTGAGGGACCAATCCATCATTTTCAATGTTCCAGCAGATTCCTTCCATCGCAGGTAGTTCCGGCAATACTCCGTTTTATTGGTATTTTAATGGCCAATTTTAATGCATCAGGCACATATGTTGGAGAACGTCAGATATTTAGCACAAGACAAGCCGTCAGCCACACCCGAGACTAAAGCCACATGTGACAAGCAGTGATCTGCATATCAAAGACTTTTCTGCTCAGTGTGAATCTTGAATGTGCGTCTTTGCACCTGGCAGTTGACAGTACATCCAGTCAGAATGCTTTACTGTGACAGACCGTGTAAGTAATGGGTACAATGGTTGGTTTTGTCATGCCGTTCTCTTGATTACCCTTGCAGCATGGACTAGAAAACGCAGCACTCTCATTGGTAGAGTCAGGTAGCTGGCTCGCTGCCATGCCCTTTAGATTTGTACTTAACCTGAGTCTGTAGCTGCATTTCATCAAACCGCATGCAGGTGCTGGTGTGAATGCACAAAACGAAGTCTCCTCAGCAGATCTATAAATCAAGCTCTTTATCAGCGATATTCTATTCGTACAATAGATTTATATATTGCAGAAACTTAATATATTTAACTTATGGCAACATTTGGTTAATTCTGTATATTGTCTGAGGGGTTGTCATCATCTCTTTCTCAGGTGTTCGGTCATCTCAGATCATTTAAGGGTTGGATCCAGACTGAAGCTTGTGCAATTCCTAGTTACCTAGTTATGTTTTATTGTGTTAGTTAGCTGTATTTGTTTAGTTATTTTTACTTAATCAAAATAACCCTGTCACAGTACACTCACACGGGGTCCAGGAACGAGGAGACGAGGATTGTGACAAACGGGTATTTAATGAAGAACAAACGGAGGAGACACAGGAACAACAGGTAAGGATATCGACACGGGCGAAACATGACATTAACAATAACCGACAGCAAACATGAGGCAGAACAGACTATATGTAGGGAGACAGAACTGGAAACACCTGGGACGTAATCATGACACAGACGGAGACAAATCAACTAATGAAGGGGAACAGGAAAGACCATATAAGGGTGAGGAAACAAAGGCAGAGGAAGACAGACTGTAACATTACCCCCCCCTCCCAATAGGCGCGTCCCGCGCCGTATAACATCGAAAGGGGAGGGGGGGTGGGCGCTCTGGAGGCCTCCAGGGCGGTGCCCATTCCGGGAGCCATGGCGGATCGGGAGCCTTGGGTGGCCATGGCGGATCGGGAGCCGTGGGTGGCCATGGCGGATCGGGAGCCTTGGGTGGCCATGGCGGATCGGGAGCCTTGGGTGGCCATGGCGGAGCGTGGGCCTTGGGTGGCCATGGTGGATCGGGAGCCTTGGGTGGCCATGGCGGATCGGGAGCCTTGGGTGGCCGTGGCGGATCGGGAGCCTCGGGTAGCCATGGCGGATCGGGAGCCTCGGGTGGCCATGGCGGATCCGTGGCTTCAGGCGGCCATGGCGGATCCGGGGATTCAGGCGGCCATGGCGGATCCGGGGATTCAGGCGGCCTTGGAGGGTAGCCCCCCCAAAAAAATTTCCTTGGGGAAGCTCCTCCCTGGGGGGCGCTCTGGAGGCGTGGACGCCTGGGGCTCTGGAGAGCCGGACGGAACCAGCAGAGGCACTGGAGAGCTGGACGGAGCCAGCAGGGGCACCGGAGAGCTGGACGGAACCAGCAGGGGCTCTGGAGAGCTGGACGGAACCAGCAGGGGCTCTGGAGAGCTGGACGGAGCCAGCGGAGACACAGGTGAGCTGGACGGAGCCAGCGGAGACACAGGTGAGCTGGACGGGACCAGCGGAGGCACAGGTGAGCTGGACGGGACCAGCGGAGGCACAGGTGAGCTGGACGGAACCAGCGGAGGCACAGGTGAGCTGGACGGGACCAGCGGAGGCACAGGTGAGCTGGACGGAACCAGCGGAGGCACAGGTGAGCTGGACGGAACCAGCGGAGGCACAGGTGAGCTGGACGGAACCAGCGGAGGCACAGGTGAGCTGGACGGACCAGCGGAGGCACAGGTGCGCTGGACGGGACCAGCGAAGGCACAGGTGAGCTGGACGGAACCAGCGGAGGCACAGGTGAGCTGGACGGAACCAGCGGAGGCACAGGTGAGCTGGACGGGACCAGCGGAGGCACAGGTGAGCTGGACGGAACCAGCGGAGGCACAGGTGAGCTGGACGGAACCAGCGGAGGCACAGGTGAGCTGGACGGAACCAGCGGAGGCACAGATGCGCTGGACGGGACCAGCGAAGGCACAGGTGAGCTGGACGGAACCAGCGGAGGCACAGGTGAGCTGGACGGAACCAGCGGAGGCACAGGTGAGCTGGACGGGACCAGCGGAGGCACAGGTGAGCTGGACGGAACCAGCGGAGGCCAGGGTGAGCTGGACGGAACCAGCGGAGGCCAGGGTGAGCTGGACGGAACCAGCGGAGGCCAGGGTGAGCTGGACGGAACCAGCGGAGGCCAGGGCGAGCTGGACGGAACCAGCGGAGGCCAGGGCGAGCTGGACGGAACCAGCGGAGGCCAGGGCGAGCTGGACGGAACCAGCGGAGGCCAGGGAGAGCTGGACGGAACCAGCGGAGGCCAGGGTGAGCTGGACGGAACCAGCGGAGACACAGGTGAGCTGGACGGAACCAGCGGAGGCACAGGTGAGCTGGACGGAACCAGCGGGAATTCAGGACGGCTCTTGCGTGGAGCAGCCACTGGAGGGCACATGCGAGGAACAGCCTCTGGAGGGCACATGCGTGGAACTGCCACTGGAGGGCACTGGCGTGGAGCAGCCACTGGAGGGCACTGGCGTGGAGCAGCCACTGGAGGGCACTGCGTGGAGCAGCCACTGGAGGGCACTTGCGTGGGGCAGCCACTGGAGGGCACTTGCGTGGGGCAGCCACTGGAGGGCACTTGCGTGGGGCAGCCACTGGAGGGCGCAGTCTCGGAGCAGGCACTTGAGGGCGCAGTCTCGGAGCAGGCACTGGAGGGCGCAGTCTCGGAGCAGGCACTGGAGGGCGCAGTCTCGGAGCAGGCACTGGAGGGCGCAGTCTCGGAGCAGGCACTGGAGGGCGCTCGGGCAGCGCAATCTCTCGTGGTCGCTCGGGAAGCGCAATCACTCGGGGGCGCTCGGGAAGCGCAATCACTCGGGGGCGCTCGGGAAGCGCGAGCTCTCGGGGGCGCGAGCTCTCGGGGGCGCTCGGGAAGCGCAATCTTCGCCGTGGGCGGGCTCACGTGTGCCGCGAACGGCGGCAGATTTCCCGCAAACCGCGGGATGGACGAGCCGCGGACGGCGGCGGAGAATCCCCCTGCCCGGCGAATCGCGAGCCGCGTGCCGCGGAATTGCTCCATCTTGTTTTGGGGTCGGTTATTCTGTCACAGTACACTCACACGGGGTCCAGGAACGAGGAGACGAGGATTGTGACAAACGGGGTATTTAATGAAGAACAAACGGAGGAGACACAGGAACAACAGGTAAGGATATCGACACGGGCGAAACATGACATTAACAATAACCGACAGCAAACATGAGGCAGAACAGACTATATGTAGGGAGACAGAACTGGAAACACCTGGGACGTAATCATGACACAGACGGAGACAAATCAACTAATGAAGGGGAACAGGAAAGACCATATAAGGGTGAGGAAACAAAGGCAGAGGAAGACAGACTGTAACAAACCCAACTGCAGTTTGATTGAGATTAATTGGAATGCACAAAGAAAAAACATGATTTTGGTTATTATCCAAAAGTGATCGGTTGTTATCTGCTATTGCAAATTAACCCTGCATTTGATTCTGTTTATGTATCCACATTAGTGCTGTCAAATATTAATCACGATTAATCACATCCAAAATAAAGGTTTTTGTTTTTCATAATATATGTGTTTATTTATTTATTATGTATATATAAATACGCACATACAGAATATATTTTGAAAATATATACATGTATATATTTATATAATATTTTTTATTATATATAAATATATTTAATATATAAACAACATATTTTTCTTAAATAAATACATGTGTTTGTATTTATATATAAATAATAAATATAAACAGTATACACTCATATATTATGTAAACGAAATCTTTTCGATTAATCGTTTGACAGCACTAATCCAAATCTATATAATTTACACGAAAGAAGATATTTTTAAAAATGCCTGTTTTTTATCAATAGAAGTCAATAATAATAAACTGTTTGGTTACCAACAAAAATGTAATTAAATAAAAAGAAGCCAGTTTCCACCATGGAATAATAATAATAAAAAAGGTAATTGTTTTTCTCAAACAAAGTTGTGACTTTATTTCTCACAATTCCAAGTTTAGTTTATATCTAGACTGCACGTTTACATCTCTTTAAAAAAAGTTGTTCCATGGTTGAAACAGGCTTTCATATCAGGGTGGGTAAACGATGACTGAATTTTCATTTATGGATGATCTATACTTTTAAGGCTAGAATGCTTCTTAAAGCATAATTTACCCACCCTTGTGTTCTTCCAAACTGAAAGGAGACATTTTGAAGACTATCATGACCCTCTTTTCCATACAGTCGCAATGAATGTGAGTGAAAAGTGAGCAGTCAGGTGACAGAATTATCATTTTTGGTTGAGCTGTTTCTTTAAGGCAATATCTGCATGTTTTTAGGAGTTTTTAACAGCCTGGAAAAATAATAGTTTCAAATAACAGGGAGAGAGTGTGATGTGGATTATTAAAAAAAGATCTCTACTCCGTTTGTTTCTATGATAGCTGTCTCTTGTCAGAGTGTTAAGACCTTCTAGTGCAGTAAAAAGACTAAAGCATGAGAGAAAATGGGAAGAATGAGAGCATGTCCTTGACAAAGCGCTGAGCATTTCATATGTGTGGGTGAGTCTCTGTTAAAGCATTCAGCTGTGACACAGCGCACAGACAGAGAGTTTTATTGCTACCTCTGCACGCCGAAGCCGAGTGCTTGAGTCAGCCTTTGATAACACAAACATCGCCCTGCGGTCGCCTCTGTGGGGCTCATGCCTATAATGGGAGAAATAATGGCCATTGATTTAGCCAAACAACCCGCTATTGTACAGTATAATTTTGACACAAATTCTGTTATAAAAGCCAGATGCTGTGAGCTTATAAAGGATGGACAATGACTGTCTAGGTCATAACAGCGAAGCCATCAACATGGTCACCAATACAAAGAACTATAGGCAGTGTCTCTGTGAGAAAATAGCAATAAAAGATGTGCTGTTTAAGTGAGGTGTAATGAAGTGACTTTGCTGTCCTAAACGTACTGTAGCAAACAGGCTTTCATATCGACTGATCGTCCCAGTTGTCATTGTAAAACATGAAACACTCGGAGTGGAAAGATGACGGCGGGAGGTGCAGCGGAAACACGGGGAGGTGAAATGGAGGACAGGGGAACCAGACAAGGTGACTATCTGTGTCAGTCTCTTTCAGACTGCTGACTCGTCTCCATCATGGTTTATTCATTTCTTACCCCAGGGCAGGGAAAACTTCTGCTAACAGAAGTAGCCTAAATATGCTTAGTGGCAAAAGTTATCCATGTTAATTGAGCCAAAGAAGCAAGATGGCTGTAGTTAAACCAATAGGTCAGTGGATTGTGTAATATTCTGCTCTTAAATAAACGTGAATAAAACAAAAACATTACTCAAAATTAAATTCTGGGATGAATTATGGGCTTTTGATTCATGTCAGTGACTCAAAAACGCTGATTTGCTTGTGTACAAATCTACTACATCATGCACTTCCAGAAATGACTTTTTTTTCAGCTGCTGATCTGCTATTGGAAAAGACAACAAATACATTAAATGAAGAGTTTTAATAATGTGTTTGTAATTGTGTACAGCGATCCAGTACTTTATTTTGTTAGTATCTTCTTCAGTCAGCTGCCGCTCTGAGTCTAGTTCAGACCAGCCATCTCATGGAAAAAAATTAAGTATTTCATGAGGAGGCGTTTTTGTATGAATTCATATAATGTTAATCATTTGAAAAAACCTGAGCATAAAGGCCCACCCCTAACACCCTTAACACAATATCATGGCAATTCATAACAATTTAAAATGTTGGTGAATTGTTGGCTAATTTGTATGAATTCGGATTATCTAATTTATATGTTTCCTTATTTGCTTTCGCCTCATTGATGGTTAAGTTTAGGGGTGGGCCTTCATTCTACTTTTATTTATGGTTGCAAATTGTTATGCATTTGTACAATGTGAAATTGCCACCTCAAAAAGTAGTTACACTTTTCTGTGAGATTGAGTTGCTTAAACATAACCGTCACTGTATGAAAATGTTTTGTCTTGCTTTCTAGAAGTGGGCATTTTTCTCTAAGTAACTATAGCAATGCGTCAGATAGCATCTGGATGTAGCAACACCCTAACTACCACTCAGAACACCTTAGCAACCACACAGCAAAGCCATGGCAAACCCACAGATAAAACTGTGTTACAATCACTTTGCTGGTGAAACAACCGTTTTAGTCTGAATGTTGTTGTCTCATGCAAACTCATAACATTTTCCAGACTGATATTTGTGCGAGTGCTGGGGATGTTGGTTTGATGGCCAACAGCCATGAAAGCACCTCAGCGTGCAGCAGCACTGAAGGATGTCATTGTACTCGCTTTTGATAAATGTGAGGAGGAGTGAAGCAAGGAACAATTCCAGCAGTGTTATCAGAAGCAAACAGGCAGAGTCATGGGGCCCCATCTGCAGGAACCGTGTTGCTCGCAGGCCGTGACTCATTCAGCTGGCAGAGGGAAGGCGATTCTCCAGAGCATCTCCTAGACTCACTGCCATCTTATTTATTGATAAAGACAAGTGACACGATTTAATCAGGCAGCATCATCTTTCCTTATTATCACCCCACAAATATAACCCATGTTTATGCCCATTTATGTATAGATATAAATATATGTATATAATTATATATGTATAAATATTTTATGATATGTATTTATATTTTTCAATATAATGTAACTGTAAAAATATATGGGGGAAATTCAGGTTAATTGGGAAATTTCCCAGTCATCTCAATAGCTAAAAAATATCCTAATTGACCCGAATTAACCCTAATAATAAAAATAATATTAATACATAATGTATATCATAATATATCTAATATATATATATATATATATTATATATATATATATATATACATACAGTATATACTGTATATAAAGGAAATACAAATATATAATGAAATATTGTAAAATATAAAAAAATAAAATATGTATTATTTATATAAAATGATATACCTTTATATACATAGGGCTGGGCGATAATTATCGCAATATAATTTTCCTCGATAAAACGATATGAAATGTTCGATATAATGGTTATTCGCCAAAAGCGGAACGAAACCGCGCGACTCACTTGAATCACGCCACACGGACCGTTTATCCGCTCGGATCACAGATTAAACTGCCGCGCGGCGCGAGCTCACTAGAGCAGATGCGTTTACTCGGTCACGCGAACATTAAGCAGTGCTGTGAGATTCAGTGAGAAGCGCTTGATTCAGCACAAATGACTGCTAGTTTAAAGCCAAACAGGAGCTGCAACGAGAAAGTGCTTTTCAATCTACACATCACCATTATTTACCAGATTTACCAGTGACTGCACTATAGTACTGTGGCAGAAATGTGGGAATCTGAATATTATTACAGGAGTAAAGGTATATCATTAAAGTATGTATGTGTGGTTAAGCTATAGCAATTTATACTGAATGTTTGTAACTGTTTTTCATACAAATAGGCTAAAATCTTATAGTTATGTTTTTGCCACGGTATTGAGGTGCTATATGAGTGGATTTAACTGTTTATCATCATTTTAAATGTGTGCTACTATGGGAGACCAATGGTTAATTAAAAAAAATAAACTTGATCAGAATAAAGGTTGCTTCAATTTGTACATGTTACTGATTTTGATAATGAACAAAAATGTACCTCTGCATCCTAACTCAAGCTAACTTTACTATCAAATGTGCATTTCTAAGAGACAAAAAGTGATCATTTTATTAATATTATCAGGCAAACCAAACCAGTTTCTTGATTTGAAACAATATCACTCATTAGATCACGCAGAAACTAAGAAATACATGTTTCTATTTAGATATTTACTTTCAAGGTAAATTAATGGTCTGTTTTCTACAACTTTCACTTTGGAGCAAAAATCTGGCTTTAAACTTGAAAGAAATAAAGATTTGACATTTATCGTGATAATTATCGATATCGACTGATATGAAAAAAATTGTGTGATAATGTTTTGGGCCATATCGCCCAGCCCTATGTATACATCTACATATATGTGTGTTTGTGTAAAACTGCATACAATTTTATGCATAAAAAAGTTTCAATTTTGTTACAGTGCTTCTAACTGTAATCACCTGCCTGTTTCATCTCATGTTGTTTGCACTTTTGTCACATGACAAGCTTTTTTGGATGGAAAAAAAGCTCATGATATTATTAATGAAATGAATGTGACAGTCAGGAGCCCTTTGTAGACTCTCAGTAGAACAACATGGCCTCCTTCATTCACAGAGGACTCCTAGCAAGGCTTCCAAGCGTCATGCTTCATTCCATCTACATTTTCACCCTTTGTCTATAATTCAGCACAAACCAACAGTTCTGGCTGTTGCCAGGATGCTGAGTTCAGGTTTCTAGGGTATTTGATAGGGTTTAGTGGGGGTCAATGGTTGAGGCGAACACCCTGAGAGGACTGCTTTTGTCACGGCCACTCTGTTTTTTTCCCATATGACCCGTTCGGTGGTTTCTTTAACAAGAAAATAGCAAGAAATGGGGTAAACTATGCTAGCCCTAAGTACAATTTCTGTTGAAACACAATAATCAGAGCAGACAGCTCTACACAAGCTTGCTCACAATACTGCTATCCTGTCCGGAGAATGACTGCATGGCACGCTGCTTTCTGTAACCCCGGAGCTGCTATGCCTTCTCGAGATTAAGAACACAAAGTCACAACTTGCATTGTTATTCTTTGGGAGAACGAGCCTCTCTCCATATGAGACTGGAGAGTAAATCATCAGCCGGAGACATTGTTTTGAAGTCTGGCTTTACTATGCTGTTAAATGCTTGCGGCCTTTAACATTTCCCAGCATATCTGATAGAATGTCAGTAGATCTGGCGGAAAAGAGTGGAATATTCTCAGTTAGGCCTAAAACTTGACGATTTTGCAGAACTATAGAGTAAATAATACCTTGGTGGGGTTTTGGAGAATAAAGTTTTCCTTTTACCCTATTTGTTACAGAGATGTCAAATTCTCAACTTCTCACATTATGCCAATTGCATATTTAGTGAAAGGGGAACGGATCTGGTCTACTGTATAATAAATCTGTTAAATGTCATGAGTGTCATATAATAACCACTAGGTGACAGCCTTCACTTCATCAAGATGGCAGGGGAGAGAGACACTTTCTGCAGACAGACAATACAAACTGAAAATTAAACTCTAATTTTAATTGCTGGTGCTTTATTGTAATTAAGTTTTTTTTTATTTACACTGCAAAAATATTTCTTAGTATTTTTTGTCTTGTTTTCCAGTTTAAATATCTAAACATTCTTAAATCAAGACACTTAAGCAAAATTACTTAATGTATCAGAATGAGTGATTTTAATGCTTAAAACAAGAAACATATCTGCCATTGGGATAAGAAAATAAAATTAACTCAAAGAGAAAACAAAAGCATTTTTATTACCCTAATGGCAGATGTTTTCTAAAAAAAAAATATTTGTTTCCCTTTTTGCCCACAAAATAAGACGTTATATATTATGTTGTTTTGATTCTCAAATAAATGTATCTTGATTTAGAAATGTTTAAGACAAAACAAGACATAAATATTGAGTAAATCAAATATTTTTTTGCAGTATAAGCAGCTGTTTCTGTTAAATATGCAAGGCAACATTCAGTATGCAGAATTACATAGTGCTCTAAATGAATAGTAAAATAAATAGTGGGGGAAACTTTAGTTTGTGAACATCTATGACGTTTGCCAAAGCAGAGAAATGCACACACAACATTTGATATAGATGATTACAGGTTTTAGTACAATGATGTTGCCCTTTATATTCAGAAAACAGAACCTTAAGGTCCAGCACAACTTTGCAGGCTTATTAAGTTTGTGCACTGAAGAAAAGCGGTAATGTAAGACACATACTGTACAATGTGTGCGCCTAAAGGTTGCTGGAGATCTTATCGTGGAAATATAACTCCTTCTCTTGCAACGAGTCCCCTCCCCGAGACCAAAAAGGAAAATAAATTGGTTTTGGCATGGAAAAGACAGCAGCACAACTGGCAAACTGGCAAAATATCAAGCTCTACAGGTTCTTGGCAAACATTAAACCTCAAAGTACAATCCAAAATCCTAACGTGAAAACTGAAAACGTCTGGTGCTGAACATGCAGTACATCTGCAGACAAACACTGTAGCTTTAACACCACAATAATAATTACATATGTAGATATTAGATGTGATTCTAAGAATGTCTAGGATGTGATAGTTGACAATTACTCAACTATTCAGCTGCATCTGTGATTGTGGATGTGTTACTTTGAAGCAGAAACTCATCTCATGTGGTGTTTTCTTCCAGCAGCTCTGAAATGAAGGGTTGTGTCTTTAAAAGCTGTCATGCTTCATAAGCACCAGATGGAGTCCGGCACTAGCAGGACATGATGGGGAAGGACACACCAATCCTTTCCAAAGAAAACAAACTGGGTGTGGAATGTGTACAGAAATGTCACGGTTATAAGATAAGGATCTTACAATTGCCTTTGTCACTGTAAGGGCATCGGTGTACTTGAGAGACACCAACGTTTTCTTGATCTTGCACCAAAGACAAATTACATAAAAATGTAAATAAATAAATAAAATAGTTATTTTTAGTGTTTAAATACAAACAAATACCTTTTCCAGTAAAATTATATTCTCTTTACACAGCTCTAAATTATTGCAGTGCAAAATAAAATCAAATAAAACTTATTCTAGTTTTTCAGTAAAAATATCTTTGTAAATTTTGTAAGAATTTATTTCAGATAATCTTAAATTACATTAGCCATTGCTCTCATAAATCTCACTAAATATTATAATATGCATGCCTACAATTCATTTTTTTTTTTATTGAAAACAATAAAAAATTAAGCAAATTATTTACTATGTATGTGTAATAATATGCAAACATTGTATATGGTTGTTTATAAATGAATTGAATATTTCCCGTGAAAACCTTATTTTCTAATTTGGATTAGAAACTTTTACTGGAAAACGTGACAAAATGCTTGTAGTAGCTTCTGCTTAAGAAGAAGATTTTTACAGCGTCACGTTATAAAAAAAAATGTATGTGGTTGTTTAAATCAATTATAGTGGCAATATCTTGGCTATAAATGTAATATCTGAGACATAGTTCTTAGTTTGATAGCTGCCTTGGGACAGATGAGACTGAGCATAAATGTTTCAGACAAGAGTCATGCAGTGCATTGGCAGGGCAGCTCAGCTCAGCTTTCTGTTCAACATGCAGCTCTACACCCGCCAGCATGCAGTTCATGTTCCGTCCTTGTCAATAATTACTTTTGATCTAGATATTATAGTAACAGTAGCGATCATGTGCAAAGAAAAACTCACATTACAGACAGTGGTGACCATGAAAATAAAAGACTCAATGAAATATCTGCCTATGAGTTTGCTTTGGGCTTAAGCTGTTTAATATATTGTATTTAGTACATTTACTCTCGTTGCTAGTAACAATAGTAATAGGATTGTGGTTTGTGTGCAGAGCTGGGAATGATTTACACCAAGGCCCAGATATACCTGTTTCACCTGTACAACAGAAAGGTAATAGTGACGCACACTTAACCCTACTGTTTCCAGATCCAGAGGGTCGTTTACTAACCGTGAATATAAAAGTCTTGCCACGTTGCAGGATGGGAGGTTCTCTGCAAGTTTAGGGCGTTGTTGAGTCAACATCTGAAGAATTACAACATGCTTACGCATCTTGGAAAAGCAAAAACTTCAATGCGAAGATTACAATTCGTTATAATTATGTGTGAATTAGACTTTTTAATAATAAAAACTTGCACTGTTCTTATGGTCTTTTTAAAGTATTTGTTACCAATAAATGAGCCTGCAACATAATAAACTGAAACTACTATTTTATCTGAAAAGCAAAAACAGAAACTATTTTACAAAAATTAGCAACCTGCAACAAAAGTGGGAACAAAACTCATCTCCAATCATCTGTGAGCGGAATATGATTGGAGAAATGGAAAAAGCAGAAAAGCACAAGAGCTTCAAAGGGGAGCTGTAACATAGCCACATTTATAGACTAAAACATATAGGGGTCATTCTAAGGGAATGTCAATTTTTCTGTCCCTAGCCTTAACAGAAATATTACACTTGAAAAACACTTGACACGTTTTTTTTTAAATATATACTTTAAAATGAAAGTGTTATTTGAACAATTGCACCTTCTTGAGCCATCAATGTGTCAGTATTTTTTTTAATTAATTATAAAGAATTCCAAGCACCACAAAACTGCTCGTCCCCCAGCCGTGTACAGAGGGAAAGTGCTTTATTTTGAGATAAAAAACAGGTTTTTCTACTATTTAAAATAAATAATGTATACATTATTGTGTATGGACAAAACGTGTACGTTTCATGAACTATGATTGAATACAGAGCTTATGTTTTGCGATAATCCAAAAGCCTATGGAAAAATGGGGGAACTATGACGTCACTCTGTAGGCGGACCGGCTGTTAGCATGAAACTGGTTTCCCCCTGTGTTCAATCATAGTTCATGAAACTTACACGTTTTGTCAATCAAGATAATCTTCACAAAATAATAATCTGACAAATTGTGAAGCCTAAATAAAAGCGCCAGAACTGAAAAGCTAAACTTAGGCTATAAACGAACTACTGCACCACGGTCGCTCGCCTTCAACGTCACCAGCACCGCGCTCCCGACAACTTTCTCAAACTTATTTTTAACATGTTCAGTGAAAAGGATTTACACTGTATATGAATTTTAATCCACGCTACATGAACCGTTTCATATAAACTGGAATAAATACAAAACTAGAGCCAAACTAAAACTGAAAAGAGACATTAGTTATAAATAGTATAGTGAATAAATGAAATAATCATAACAGAAGCACATATGAAAGCACGTATTTCTGTACATTTCGAAATAAGGTGCATTAAAAGTCAATAATTCCTTGATTAATATGAATTAAAAACGTATCGCCGCATATTCAATCTTTTAAAAAACAGCAGAGTGAGCAAGTTTTTGGATATGGTAAGATTAAACTTATTTTAGTGAAGCACCACATTTCAGCTCATTTTGTTAGGGTGGGTACACAATATGTTATTTTATCCTTGCTTCTAGGAAACCATCAATCTATATGCTTTCTAACAGCTTCATGTGGCCGTAAATATTTAATTTTAACGTGGCTTTAAGCACTATGCGTCATTAAAGTTTCACTTTCACCACGTAAAGCCGGTAAATGTGGTGTTTACATGTAATAATCGTAATATGAGTTTACCTTATGATACGAACCATGGTCTGTACGAACCCAGAGTCTCCGCTTCATAAAACGAGCATGTTCCATCCGAAGCCTTATCTCGCATTTCGGGGCAAAGCAAAACAAAACATTGTCGAACAACAATATAAAATGCGGGAAACTATTCACTGGTTATTCTAAAATTAATTGTATTACAGATCATACTACAACTGGAAAATACTGTAAATTGATAAACTGTTACTTTGGCGTGATGACGTTGAATCTTTCCATCGAAAGAAGTTGGCCACTGCTGGGTGCGATGCAGTAAATGCAAGACCATGACATTTACTTCAGCCATGCAACTCGTCAAAGGATCGCGCGTTTGTAAGGAGTCAAGCTAATTAAAGCGATTAGGCAGTTGTGTGTGTGTGTGTGTGTGTGGGTGTGTGTGTGTGGAGTAGAGCGGGGGGTGTGTGGGTGGACTGATATGTGTGTGCTGACAGCGGCACGAGCGGCAAACCAGCAGCTCCTTATATCTGTGGAAGAGCACGGCATGAAGAGATCAGGTAAGATCGTCAGGTATTTAGTGTTTGTTTTTGTTGTGTGTGTGCGCGTGCGCGCGATATAAAGTTGTTTTGCATGTCAACGAGGCTTCAGTCACAACACTGATACATTCGATGATTGTTGTTTTGATGGCTCGTGATCCATCCACTCTCATGTTTTTACTCAGAAAGTCACTACTCCGTTGTATTTATCTTCGTATTTTGGATTATTTGTGTTCATATGTTATGTACAATCCATATGTTATGAGTTAGCTTACTTATATTAATAGTTTGATGATGTCATGTGCTTCTACTGCATCTTTACGAAAAGATCTAGATCTCATATTAGTGTGTTTTCTTCTTGTAAAAAAGTACTGTGGTGGTACCATGGTATAGTTCTAGTAATACCACAGTTTTTTTATATATATATCATGCCTTTTAAATGATTACCATATGTATACATGGTAATCCAAGCCTCTAAATAATGACATTTGCACTATCGTGGTACATGCATCATGGTACCACCATGTTTTCAATTCTACCATGGTAGCCTACTTCGGTATGTTCTTGCGCGTGTCTGGTCTTATTATGTAAATGATTTTGAGAGTCAAAATCCAGTACTTGTTTGGCACAGCTGCTTATTATTTTGGAATTTTCCGTTAGTAATCTTCTGCTTCTCCCATTTCCTCTTGCGTAAACCAGCTAAACCAGTTGAGTACCAGTCCAGCCAGGCTGTGCGGAGAGCTTAAACGGCTGAGAGTAGTGAAATTAAATGAAATTACATGTTAAGAACAATAATTAATTTCGATGTGGCATGAAATGTTGTGGGACATGTTTTGAAAAAATTCTGACAAATAAAAGGGAGTAAGCTGCAAATAGAGAGCACAGCACTTGTCAGATAAGTAAAACTGGATGGTTCAGACATTCTGGGCTGGTACTAACTGACCTAATTTAAGTAATTAAAGTCCTTTTGGAAATGTTCATTGTGAGCAATATTTGCTTTCAGCAGGGACTGTAACACAGCTGTAGACTAATGTGCACAGATGTTCTGACTGCTGATCCACATGTAGCAGCAAAATCCATCTTACTGTAAACAGCATTATGACAATGTTGTGACTAAACTCTCCCTGGATGACTGTACACACGGTCTTCTAGTTGTCTCATTTTCTCCTGCTTATTAATAATACACAAAAGTTACTATTCCGACATCATTTACTCATCCGCATAATGTTCAAAACCTGTATGACTTCTGAGGAACATAAAAAGAGAAGTTTAGCAGAATGTCTGAGCTTCTCTGTTCCACGCAATGACATTTTTTAAGTATGAAATTTAAACCATTATTCACTAACAATTTGGTCTTGACAGCTGTGGTCACCATTCACTTTCATTGAATGAATTTCTCCTTTTGTGTAAGAAGGTAAAACGAGTTTCGAAAGACACAGTTGTTTTCAAATGCTTTTGTGCACTAAACCACTTTCTGAACCATATAATTTAAAAGTAATAATGCCACAAAGGTGATACTCAACCCAGAAGAGCTGAAGTTCCTCAGCTTTCCCACATCCATCCAGCCTATCAGGTTTAATACGGAAGGTTTTATGGGTGCCCAGTCAAGGGTTGCTTTCAAAGAGCTCTCAATTTTGTAAGCCCAGAAAGCTTTTGTCCCTTGGTTTGTGACCAGTCTTTTGGAAAGGGCAGCTATACATCTTCCAATGATCTAAACAGCAGAAGAAAACGCTCTTTTCATAATTCTGATAACTGTGTAAATGATGAAAAAAGTATAAATAAATCTTTGTTAAAATAAGTACACTTTAATTGTGTGTTGAAACACTTTTTGGGGCCACTGTAGTGTTTTGTGAGGGTCAAGAAATACAGAGAATTAAATAAAAAAGCATTGGATTAGTATATATTTATATATTAGAGTATATTTGATATATTCAAGATTTTATTTATTCGTCACATACAGAATATAACCAGCAGTGAAATTTAAGTCAGGTCCGCTCCATGGACAGTGCAATTATATGTAACACAAAAGAATATACATAAATAAATATAGGTATGAAAAAAATGAAGTAAAACAATATGAATAAAAAAATAATAAAATGTGCAGGACAGTATACTGTAGACTTAATAAATAATATAAGCAGGAATGTGCAAGAAGAATGTGCAAACAGGTTGTACAGGGTAAACATAGCAGCATACGGATGATGGAGAATAATTAATATCTTACTGATTATTAAATGGAGTCATGTTGATGTTATGAGACCGAGCTTGAGTTTAGGAGCCTGATGGCCTGAGGGAAGAAGCTCCTCCTAAAGGCTGATTTATACTCTACACGTCCGCAAGTTCACTTGGGTGTGCGCGCCAAATATGACGTCATCGAGGTGTTGGCGGAAGTTCGCTTTGAGTGCGTTTTTTGTAACTTTCCGCACAGCTCCACTTCCGAAGATGCGCGAGTTCTGGCCGATTCTAACCGAACATGCACGTCTGTGCCAGCATTTGTGTGAAACAGAAGCAGTTTAATGTGAAGTTCAAACTACATCAGGTGCTTTTTGACTTTTTGACAGAAAACAGCTTAATTTTGTTTTTTGCATAGGTTGTCCAAGGCTTTTTAATTCAAGTACGTTTTATTTTTATTGTATATAGTAATGTAGACACTATTTATACACTATTTGCTTAAATTTGTCTTGTGTTTGATGCAAATTAAACCCAAAAGCTTAAGAATATTTGAATCAGTTCATAAAGAAATTGTTCATTCAACTCATTCATCACGCGAGAAGTCTTGTACCGGTAAATTACTTCTCACAGGTGATTGCCGATGGCTTTAGAGGAAAGTTACTCCTTGTCGCCCCCTGTCATTTAAAAGAATATCTCAACAGCGAACGTGTCAAGTATAAAAGCCTCGTCCGTTTGGGAAGGTGCGCGCGTAATCAGCGGAGGCTCGAGAAGCGGAGCCAGACGAGAGTATAAATCCCGCTTAAGTCTCTCAGTTTTTGCCATCATGCTCCGGAAGCGCTTGCCAGATGGCAGTAAAATGAAGAGACGTTATCGTGGTGATTTAAGTCCTTGATGATTTTAGCAGCTCTGCTTTTGTAGCGTTTGAGGTAGATGTCCTGCAGAGAGGGGAGAACAGACTCTGAGATGCGCTCAGCTAAGCGCACAACTCTCTGCAGAGCTTTGCAGTCCTGATTGGAGGTGTTTCCATACCACACTGAGATGCACTGAGTCAGTACACTTTCTATGGCCCCTGAATAGAACGTTTTCAGGATGCTGGCAAGACCCTGAATTTCCTCAAGCTGTCGCAGATGGTACAGTCTTTTGCCTGGCTTTCTTCCTGTGTTTGAATGTGTGTAGTCCAAGTCAGGTCCTCGGAGATGTTTACACCGAGGTACTTGAAGCTGCTCACCTCTCCACAGGGTCCCACTGATCTTAAGAGGAGTGTAGGGCCGTTGCTGTCTCTTCCTGAAGTCCACAATTAGCTCGTTTGCTCACATTCAGAGAGAGACAGTTGTCCTGGCACCATGATGTAAGTCTCTCTACCTCATCCAAGTGTGTGGTCTCATCATTGTTGGATAATGAGGCCCAGAACTACAGTATCATCAGCAAATTTAACAATAGAAGTGGAAACTGTGAGAGGACACGCAGTGCGGGGTGTGGTGTGGGAGAGAGTAGAGCAGGGGGGACTCAGGTCCACAACCTGTGGGGTCCTACTTCAGAGGTGATGGAGTTGAAGGTGAACTGGCCCATTTTCACCATTTGAGGTCTGCCGGTGAGGAAATCTTGAATCCAGTCACAGAGTAAAGAGTTTAGGCCGAGGTCTTTGAGTTTAAAAGCTAGCTTGATGGGGACTATTGTATTGAAAGCTGAGCTATAGTCAATGAGTAGCAGCCTTACATAGTTACCATTTTTGCTGTCAATGTTTGTGAGGGAAGAGTGCAGGACCTGAGAGATGGCATCATCAGTAGACCTATTTGGGTAAACTGAAGAGGGTCCAAAGTAGCAGGGATGGAGGAACAAATGTGGTTCTTTACAAGTTTCTCAAAAACCTTCATGACTGTTGATGTGAGGGCAACTGGACGATAGTCATTCAGGCAAGAGGGTTTATTGTTCTTAGGCACAGGGATGATGAGATATTTTTTAAAGGAGGTGGGAACCACAGAGTTAGCAAGGGACTCATTAAAGATGGATGTAAACAAACCACTAAGCTGATCAGCGCAGGACCTCAGAACACGGCCAGTAATCCCATCAGGTCCTGCTGCTTTCCTGACGTTCACTCGCTTTAGTTCCCTCTCGAACCTCGAATATATAATTTCTCTCATTATGATGCATATGATTAATATATTAAAATGAACAATTAAATGGTTAGGGCCTATATTTCTGACAGTTATCTTGAGTAGATATTCATACCAGGCATATGGTTTCAACATAAATTGTACAGTTAAACCTATACATGTGTTACTATTTTTATAGAGCAGCGAAAGCAATTTAAAACAAGCCAACAGATATTTATAGCATCTAGTTGGATCTTCTCAGAATGTTCTGAGTTTGTTTTCATAGATGTATTCCCCTCTTTTTGCTTGCTCTTGCCCACGCTCATAGAGTAGTTAAGCGATTAGCTGTCATACTACCAAACATTTTAACCACAGACTCCCAAATATTTGAAGTGCATTGATGGTCCATTTAGATTATTTAATGTACGGATTTGTTGCATATATGTGTGTTTAAGCTACATTCATCATTCAATGGGGTTAAAAGGTTGAAGTGTTTGATTGAGGAATGGGATTATTGTCTCAGACTGTCTGTCTGTCACAACCACTGTTCAGCTAAATCCCTGCCCGCTGAAATATTAATGCAGCTCAATTATGTGATTACTCCGTTACACTCAGCTGATGATGGATTGTCTGTAATCAACCCCTCAAATTCAGCTTCAGTGATTGGAGGTGGCGGATAGCATGAGGCTTAAAAAAAAGTAGAAATGGTGCATCTGAATAATTCTGCCATTTTTTTTATTGTTGCTTGCTATTCATTTGAATGAATATGAAATAATTGTAAATTGCTGTTTTACTCATCACTCATACTCATTCTGATTCTGGACTTGTAGTAGGGAAAGTGTTTGTGATTAGCAATTTACTGAATCACATAGCGTATTGTACTCCAGTTTGATTGTTTTGTAGATATTTTGTAAACGGTATGTTTTTTTAGGAAGATTAATGTGTGAAAATTAGAGATGTACCGATTACAATTTTCTTGGCCGATTCCAATATCCGATTTGTTGGAAGTCTGACCTGCCGATACCGATTTTTGCAGATTCAGATTTTCTTTCAAAGAACTATAATTGACAGCATATACAAACAAAAATCTATGCAAATTTCATAAAATAAATTATTAAACATTACAATTCCCTCAATCTGGACGGAGTTACAGATTTTATCTCACTTAAACAACTCAAAATAAAGTGCTCTGTGACTGGAAAGAGGAAGATATAGTTAACTTAAAATGAGTTGCTTTATGTAACAAAACGTGTCATTTCCCACTGTTTATAAATGGTTATTTATTTTCCCTAACCTTATTAAATGTCATCTTTCTCATCAAATTCTTACTTTGTTTCAATTCATTCCATCAGAATAATAAGAAACTGTAGAATCTGAATCTGAAACAGCTCGTTCTGAAAGACTGTTTATGATTTTTGTTTTAGATTATAAAAAAATTAGTGGGTGGATTTTTACCATTGCAGGCTGTTTGTTTTCACACACTGCAGCCGCACAACTGTGTTCAAACACCTTATAAAAGTGATTTTTGCATAATAGGTTCCCTTTAAATAAAGCAAGACCTCTCATACAAGTTTGTTATACATTATTTATTTATATACAGTATAGGTGAAGATGACTTCTGCTGACCAAAGCTCCATTTATTTAATAAAAAATACAGTAAATTAAGGAATATTGTAAAATAATATTAGTTTAATTTACAGTTTACAATTTATTTATGTATTTTAAATTCTTATTCATTCCTGTGATGCTAAAGCTAAATTTTCAGCATCATTACTCCAGTCTTCAGTGTCACATGGTCCATCAGAAATAATTTGAATATGCTGATTTGCTGCGTAAGAAAAAAATATTATTATTTTCATGAATAGAGGATTCAGCAGAACAGCATTTATTGAAATAAAAATAATTTCTAACATTGAAAATGTTTTTGAAAAATTGAATGCAGCTATGCGGAATAAATAATTGTATTTCCAAAAAAAGTGTACAAGATAAAGAAAAACAAATGACCCATGACTGATTTGGCAGAAGAAAGATTTTCAGATAATATGTATCAGTCTGTTACTAATCTGCACTTCTCTTTCTTCTCTCATCCTTCAGTAAGTTGGGAGTCTGGGGCTCTTTGACTGGTGCTGTTGTTGATGCTGGCTGCCAGGTCATGAAGATCCGCTGGTCAAGGAAGGTGGCTCTCCTGGCCAAAGTCTGCTTCCTCTTTTCTCTGCTGTGGCTCTTCTACCTTCTTATAGTCCATTCGTCCCCCCCATCTCTTCCTGATAAAGATGGTCAACACGACATCCTGGTCCGTGATCTTCCATCCGTCGAGGAGGAGGAGGATTCCGACAGCCTCCAGCGACCTGTTTATGAGAAGCTCCCGCTAGACTTCAACGCTCCTGGAGAATATGGCCGAGCCACTCGACTGACCCTCAACGCTGAGGAGAAGAAAGAGGAAGAGGCCAGCATTGAGCGTTATGCCATCAACATCTTCATCAGCGACAAGATCTCTCTTCATCGCCATATTCAAGACAACAGGATGCATGAGTATGTCTGTCACACTGAGGGCTCATTCACACCCTACCATCTAGCAGTGCCTTAGAAACCCCATAGTGACATGCTAAAAACACTTTAGTAACTGTGTCCTGACAACCACAGAGAACACACTAGCAAACACAGAGAAACATGTGAAAAACACTTTGAGCACTTTAGTAACTGGCAACCACCTAACATCCATCCAAAATACTCTAGCAACCACACTGCAAAATGAACCTTAGTAACTCGATAGCAAAGCTCTGGCAACCACATAGCAATGTCTTGGAAATAATTCAGAACACCCCAGAAACTGCTTAGCAACATTCTAGCAACACTCAGAACACCTTATTAAGTATAGCAAAAGCACATAGCAGTGCCATAATAATGGCACAGAACAACATAGCAACTACACAGCAACATGTGACTCTAACTGTATAGCAAAGCTTTGTCAAATTCCTAGCAATGCCTTAGCAACCATCCAGAAATTAATGATCCAGAACATGAACCACCTAGCAATGATTTAGGACCATTCAGAACATCTAAGCAACTACCCCACAACATGCACCTTAGTAACTGTATAGAAAAGCCCTGGAAACCACTTAGTAACACCTTAGCAATCATCTAAAACACCCTAACAACTATATCGTAACATGCTAAAAACACTTTTAAACCACCTAGCAATGCCTTAGCAACCATCCAGAACAATTTACTAGGGCTGTGCAATTAATCGAATTCGATTATCATGTGCATCTCGTCAGTAAAGCCGGGTACTTGATTTGCGGTAAATCTCTATCACCTGTTTTCAAATTGAGCGGTAATTACTACATCGAGCCGTAGTTCACTGACAACCAGGGATGGGCAGTATTTCAAATACATGTATTTAAAATACGTATTTGATATACAAAATACTATTTTGTATTTTAATACCTTTGAAAAAAAATGAAATGTATTTTGTATTTAAATTAGTGCTGTCAAAGTTAAAGCGTTAACGCAAATTCCTTTTAACGACACTAATTTTATTAAAGCGCGATTAACGCAGCGCGTATTTTCTGTTTAACCCGTGGCCCAAGTATAAAGGAAACGCCTGTATGACAGCTTCTTTACATGTATTTTGACTGCTCTTAGCACCCGCAACGTAAGTGCACGATTACATGCGCAACAGAAAAACAAGTGCGGCTGGCTTGACCGTGTTTTTCAAAGCGCGGCTGACTTGAGCGCAGTCCCAGCCCGTAGTTGGAGAAAAGGAGATGCACAGTGTTGCCAACTTAGCAACATTGCGGACCCCTTTAGCGACTTTTTTCCCCTAAAAAAAGCGCCCAAACCTTATTTAGTCTCCGAGAATCGCCGGTACTGCTGGGCGAACGCGAGGTCTTGCTTTCCCAGCACGCGCTCACACACCTCTCTCTCTCTCTCTCTCTCAGTCTGTCTGCACACACATCTCTCTCTCTTCTGTCAGTTTCTGTTCAGCGCGCGCACACACATCTCTCTCTCTGCATCTCTCTCTTTCTCTCTCTCTCTGCATCTGCTCAGTTTCTGTTCAGCGCGCGCACACCCATCTCTCTCTCTCTCTGCATCTGCTCAGATGCAACACTTAGCAACTGCATTGCAACGTTCTAACAACACTCAGAACAACTTAATAACTATAGACTATCCAGAGAACCCTAGCAAATACAGCTGCAAAACAACATTTAGAACCCCTTCATAACCGTTTAGCAGCCACCTAGCAATGCCCTAGCAACCACATAGAATACCCTAGCAACCGCACTGCAACATGAGACTGTAAAGCAAAGCCCTGGCAACTAAGAATAACAATTCACATTTTCTTGAGCAAGTCCTCTGTTCTTGCCATAGCAATGTTTTTAGAGGCAAATAAATGCTGTTATACTGCATTACTAAAAAGCATGAAAAATAAATGGAAAAGGTGCTTTTTCCCTTCTTGAAGAATTGAAAATATGTTCTAAATAGTGATTCCTTCAGGTGATTTCTACACTTTACCTGTTTACAAATGTTGTCTGAAATGAACCCATTGCCTTCAGCCGACAACATGATTAAAAAACCATCAACAATAGAGAACAGAGCTGGGAGGGGTCCTCCGAATAGCAGTGCTTTTGTATGAGAATAATTGTTTCATGGCTCTTTACACACAATAATGAGTAGGGTTCAAGCTGCTGCTCTGCAGAGAGAAAGAGAAAGTGTCCCTTTGGAAGACGAGATGTGAAACAAATTGGATGCGTTTTTCCCCCGCAGTCTTTCAACTGCGCTCCTGTTGCCACATCACAGGCTCTTCTGGAGATCACACACTGCAGTAGCACATTTCTTGGCATCGGCAGGGATTTTTATCTGTTGATGTGAAGTTCTTTTGGTTGCTTTCTGAAATAACTTTCAGGCAAGTTAGTTCTTGTCAAAGACTTAAGCATTACTGCCAGAAATGTTATGCTCTGGATTTTTTTCTTCCCTCTTTGTTGGGATAATTATTGAATATTTGCTTAAATGTAGTTGCTGTCAGTGAGTATAGAGTCTCTAAATATTTGCGGTGAGTTTGAAGAGAGTTCAAGAACCTTCTATGGAACATTATGACTCACTTTTTTCAGAATCCCTGCTGAATCGATTTTTCAACGCCCCATCTTTATACTGTCTCCCCTAAACTAAAAGCAGCAACGCTACCAACATGACTGTATTTTTCAGTAGCATCACAGTAGTTTGGCTGTTTTTAAAACAGTGTAGCTTTTCAGTATTGCAAGCTTCAAAAATTAGTCGTGTAATGAGACTAATTGTTTTTCGGTCAAATTGTCTTGAGTCGATAATTGAACATGCTGAGAGGTCTGATTTATTTTAGCGAATGTGTTTGTTTGAATATTTCATTAGGGAACTATTACAAATTATTTACTGATTTATTTGAGTCACTGGGTCTTCTTTTTGGTTGCAGAATATTTTGTCAAATTCTCATCAAAATAATTTTTAATCCGTTCAATACATTTGTATTGGCTGTATCATGTTGGTAAAATAGCTTTATTGTAGTATACATTGTAAGTCTCCAATGCTCTCAAGGCTGCATTTATCTAATCAAAAATATTTCAAAAAGAGTAATTTTGTGAAATAATTGCACTTTAAAATAACTTCTGTTTTAAAATATTTTAAATGTATTTAAATGTACAAGACCAGCATTTAACAGTAATCTTTTGTTACATTATAAATGTTTTTACTGTCACATTTGATCAATTTAATGCATCCTTGCTGAATAAAAGTACTAATGTCTTTCAATTTTGAGTGGCAGTGTACGTTAAATAATGACTAACTGTAATTTCAAAGTACTTTTCACTCTCCTCCCATCTCTGTCCTAAAGCTGTTTCTCAGAATGCTGTAAGACATGTCTGGCATGTCTGTTCATCTCCACCTCTCATTCAACTCTGTTTATTTACAGAGAATCTGTCTCTCAGCCAGAAAAGGTCATTACAGATTCTGGATTTGAGGAATGAAGGTCAAAGAAAAGATGACCAAACTTGTTTCATGAATTGAATGTGACTTTTATTAATAGACTCCACATGCATCTTTTTTTCAGCCAGATACTTTCTTCACACCATAATAATTAATAATTGTCATGTGAAACATTATAAGCAGTCAGAACACTGCAGGATGAGCATATGGTGTCAGTTTCACAGCGAGAGATGTTCACATTTGCGCTTTATCATGAGTTGTCTAAACCACATGTTTTGAATACAAGCCAATTTGCTTAGGCGTCTGATTAGTTCTTGCTTTTTTTTCAATGCCAGATGCAAAGCTAAGAAATACAACATCCGTCATTTGCCTACAACGTCAGTGGTAATAGCATTTTACAATGAGGCCTGGTCCACTTTACTCAGAACCATCCATAGTGTGCTGGAGACAACACCAGCCGTCCTACTGAAGGAGGTCATACTTGTGGATGACTTCAGTGACAGAGGTGAGAGGACACTTTCTAGGCAGTTTTCACGTTTGTAAATGTATAATTCCACCAGATTACCAAAACCAATTAACACAAATAAGTTTTTGTAATTTGAAGCTGATGAATGAACTTTTAACAAAACCATCCTAGAGTATTTGGATTAACAAACTTAAATTCTAATTTTGTAAGGGACCCATAAAAACATTAGCGTTTCCTTTTGAATTTTATAAAATGTTATTAAAAACCTGTAAGAAATGTAATTAACATGCAAATAAGTTTTTTGTAAGCAAGGAAAGATATTGAGTCTATTAGCTGCTACACTGATGAATGAACATTGATGAATAACAAAACCATATTACCATTATATATGTGTGTATATAATGTTGACTTACTTTTAAAAGATTGGTCATTTTAACGATTAACAAACTTAAATTACTAATTTTGTAAGATGGACCCATAAAAACATTCTAAGTGTTTCTCTTTTGAATTTTATAAAATTGTTATTAATTGTATTGTTTGTTTAATGTTGACTCTCTTAACTGTAATGTAAATGTAATAGCCTGTGAAGCTGATATGTAAATACAACCAAATACAAACAGTATTTGCGTTGAAGTGTGCTCACACATTTGCATATTTTATGCTTTCTCTGCAAAGCTCTGGCTAGCAAGTTAGCTGTAGATATTATTCCATATCGGTTTTATATTTGCTGAAATATAAACTCAATCCAGAATGTCTCTAGTAAATCAGTTGTTTTCATGTTATCCTGCCATTATCTGTTGAATCCTGATAAAAAGTTTCAGATTTGCTTTTGTATGAATTACAGGCTATCTGAAGTCACAGCTGGCTCAGTATATCAGTAACCTGGAGCGCGTTCGTCTCATTCGCACCAAAAAAAGAGAAGGTCTTGTACGGGCCCGGCTCATTGGCGCCACCTACGCTACAGGACACGTTCTCACCTTCCTTGACTGCCACTGTGAGTGTGTGCCTGGCTGGATCGAGCCACTGCTGGAAAGGTGTGCCTCTTTTTTTTTATCCAATTCAAATGTATCATAGAAAGACTTGTGATGTTAATAATTTTTTACAATTGTCTAATCCCTCAGAATTGCCGAGAATGAGAGCACCATTATATGTCCAGTGATTGACACCATTGACTGGAACACATTTGAGTTCTACATGCAGACAGATGAGCCGATGGTGGGCGGCTTTGACTGGAGGCTGACATTCCAGTGGCATGCTGTGCCTGAAATCGATCGCAAGATACGCAAATCCAGAATTGACCCCATTAGGTTGGTTTGTGCTCAACTTGTCCAAATCCAGCTTTGCTATGTGCTTTTCTTGGCCATTTTAAAAACCAGATTTGAAATGTTTAAAGGGATAGTCATGCTCACCAGGAAGTGGTTTCAATCCTGTTATTTATTCTGTGGAACACAAAAGGAGAAACCGGACAATATTACTAGATCTCACATTATTAATGTTTATAGTATTATAATATGTTTTTTAAATGTATTGCTCCATTTAGGATATTTATATCAACTGGTATTATATTTTTAATTGTTCATGCTTATTTCCTCTATTTTTACAGTTGCTGTCATGAGGGTCATCTGAAAGTTAACATTTAATATACTGATAATTTAATAACACTGTTAAATGTAAAATTGAGCAAATCTTGAATTGAATATCCATTTTTTCTTACTGTACATTCTAATGTTGTGATTCATTGATTTTTAGTATTTTTGTGGTTTTTTTTGGACAAAATAGTAATTTTAATATTGGTAATTTATCAGTTGTCAGCCATAACTTAATCGTAAAATAATTATCAGTCTAAATTTTAATTTTGAAACATTCCTAAATTATATTATTCATACGGGTTTGGAATGACGCGAGTTAACTATCCCTTAAATACATTTGGGTCTCTCGTTCTTCCAGTAAAAGCTTTCAGGAAGTTATTTTCAGAAGGAAATGGACTGAAATAGGATTGCACATTGCAGTGGTATTGTGTTGATTAAATTCACTTGCAGTGCAGTGAATAGACTATATTTTAATGCTCAGACCCAGGGGTACTTTCAAACACTGTCCAGTTCTGCACTAGACTCTCAAAGCTCGTCCGAGGGCAGACCCAGAGGCGCTCACTGAAAACTAAGAAGCACTTACCTGCTAGAAAATTGGTGCTAGGGAATATCTCTGATGAATTGCCAATGCTCTGCTGCTTTTCATTTCACAGGTCTCCCACTATGGCAGGGGGCCTATTTGCCGTCAGCAAGGCCTACTTTGAGTATCTGGGAACTTACGACATGGGCATGGAGGTCTGGGGAGGAGAGAATCTAGAGCTTTCTTTCCGGGTAAGACTCCTGTATTCTGTATTCCATTACCCTTTGTACTGGTAATTTGCATAGGCTTCCCATCGGAGCGTGTCGACGGGGTTTTGGTAGCTTGAGAGACTGAGAGCCACTGTTTATAATTATAATTAGACACATCTCTCATATTGGATTTCTTTTTTTAGCCTATACCTAGAAATGAAGATTGATAGTGTATACCATGGAGTAATCTTTTATGCATATGGAAACGGAATACAATGCTGTATCTTCCAGGGCTGTATGACGCTCATGTATAATTGATGTGCTGTGAATTGGTGTACAGAAGCATCTGGGAAATAAAGCTGGAAAATAGATAAAAAAATAATTTAGTTTTTGGTGTCTCAATAGACTGTTGCACTGTTGTCATGTTTTATTTCTGACAGGAGGCGCATTCCTATAAAATCAGACAATCTAAGTTTGTGTGCAAAAAATATTTGGGTTGTGTGCAGAAAAATTATGCAGGATGAGTCGAATCTCATTAAATAAATGATGATGCTCTAGAAACATGCTGTGGAGTTATTAGCTTTCATTTTAAAGTAACTTTTTCAATGTTAAAATACTTTTTTGTATCTATTTTAATATGCAGAAATAAAAGTCAGTCATACTGTAGGTTGACTTTCCCCCAAAAAGTGTGAACGTTGGTCTTTTGTTTGCCATCCTGAATAGCTAGCCTGTTTTAAAATTATTTATTGTTGTATTATTTATTTATTTATAATTATTAATACATATGTAATTACCAAATGTGCGCGTTTTTTTATTCATAATTTTATTTTAATATTTATTCATTATTGTTGTGACCCAAGTGGTACAGAAATTATATACTTAACTTTTGATTTATAATTTATGATATTAATTATGTAATATGCAATGACTGTAGTACAGAATAATTTTATATTGCTATTTATTATTTTTAATAAGAATATTTGTTCAGTACTTTACCCTCCTTGATTAAAACACCTAGATTTATATTGTTTTATTTTTTTCTTTTAAATCAGAAAATCACTTTGAGCTCTTTTAGGATTTGATTGGCTGTTTGAAATTATAGTTTTATTGGGGGATTCTTGTTTCTTTTTATAAATTCTGTTAATTTTTATCTTTAAAGAATATTTAATTTCTTGCAGGTGTGGCAGTGTGGAGGATCTTTAGAGATTCACCCGTGCTCCCACGTGGGTCACGTGTTCCCCAAGAAAGCTCCGTACTCCCGATCCAACTTCCTTCAGAACACTGTCCGTGCTGCGGAGGTTTGGATGGACTCTTACAAGCAGCACTTCTACAACCGCAACCCTCCAGCACGCAAGGTACCACAACCTTTCATTGGACGGCATCTCTTTAATATCCTGTGCCGTTGCATAATCTGAATTTCCTCATTTACCGGCTTCTGTTGCTGTTAGTGCAAGTGCTGTTCATAAAATTGCTTACGTGCTCACAAAGGGGAAAAACTGTGAAAGAGATAAATGACGCTTCGGTTTTGCTTGAGTGCTTCCTGTTCTATCGGTTTACAGTATTTGTTCTTCCTTTGGCTGTCTTTGAAAAGCTTATTAGCTGACAAAGATAATAAAACTAGGCCAAACATATATTATATCACCCTGGCTGATGAATCTGGCATGTAACTCCATATTACTTTGTAGAGAATTTACATTATTAATGACTCGGAGCTGTGATCAAATAATAAATCACTCTCTATAGCCACGACACCAGATGCCACGAGTAAGAATATTTGTTGTTCGTGTACATCAGGTCTGAATGCAAACACGCCCATTAAAAGCCTAAATGAATATTATCATGTTTACCTGATGGAGTTGACACTTGGTTAGTTTGAAGTGTGTCGTGGCAGTTCTTGTGTCAACATTACAGGACAGCTAACAGGAGGTACGTACGTGGCGTTATGTTTGATAGAAATGTAGTCTAAGAACTTACAACTAGAGTAATGTATAACAAAGTTCAATAAAGTTAATCTTGTCATTCAAAGAGACCAAACAAACACACATTAGCTTTCACAGACGTACTATATGCTCCACTAAATATCTTTGCTCCTGTAGGAATCATATAGGGATATATCTGAAAGGATTGTGCTGCGAAATCGGCTTCAGTGTAAGAGTTTTGAATGGTACCTGCAGAACATCTACCCTGGCCTTCATGTGCCAGAGGACAGGCCTGGCTGGCACGGAGCGGTAAGTGACTAATGTAATCTAATCTAATCTGATTCCCTCGGAGTACTTTTTAATGTCGGTCTTGCTATTTTTTCCACTGGTTTTACATATGTTCTGGTTTCTGGTGTAGGTGCGTAGTGCCGGAGTCCACTCTGAATGTCTGGACTATAACGCCCCAGACCACAACCCCACAGGAGCTCACCTGTCCCTGTTCGGCTGCCATGGTCAAGGTGGTAACCAGGTAGCTATCATCAATATTAAGCTATCAAAATTAAGCTATCACTTACCTCAGTGGTTTTCAGTTTCTTTCCTTTTGCCCACTTTTTTGTGATTCTCGTCATAATTTGATCAGAAATTTGGCCAAATGTTTAGCACTTAGTATTGAGTAATGAAACATTTTTTACATTTATTTATTCAGACCAAAGTGACTTACAAATGTTGAAAAACAAGCAAAGTATCATTATGGAGACAACAGTTTTAGCGACAATGTTAAGTTTCGGTCACACTTAACAATAAGTTTTCATTTGTTTACATGGTAGCAGTTTAGTATATTATTAACTATTAGTAACTATTAACTAGTTGCTCATTAGCATGCATATTATTAACATATTTGCTGTTTATTAGTGCTTATAAAGCACATATTCTACATCCCTATTCCTACCCCATACCTAAATTTAACAACTACCTTACTAACTATTAATAAGCAGCAAATTAGGAGTTTTTTGAGACAAAAATCATAGTTAATGGTTTGTTGTTTATAGCAAGAATTGGACTTTAAAATAAAGTGTGACCATTTACGTTGGATTAATATAAACTAACAATGAAAACCTTTGATTAATCTTAATGTTAATTTCAACATTTACTAATAATTTTTTTTATATTGTAAAATATAATACTGTTAATATTATTTAATAAATTCTGACATGAACTTTAACAATGAACAGTTGTATTGTTATTTTATTTAACAAAGATTAGTAAATACTGTAATAAATGTATTGCTCTTTATTAGTTAATGTTAGTTGACTAAGGTTAACTAATGAAGCTTATTGTAAAGTTGACGAAAAAATTCTGTCTGTTCTTTCTGTTTTTGTTGTTTTGTTGAATAATAAAAATCATTAAAAAAAATCACAAGTCTTTTTGTCACTAGGCCTACATTGTTCCCACAAAATACAATATTAAAACTTTTTTTTATAGCATTTAATTATGGTAAATGACTTTTAAAATATCTATAAATAAAACCGTACTGCTCTGCATATATGTGCATAATATTTGCATAGTATTTTTTAAATGTATCATTCAGCCATGTTTTTTTCATCTTCTGAACACAAATGGAGATAAAGCAAAATGATTGTGAATATGACGTTTGAGCTCTAAAAACATATAACAGCACCATCAAAGTGTTTCTCATGACTCGTGTGCAAAATTTCTAGTCTTCTGAAGGCATATAATAGCTTTGTGTGACAAATAGACTGAAAAATCAAATCAAATATTACATAGTGATACATGGTTATGTAAGTCCAGTGCATATAAGCAGAATTTAGTGGAGGAGAATGGGTTCTCACACGTAACATTAATCAGTCCCTCCAGGATTTTGCGATTCTGCGGTCATTGAATTTATCGCAAAATCAAGCAAATTTTCATAATTGCCGCAGATTTTGGGCTTAGACCATAGACTGTAAAAAAAATGGACGTAGTGTCCGTGACGTCACCCGTAGGATTCTGAAGAGGATTTTTGAAGCTCAAAGTGGGCAGAGCCGGCCGTCGCCATCTTGGTAGCGCGTCACACCCGGATAATAAAAAATGGGCAAAAAGGCAGGAGGTGGGTGGAGCTGGTTGCTGAAACCACACCTGCCTAGCCTGACAGTGGTGACAGCAGCGGCAATCCACCTGTCACTCAAGTGTCCGCACCCTTAATTATGCAGAACTTAAAGGCTTAATATAATTTAAACGGATGAGTTATAAAAATATTCACCCCCCTCACAGTTGTAATGAAGGGCAAAATTAGCTATATAGACCAAAACCACTTTTTGTACCAGGCTGTAAACATACTTTTTTCTGCTGTAAAGTTGGGCATTTTAACATGGGGTGTCTATGGGATTGACTCCCTTTTGGAGCCAGCCTCTTAGCGGCCAGTCGATGAATTGCAGTTTTAGTCACTTCCGTGTTGGTTTCACAAGAGGGAGCGGGAGGTTGCTGCTTGGCTTAGACGCATCCCGTGACGTCATCGCAATGTGCATTCAGTCAAAGAAATGTTGTTTCTCAGTTTGAAAAATGGAATGAACATTGCGTTCTCATCATGACCGATTTACAAGAGCTATATTGGACAAACAAACAGAAAAAGGAACGAATCTGCGCTACTCGTTTGGGCTACATGGCACAGACCGTTTATCTGCTCAGGCCGGAGCGACACCATTACACACAGCGCTGGGAGATACAGTGAAGAACGTAGTCGAATTCGCCGCAAAATCAATAACATCTGTCAAATCTTGTGAGAAGCATTCAAATTCAGTGCAGAATTCTGTTAAAGCTACGGACATTCGAACAAATGCCACTGATGCGGAAACAGGAAAAACATCATTCAATAAACACAACCATTCACCATGGATTTTACTTAATTACAGAGGAACAACTTGTGGCAGAAATGGTCTAATGTTTTCGAGTGTTTTTAAATGCTTCACACAACTTTTCCCAGCACTTCAAAGCTTTAAGTATTGGCATGGGCCGGTATGATAACCTTAGATAAAAATACCACAGTGTCACGGTATTGCCATTACATGTCTAAAATATGATATTTTTAAATGTCTGGGTAGAAAACAACAACTTTTTAAACAACAACATATAGAACATTTAAGAACCATGTCAAGCTAAATAATTAAAATAAAAAAAAAAAAAAAAAAAATAATTGAATTCTTCTCAATAAAAACAAGCAAAACAATAAATTAAGCGGAAGAATAATAGAGTGGGGGAACAGTCACTTAATTGAGCCGGAAGAGTAATAGAGTAAACATGCGGAAGAGTAATAGAGCTCAACAATAATCAGAAAATAAAAAAATATTTTCGGAAGTAAAAACAAAAACGCATAAATGAAAAAAAACAAAACGGAAGAGTAATAGAGCTCAATAATCAAAAACAAAAAACAATGGGGGAACTATGACATCGGAGAGTAATAGAGAACTAACCGAACCCAGAAGAGTAATAGAGTGGGGGAACTATGAGTCAGAACCCGGAAGAGTAATAGAGAACATCGGAAGAGTAATAGAGTGGGGGAACTATGACGTCAGAACCCGGAAGAGTAATAGAGTGGAACTATGGGAACGGAGAGTAATATGACGTCAGAACCAGAGAGTAATAGTGGGGGAACCGGAAGAGTAATAGAGTGGGAACTATGACATCAGAACCAGAAGAGTAATGACATGAACGGAAGAGTAATAGATGTGGGGGAACAGAACCCGGAAGAGTAATAGAGTGGGGAACTATGATGTCGGAAGAGTAATAGAGTGGGAACTATGACATCAGAACTATGACGTCAGAACGGAAGAGTAATAGAGTGGGGGAACTATGATGTCGAACCCTGAAGAGTAATAGAGTGGGGGAACGGAGAGTAATAGAGTATGACGTCAGAACCCGGAAGAGTAATAGAGTGGGGGAACTATGACGGAAGAGTATAGAGTGGGGAACAGAACCGGAAGAGTAATAGAGTGGGGGAACGACATCAGAAGAGTAATAGAGTGGGGGAACTATGACGGAAGAGTAATAGAGTCAGAACCCTGAAGAGTAATAGAGTGGGGGAACTAACCGAACTCAGAAGAGTAATAGAGTGGGGGAACTATGACGTCAGAACCCGGAGAGTAATAGAGTGGGGGAACCGGAAGAGTAATAGAGTGGGGAACTATGACGGAAGAGTCAGAACCCGAACCCTGAAGAGTAATAGAGTGGGGGAACTATGACGTCAGAACGGAAGAGTAATAGAGTGGGGAACCGGAAGAGTAATAGAGTGGAACTATGGGAACGGAAGAGTAATATGACGTCAGAACCCGGAAGAGTAATAGAGTGGGGGAACTATGACGGAAGAGTAATAGAGTCAGAACCCGGAAGAGTAATAGAGTGGGGGAACTATGACGTCAGAACTCGAAGAGTAATAGAGTGGGGAACGGAAGAGTAATAGAGTGGGAAACAATAACGGAACGGAAGAGTAATATGACGTCAGAACCGGAAGAGTAATAGAGTGAGGAAGAGTCAGAACCCGGAGAATAGAGTGGGGGAACTATGACGTCAGAACCGGAAGAGTAATCAGAACCGGAAGAGAGTGGGGGGGAACTATGACGTCAGAACGGAAGAGTAATAGAGTGGGGGAACCGGAAGAGTAATAGAGTGGGGGAACTATGACGTCAGAGAGTAATAGAGAACCCGGAAGAGTAATAGAGTGGAACTATGGGAACGGAAGAGTATGAGTGGGGGAACAGAACGGAAGAGTAATAGAGTGGGGGAACTATGACGTCAGAACCCGGAAGAGTAATAGAGTGGGGGAACTATGACGTCAGAAGAGTAATAGAGAACCCGGAAGAGTAATCAGAACCCAGAAGAGTGGGGGAACTATGACGTCAGAACCCGGAAGAGTAATAGAGTGGGGGAACTATGACGTCGGAAGAGTAATAGAGAACCCGGAAGAGTAATAGAGTGGGGGAACTATGACGTCGGAAGAGTAATAGAGAACCCGGAAGAGTAATAGAGTGGGGGAACTATGACGTCAGAACCCGGAAGAGTAATAGAGTGGGGGAACTATGACGTCAGAACCCGGAAGAGTAATAGAGTGGGGGAACTATGACGTCAGAACCCGGAAGAGTAATAGAGTGGGGGAAGAGTAATAGAGTGGGGGAACTATGACGTCAGAACCCGAAGAGTAATAGAGTGGGGGAACTATGACGTCAGAACGGAAGAGTAATAGAGTGGGGAAACCGGAAGAGTAATAGAGTGGGGGAACTATGACGTCAGAACCCTGAAGAGTAATAGAGTGGGGGAACTATGACGTCAGAACCCGAAGAGTAATAGAGTGGGGGAACTATGACGTCAGAACTCGGAAGAGTAATAGAGTGGGGGAACTATGACATCAGAACCCGGAAGAGTAATAGAGTGGGGAACTATGACGTCAGAACCCGGAAGAGTAATAGAGTGGGGGAACTATGACGTCAGAACCGGAAGAGTAATAGAGTGGGGGAACTATGACGTCAGAACCCGGAAGAGTAATAGAGTGGGGGAACTATGACGTCAGAACCGGAAGAGTAATAGAGTGGGGGAACTATGACGTCAGAACCCGGAGAGTAATAGAGTGGGGGAACTATGACGTCAGAACCCGGAGAGTAATAGAGTGGGGGAACTATGACGTCAGAACCCGGAAGAGTAATAGAGTGGGGAACTATGACGTCAGAACCCGGAAGAGTAATAGAGTGGGGGAACTATGACGTCAGAACTCGGAAGAGTAATAGAGTGGGGAACTATGACGTCAGAACCCGGAAGAGTAATAGAGTGGGGGAACTATGACGTCAGAACCGGAAGAGTAATAGAGTGGGGAACTATGACATCAGAACCGGAAGAGTAATAGAGTGGGGGAACTATGACGTCAGAACCGGAGAGTGGGGGAATAGACGTCAGAACCCGGAAGAGTGAACTATGGGAACGGAAGAGTAATATGACGTCAGAACCGGAAGAGTAATAGAGTGGGGGAACTATGAAGAGTAATAGAGTGGGGGAACTATGAGTCAGAACCCGGAAGAGTAATAGAGTGGGGAACTATGGGAACGGAAGAGTAATATGACGTCAGAACCCGGAAGAGTAATAGAGTGGGGGAACCGGAAGAGTAATAGAGTGGGGGAACTATGACGTCAGAACCCGGAGAGTAATAGAGTGGGGGAACTATGACTGAAGAGTATAGAGTGGGGGAATTATGATGTCAGAACGAAGAGTAATAGAGTGGGGGAACTATGACGTCAGAAGAGTAATAGAGTGAGGGAACTATGACGTCAGAACCCGGAAGAGTAATAGAGTGGGGGAACTATGACGTCAGAACCCGGAAGAGTAATAGAGTGGGGGAACTATGACGTCAGAACCCTGAAGAGTAATAGAGTCAGAACCGGGGGAGTGGGGGAACTATGACGTCAGAACCCGGAAGAGTAATAGAGTGGGGGAACCTGAAGAGTAATAGAGTGGGGAACTATGACGTCAGAACCCGGAAGAGTAATAGAGTGGGGGAACTATGACGTCAGAACCCGGAAGAGTAATAGAGTGGGGAAGAGAACTCAGAAGAGTAATAGAGTGGGGGAACTATGACATCAGAACTCGGAAGAGTAATAGAGTGGGGGAACTATGACAGAAGCCAGAAGAGTAATTCGCAGAGGGTTCCTTCAAGATTTTTCTATGGGGTTTTATAATGGGGTTTTTCAAATTATGAGTAAAATAAAGCCTGTGGTAAACATAACTTGACGATACTTTTACATTTTGTTCTACAACGTGTAAATTACACTCATCCATACCCAAAACTAAATTTGAAGCAGTTATGTTCATTTTTTAAAACATATGTTTTTAATAAGTAAATATGTATGGAACGTTTGGGCTGTGAATGTGTGCAATTTACATTGTAAACCCTCGACCATAAGATGACATTCTTTGTTCATCCTTCGTTGGTTTTCTCCATTTATAAAACTAAAAGTTTCATAATTTAGGAAAGCAAACACTTATTTAAAAATAAAAATACATTAAATTACCACTTGGCTGCAGAGAAGTACTTATAGGCTTATTAGCCATTTCCACTCCCTACTTTATCAAATTATATTTAGACAATATGAATGACGGTAATAAAAGTAATTTTATCTGCATCTCAGACAGCATAAGTACATCTGCTAAATATCTGGGAAACTTCTGCTGTGTAATCTGATAAACGTCTCAGAAGCAGTTTTACATGTATTCTAATAAATGTCTATTTGACATCGGACAGGAAACGTCTTAGAGACGTATTGCAGATGAGCAAACACCCTAAAAAAATACATCTTGTATATGCAAATGCAGACATCAATAGACATCTCCGAGATGTACATGTGTGATTAGGGTGAGTGTTACTGTCAGGTGCTGGTGCCACCTTCTGTAGAACGTACTGGTGCTGGTGTCCTCAAATGTTAGTCTGGAGCCCTACAATTGTTCTCGAAGTCAGAAAAGTCAAAACAATGTTAGAAGAATGTTGTCCGTGGTATATTTTCACTGCAAAACAATAAGAAATGCCGCAAATTTTGAGAAAAGCCACAGCAAAATCAGTAATTTTAGGCCAAAAAAAAAAAAAGTCCCGCAAAATCCTGAAGGGACTGTAAATTAATATGGCAAATTTGAATCGGAGGTAGTGAATGAGATTTGAGAATAGCCTCCCAGAGGGACTTCACTTCACACTTTAGAAGCTGCTGTTACCCCACAGCCTGACATCTCTAAAATGGATTAAAAGGGGCTTTCTATTAATGCCAGAGCTATCGAGTAACTTTAAAAATGAGCATGAGGTGCATTTCACTTCTAGTTATATGACAGCAGATGCAGGAGATCCTTCAGACCCTGTTTGCTGCGTTTGCAGTAAAACAAAGCAAGCTTTATTTGTTCTGAAATATAATCCTTCCTGAGATGTGCTGCCCTTCTGAGGTTTGTTATTTATAGTGTCACAGTTGGAGAAATGAATGAGTTGCAGGGGATGTATATTTAATGGAAAGGGAAGCCTGCACATGTGTGGTGGCGTATGTCACCGCTGTACATCAAGGGACTCTGAAGTAGCACCATGTGTGAGTGAAAATCAATGTTTCCACAGCCAAGGCTGAAAAGGAAACCTTAGCCACTTCTGCTCAAAGATAGATGTCTGTATGAAATATACATGTGGCCATTGAGACTAATGTGACTGCAGTTTGAACCGCATAGGAGCCTTCTCTTCACTGAGGTCACATCTGTCCATCTGATAAACACTAGAGATGAGTTATTTCTCCAAATAACTAAACTTTTTAGTTTCTTTCAGCCTCGTTTTTATTCCAGCTTTCGAACATTTACCCTTGAAGGATCTACTTCTGATCTTCCACCTGGATAAATGATTTGCTTATGAATTATTAACCCGACTTTTATTGTTAACAACATCCCTCAAACATCCTTATCTGTTGCTTAAATGATATTTGCTACAGAGCCTGTGTTTTTCCTAGAGGCCTGTTTTTAATGAGTTCCACATGCAGCAATTTTTTTATAATATAATTAATATATATTTATACTTATATATTTCTCTATATTTTTCAGCCTTTTGTATTTCAATATTTACAACAATTGTAATACAACAATTGTTAATGTGCCAGTGAAACATGCCAAATAACTTTTTTTAGTATGGAAGCAAACAAATAGTTGCATTATAGATATGAATTGATTAATTTAAATTGGCTGTTCACCATCAAGAATATGTGAGAAAAAAAAACAGAAATGCAAATGTGCCTAATTTCTTTTCAAGTTAAATGTTATTTCTCTCTGTTTCTCAGTACTTCGAATACACGTCTCAAAAGGAGATTCGGTTTAACTCCGTGACTGAGCTGTGTGCTGAGGTTCAGGATGGAATGACACACATAGGGATGAAGCATTGTCCGCAAGATGGTGCTCCCAGACTTCTCGACATCATCTGGGAGTTCAGAGACGTGAGTCTGCTCGCCCACAGCTCACATTATCACTGAAGTGCCATCAGCAAACAGGATGAAATAAGAGACAAACACAGCTATTGTATATCAGATCTGCTCTGTTGTTGCATTTCCATGCCAAACATTCTTTATCTAGCATTTGTGTCTTTTCAGGATGGCAGCATATATCACCCTCATTCAAACATGTGTATCACCACCTACCGCACAGAGGAAGGCCGTGCAGATATCCAGATGAGAAGTTGCTCTCCTGGAGACAAACACCAGCGCTGGAGCTTCGAGTGACTTTAAACCCCATGTGAACTTGGATGTAAGTGCAATTATCAAAAATAATGTCACTTCCAGCTTGGCATAAAAAAAGGAACGAAGAACAGTCAAAAAATATGGGACCCATCCCTCCATATAGTGCCTTTGCAAACCAAAGTGGACATACTTGTAAGTGCCAATTCTTGCGTTTCCTTGTTAGAGACGTTCAGTGTGCTATTATAAGTATGAAGTGCACATTTATAACACATTGTAGCAAATTCAACCATCCAGTGTGTTGGAGAAGCATTTTTTTGTTTACATTGATGCACTATATGCTTTTAGTGAATCATTTTTAGACTAATCTTTAGATCTATTGCACAACGATTTTATTTAATTGTACTAGAAGTGACAGATTTGAGGATGTTGTGAGTGGGTTTGCCTGATTGTCAACTGTTGTTCTTCTTTTGTCATTTTGAGGCGGGTTTTTGTGTTACTAGGGTATTTAGGGTCTTTTCACCTGATTTCATGTAAGCTGCATGGACTATTTTGGCACACTGGTGTTGATGGAACTGTACCAGCATTTTAGGTCTCACTCACACTAACAGCAGTGTTCAAGTAGTTTTTGGTAATAATGTATGTACACTTCAATTTGAAGTACATTACAGAAACTGTACTTCAGAGTTGGTATAAAATGTACAGCAATTGTGGACCAAATTTGTCAAATCCTAAACTGAATTAGTAGCTTTTCTCTTCGACACATTTGGGAATTGTTTGCCTAGACTCACCAGAAAGTGCCTCTTCAGCCTGACTTTTTAAAAAGGTGCATTTTCCTTCACAAATCAGAGTATTTCAGTACTTTATCATGATGTTGGCCAAAGTCAAATTCAGAAAGTGCTTTTATCACAGGTCTTCCAGCTTTCACGCATTCAAAACTGAATAATGTATCAATGCGTTTAGTAAATATCTTGAAAATGCTATATCGTTAATAACCGAACAAGGGTAACACCTTGTTTTTGCACTAAAATGCAAACATAATTTTTCGAGGTCTCATTCTTTGTAATTGTCAGTGAATTAAATGGTTTAAAGGGATTGTGGGAAAGTGAACCTAAAATTTGAATTACTACTGATAAAGCACAGTTTGTGGTGATCATGTGTTTTGCTGATCGACTGTAATGATGTATTTTTGAAACATGGAAAAAAGTACAAAGTATTTTTGTCTCAATGAATTAAATTAAAGCTCTAAAAGTTACATTGTTGTAGTGGTCGTTTATCTTGACAATGTGACCTGTCCTTGATCGTCTGTTGCTGTGCCATCTAGTGGTGAGAAAATAAGATGTGAGATTAGAATCCAAACTGTCTTATTTTCATGTTAAATGCATTCAGTCGAGATTTGATCAGGTAAAGTTCCCAATTTTACGTCTCCTTAAAATAAGGTGTTCCCTGCACAGTTTTACATTTGTGACCTGAGCCTGATATAAACCAGACCAGATGTGAGGATCTGCCAAGTCAAGCTCAAATATATAATGGCACACTTTCCAGGTGTGCCACGTAACTACATAAATAAATCTGGAGGTCACTGAACATTGTCATGCTGCATCCATAAATAAAGCTGTATTTTCCCGTATGACTTGTGATTGGATTGTGGGCAGGTGCGTGATGAATCCCCTTAAACTGATGGCAATTATGTTATTTTCTGTTGTTCCTCTGGGAATATCGCAGCAATGAGTAAGATGGCAATTAGACAAGAATGACTCATCACATTTCCCTTGGAGTTGTGTAGTGGTAGTCCAAACAACTTGATTTCCTCTGCTAAAAGCTGTTCTGTTCATTTACTGTAGATAGGGGGCAGTTTGTTATTAAAGGGACAGTTTATTATACAACCCTTATCAATAATCTCATAAAACGCAATAGATTGGACATAGAAAAGCTGTTTTACACAGTTGTGTGTTCATACTGTGTGGTAAACGATTGTGAAGCATTGTGTTCAGTGTACCATAGATTATTACAACACTCTGGATCTTTTACAATAAGAGTGTTCAATCAAAAAACTGTGGCACTCATATTACCATCTCACCTCTCTGACGGCCTAATCAATAATTGAACACATTAATTTGGATAAACATACATTTTGCTTGCTACATGGATCATCTTACATGTTTATTATAAAATATTGCTGGTAAGAAGTGAATGGATGAGGACAATATTTTTGTGGACGCAGATTTGGGTATGGAAGTTAATGAAGTTCTGAAAGGAACTACAGATTAATTCCCTTCAGTATTTCTAGAAACTGTGACAGTGACTAAATATAAGTATAGTATCATGTTGTAATTCATACATTTTATAACAAATATTAAACATGCAATTAGTTTTTTATTGTTTGAAATAAAGCTGATTTTTTTATTAAATGTTTAGTTTATTTATTCATATATTGTTGTATCACTCCCTGACATCAAAGTGAGCAACACAGTTAAAACAGCTTTCGTAATCAGCTTTTCAAAATGGAAACTTTGGCATAATTCACATACTTTCACATCACCAAGTTTTATTTTAAATAACCCACAAGAATGTTGAAAACTAAATTTACTTAAAACCAGTTTCTCTGGTTCAGTAGAATGTATCCAAATATGTCCAAAAGTAAATATGGATATGTATCTGAATACAGCACTCCACTTTTAATTTAACTTAGAGATCCTGTATAAGCTCTTTCAAAATATCATTACTACTACAGTATTTGATTTATTTTTGGTAATTTAGTAATAATAATATCCATCAGGTCACTATAGAAAATGTATAATTGTATCATGATATAAACTCTTCCAGGCCCAAATCATGCTCCAGAGACACACAAATGTTTCATGCTTCATTTCATAAAAACAACAATAATAATAATAATAAAAAACTTGATTTAACTCATATAATTTCCTGTACAATGAACACTGGTTCTAACACTAACACATGCAATGATTATATGGATTCAATGTATCTATCTATCTATCTATATAAAAACTTAAAATAGTGAAAAAGAAGTGTGTTGCTCAACATTTTCAAGATGAACTATTAAAAAGTTAGGCTAGTTGTGAAATGGGAATGTGTCATTATTATTTAAATCATACATGATTTCACACAACAATTATTTTCACATATAACAATGTATATGAACTTTCACAGGCTCGTATATCTTGGACATGCACTAAATGGATTTGGATTAGCGCTCTGTCAGAATGTGTGACCCCTAAGACTCTCTGTGATTTGACCTGGATTTCTTTCTTTATGCCTCTTCCAGTTCTGCTGGCCTTATCTGACAAACAAGCCTGCTAATCTGATCACACAAATCCCTCTCTACATCAATCCACAGCCCTGCAGGACGTGCCACGGTGTGGCTGTGGCTCAAAACCAGTAAATGGTGGGGCAAATGTATAAAAAAAAAAAAATAAGAATATTTATGTGTTCACTAAAACTACTATTAAAAATGTAAATAAAATATAAACCCGTAATGGCTCTCTTCCAGGGGTTACTAGAGGGCACTAACATCAGAGATAAAAAAATTAGAACACAAACAGTATCATAAACAAAGGGGAAAAAGGTGTTTTTCTGTGAAAGCAAAAGTTAAAGCATTAAAATGTAAACCATCTAATTGTGGTTAGATATGAAACAGTCAAAGAAACACCTTCAATGACCATGTTGTCAAAGAGGAGTAAAAAAATAATAATTTTAATCTCAAATTTCATCAGATATTTTTAGGTTTTCACTAGATTATTAAAATGACTGATGCAATGGTCTTGTTTATGGACTGTGATAGGCCTACCAGTTGATATCAAATGCATATCGATCCTGTAGGCCTATAGGCGCTGTGGAGATGTATGTTTTTGTAACTCATCAAACAGCTTCTGGATGCACAAGTTTTTTCTGTTTATTACGATGACAATTCAATATAAGACCGGACCACAATATAATAGAAAATGACGGCGCACGTGGTTTCATGACGACCTCTTACGCTTTTCATTTACAATAATTTAAATTGTGATTTTGTCAAATATACTACATTTTCTCCCCACAATCTGAAACGATCGCAGTAAATCCGAGTTGAATTGAAATTTACTCGCAAAAAGTAAGTTAATATGTAGCTTTCCTCGTTTTATTTGGCATCTGTGAATATGCATTTTGTTGACTTTCATATACCTTCCGTAGTTTTATATAGTTTCTGTAGATATACGGAAGCAGAAAGTATTCGGCTTGACTTTACTCCTCTTCTCAACTCCTCCCCGATTGCAACCGACTATTGTATCCGATCGGCAAAGCGTTGTTGTGCGTTTCATGTCGAACGCATCGAAAGTGTCCGCGTTAACGGATGTGTTTTCAACTCCTCCCCGTCTGCAACCGGCTCTGCTCGCCGATCAGTCGATCACACTTCAACAGTTGGTTTCAACCGCAGATTAAATGACCAACTTTGGGTTTGCTTGGATAGTTTCCTCTTCACTATACTCAACCTTAAAGTGAAATCTGGCACTTTGAAAACGAGATCGTTTTACCTTGACGAACTTTTTTCGAACTCTTCATGAGATTGAACTTTGGATGACAAACAGTTTAAGGAAACCAGGGCGGTCAAGAAGGACACATTATGGCAATATGTGGAAGACGGAGTCGGCCCAAGCTCATTCTGTACATTCTCGGGGCGTTTGTAGTGGGATATTTGGTATTTCATAGGAACACACACAGTGATGTCGGACTGACGAGTCGAAGAGAAGTTCCAGTCGAGGAGTACAAAAATGTGGACGAGGAATTTCTGAAGAAACCTGTTTACGAGAAGCCTCCTCAAGACATAAATGCGTTGGGAGAGATGGGTAGAGCTGTTAAACTGGACCTGACTGAAGAAGAGAAGCGAGAGGAGGAGGAGAGCATCAAAAAACATCAGATAAACACTTATGTGAGTGATAGGATATCATTACACCGCAGGCTGCCTGAAAGATGGAATCCACTGTAAGTGCCCATGTTGCACAGGAATGTTTGAAGTTTGTTTGATATTTGTCAGATATCCAGCTCGAACAGATCATTAACTGTTTGGTATAATGGTGTTAAATGGGTTTATTTGAATAGCACCAGAACGTAGAACAGGACATTATAGTTTATTAGTTTTAATCCGCACCGATTTATCGCAAAGTATAGAAGTTGTAAATGTTTTGTAAACAGTCCCTATTATCCCAGTGTCTCTTGCTTATGCGCGATTAACGACAGGGACCGTCTACAAAGTGACAAAGGAGAAGGAAAACTTTAATGTGGCGCTGTCACAGAGATGCAGTTGGTTTTACTCATAAAAAAACGTATCTAAAATCCCAAAGATATGTGTTATTTTGAATTGGTTATTTCAAGAAAATGCTTTTCATAGCAGTCATCTAGTCAGACCCCCTTGTGGACACGCTGTCTACAAAATTGAAGTCAAACAATAAACCAATGCCCATCCCAAATCCAAAGGGTGTGCATTGTTATAGTTACCTGAAACATTTGAAAATTATTTTACTCTGATAGGTTAAACAATAATGCAAAATAAGAATTTTACTGAGATGTTTATTTGGTAATAAGTTGATTTTGTTTACAATTTTCTTCAATTTGACTAGTATCTAATGTGTTGTATTTATTGTTTGCGTCATGTTTATTTATTAGTTCCATAAGGACCATTAGGGTTCATAATGTTTATTTCATTTGTGTATTTAAGTTGCAATTAATATTTTATTATTTATTTTGATATTATATATGTGATATATATATATATATTTTTTTTACCGTACAGCACTTTGGTGCAGTTTTGCTTTCTAAACAGTTTGCACGTGTCCCTTATTGCCAAATTTGTAATTGCCTCTTGGGTATTAAGATCAAAGAATCTTGCATAGACACTGTGCTTATTTTATTAGTGTAATGCCACTGTAAACAAGAATGCCGTGTGATGATATAGCAAGCAAGGCATTATCTAACAAGATCTGTGTATTCAGATGTAGAAACCTGAAATATGACTACCTGAGTCTGCCGTCGACATCAGTAGTGATAGCCTTTTACAATGAAGCCTGGTCCACACTACTGCGGACAGTGCACAGTGTCCTGGAAACCTCGCCGGACCTGCTGCTGACGGAAATCATACTGGTGGATGACTACAGCGACCGAGGTATCAGTCTGCATGAAAACTTCTCATGCTAACTTTGAGCGTATCATAAGATCATGTGTATTAACATACTAAAGGTATAGCTAATCTGTAATTATATGATACAACCTGTTTATGTAGAGAAAATCAAAATAAAGCAAGGAGAAAAATATATGTATTAAAACATTAAGATCTTATGTAACAAAAATCATATTAGGTTAAGCTTGGTGCATTTTTGAGACACATGGGAACCACCCACAATACTCTAACAACCACATTAGCAAATACATATAGCTACCATAACTATAGCTAACATTGTTACCATAAAGTTTTGCATGTACAAACATCACTCCCATTTTCATCAGAAAAAAAAGAATAATACTATACTGTTTCCTTAGTCAAATGTTTGCTAATTTCTAACCAAACAATGACAAACAGATTAAAATATATAATTTTTTAAACATTACTGATTAATATATATATATATATATATATATTATAATTTTTGTGAAATATTGTGATTTAAAATAAACGTTTTCTATTTTAATATACTTTAAAATAGAATGTATTTCTGTGATGCAGCGCTGAATTTATCAGCCATTACTCAAGTTTTATAATCAATGTTGGAAACAGTTGTGATGCTCAATATTTTTTGGGGACCTGTCATACTTTTTTCAGGATTCTTTGATAAATAAAAAAAGTTAAAAAGAACAGTGTTTATTCAAAATAGAAAATGTTGTGTTACAATATATACTACTATTCAAAAGGTTTGGGGTCAGTACATTTTTTTTCTTTCTTTCTTTCTTTTAAAATAAATTAATAATTTTATTCAGCAAGAATGTGTTAAATGGATAAAAAGTGATAGTAGAAAAGATTTATATTTTGAAAATGCTGTACTTTTAACTTTTTATTCATCAAATAATCGAAGAATAAAGTATCACAGGTTCCAAAAAATATTAAGCAGTACAACAATTACAACACCGATAATGAATCAGCATATTAAAAAGAATAATTTCTGAAGGATCATGTGACACCGAACACTGGAGTAATGGCTGATAAATTCAGCCCTGTGTCACAGAAATAAATTGTATTTGAAAGTATATTAAAACAGGAAACCAATATTACGAAATTGCAATAATATTTCACAAAATTACTTTTTTCTGTAGTTCTGTAAACACCCCTGATCACAAAAATAATTTCTACAACTATTAATCAAGGTTTGAAAACAGGTTCTTAACAATGAAATACCACATCAATAACAGTCTCAGCTCCACCCTGTGGTGAAACAGCAAGTTGTTCCTTAATACAAAAGCCAATTAGCACTTTATTTCTGCCCTAAGTTCTTGTTCCCTCAAGGCCTGCAGCTGTTACTGAGCACTTCTCGTGAATTTGACCAACAGATCATTTAAAAGAACCTCTAGAGAAATACATCGCCAATCTCAAAAAGGTGCGTCTGATCCGTGCAAGGAAGAGAGAGGGTTTGGTGCGAGCGCGGCTCCTGGGGGCGTCCATTGCCACAGGAGAAGTGCTGACCTACCTCGATTGCCACTGTGAGTGTCATGAAGGCTGGTTGGAGCCTTTACTCCAGAGGTGAGACTGATAAACTACCCTTCACCAACCTAAAACATGCATTATTTTCATAAGTTTGTATATCATTTTTTTTTTTAAATCTTTTTAAAAATTAATATTTATCTCCCCTTTTTTTAATCTCTAAATCCTATAGAATAAAGGATGAGCCTTCGGCTGTGGTGTGTCCAGTGATTGATGTTATCGACTGGAACACCTTCCAGTTCCTGGGCAACCCTGGAGAACCTCAGATCGGAGGATTTGATTGGCGATTGGTCTTCACGTGGCACACTGTCCCAGAACATGAACAGAAACGCAGAAGTTCTCCCACTGATGTCATCAGGTCTGTGCTTCATAGATGCACCAAATGGAAAACTATTTGTAATACTAAAGGTGCGTTCACACCAGACGCGAATGAAGCGTTAACGCGAATGATTTACATGTTAACTGTGCGTTCACACCGCAACTATAATTGTGACGTTTCCATCGATACATTTCTTACTTTCACATTTAAAATATTTCATGAGGTTAACATATACTCTACTTGTGGTCAGTCTGCACAAGATCAACGTTCTTGTTTGCTTTGCGGCTCCTTTAAATACACGTCAAGCATTTGATCTACGTCAGAGCGGCCGAGCGTCCACAAATCTTTCTACAGCGTTGCTGGTAGGGCGGCCACACCGCAGGCGGCGAGAGCGTCAAAATTCGCCCTGGCCGCCCTGTGTATGGTCAGTCACCATACTTTATGCTTATCCTGTAAGTTACTGTAAGTTAAAATCACAGAAATATTCCTGTCTGTCCCTTTGATCCAGGTCTCCTACAATGGCTGGGGGTTTGTTTGCAGTCAATAAGAAGTACTTCCATTACCTGGGCACATATGACACAGGAATGGAGGTGTGGGGTGGAGAGAACCTGGAGTTCTCATTCAGAGTAAGCGCATTTTGTTGAACCTTTCTGTAAAAAGTCAAGTCTCATTTCTCTCCAAGTTTTGGTTTCCTGAGGGGAGAAAGCCTTTGGGCAGATAGTCACAATCCTAGTTTGAAAACTGTGTGATGAGTCATACGAGGTTAAGAGGTCAGTCAGCGCCTTTATTAAGTGTCTGCCAGCTAGCATGATGACTAAAGCGACCTTCAATGTTTATGCAGCATTTACTTACTCATTATTCCTCTGATTACTCAGCTCATCCCCTGAAGGTTTCCAGCACTGTTACAAAGACAGCAATGGTTCACTTGTGTTTTGAGTGCTTTGGATGCCAGGAGCTGCTTTTTAACCAGATTTCAGCAAGGAAAGCCACAAAGACCAGACAGCTGCTCTGTCAATGCAGTATGACAGGCCAACTTATTTATTATCAGGATCCGTCTATGGGCAGGAAGTCTGTGCGACTTTACAGCTGTGAATCTTAGCATGTTAATTTAAGACATCAGTTAAATAAGTTACTATTTAATATGTAAATTGTAATAATTTAGCACAGTAACCAAATTTCATATTATTACTGTTTAATATTCTAGTTGAATTAATCATGATGCTTCATAGTTTTTAACAGTAAAAAATTGAACCCAAATCTGCATATAGTGAAAAATCTTTTTATATAGAGTTTTTTTTTCTCTCAGCACTGACATTTAGCTTGCTTACTGACGATATTATGGCAATTTTGTCTGTAAAGCTGCTGTGGAGCAATATTTATACTTAATATTTAAGTGCTATTCAAATACATTTTAATTTAATTAAAAATGGAAAATGTTTCTCTTCAGCATTTTATCTATCTACAATAATTAGTAGAAAAAGATACACAGAAAAATTAAAACTAAGTAAATATTTTCATGATTATATTTTAAGAATAATTTGCTTTAGCTTTAGTATAATGGCAAAACAAAAGCCATTTATGTAAGTATTTAATTTTAATAATATCACAGAATATTTTTGTCACACAGAGAAAATATACACCTGGGGAATTGTCATATTCGGGGGTCCAAATTAAAATGTTTGAAAACCTTGGGAGGCAGCATTTGAGCTGCCTAATTCCAAATGTACTATGTATTGGCTAATCTATTTCCTGACTTGGTGTTTTTCAGATCTGGCAGTGTGGAGGGAGTCTGGAAATCCATCCTTGCTCTCACGTGGGTCACGTCTTTCCGAAGAAAGCGCCATACTCGAGAAACAAGGCCTTGGCCAACAGCGTGCGGGCGGCAGAAGTCTGGATGGATGAGTTCAGAGACGTGTATTACCATCGCAGCCCTCATGCTCGTCTGGTACGCCTACTTGTGTGGTCTGTTGCATAACTCTGCCTTTGTTTGCTTGTCTGCTTGTTTTTAAAGAATGCGTTTATCACAGTGTCTATCTTACATAGCCCTTGTGAAAGACGCCCATTTTCTTTGCACAAATCTAGATATATCCTCACCCACTTTCACAGAATCTTCTGACAGCGGTGGAAAGAGTACGAAAATATTCTACTCAAGTAAAAGTACCATTACATTAGTGAAATTTTACTTAAGTACAAGTAAAAGTACCAGTCTAAAAATCTACTCAAGTAAAAAGTAGCTCATTTAAAATTTACTCAGAGTAAAAATTACTTAGTTACATTTTTACAGTGAGAGGGACGTAAAACTGGGATAGGCCAAGGGTGTCAAACTCAGTTCCCGTAGGGCAACAGCCCTACACCGTGTAGATATAACCCTAATTAGCTCCGCCAATGGTTTTGGGGCCACATCTGATCCAGCTTATTTGAAAACTACATGGTCATCAACATCATTTGTGTGCTTTTCTTGGAGCAGGGTTGGAACTAAACACTGCAGGGCATATTTATATATATTGTGGCCGTGAGTTAAATAAATGTTCCATCGCGTTCCTTTGTGTCTGGAACGCGGTTTTGTGCTGAGTTTGACACCACTGGGATAGGCCTATAAATCTCAAACTAGTTGTTTTTTAATTAAAGGAATCAGTTATTTAGAATAAAAAGACATTTGGGCTGTTACCAGGCAAATTAAATCAGTATCAACAAAATGTATCTTTGCAATGCAGAGGAAACAGAAGCTTCATCTGAAGTGGCATTTAGATGTAGCCTATTTACACACTGTTTAAAGCAGGACATGAATGCATTTAGCCTGCAGTTACAAATACAGAAATAATGTTTTGATATATAAGACATAAAATGTTGAATACTCATTTGAAATGATAAATTATAATAAAAAAAGAAAATATACTTTACATGTGAAATTAAAACCGCCAGTAGGTGTCACCAAGTCACTGTTAATAAGTGAGTAATTGTGATTGAACCGAATCATTTAAACGATTGATTCATTCAGGAACAAAACACCATCATGCGCTCAGAGACGCAAAACTGTGTATGGTGGCTGTGTTTGGAATTATTTTTGTTGTCGAAATATAACGGTGTCTATAACGCAAGTCTCTTAATTTACTTATTGTATATTCAACTGTTGTTAAAATATATATATATTATATATATGTAATCATGCTGATTTTTGCAGAAATTTACTATTGATTTACTATATGAAATTGATATAAATATATACATTTTCTGCCCCTATATCCTGAATTTTGTGATCATTCTAAATGCATTTTAACAGACTGAATCACGCAGTGAAAGAACGCACTCGAAATGCTCGCGCACGCACTAGTCTAATTTACTAGACTTCATGGCACTCTGTAGGAGTATTTTGTTTGGCTTTTGGCAAAATACTGATTATGTCAAATCGCCCATCGTTAAAGCAACAATTACGATATTATCGCAGATGATATCGCACACCCTGCACCACTGTCTTTTTGGCTAATTTGTGCAGACCCTTATGCTAAACTGTTAAAGCTTCATTTTAACCACCAATGCAACGATGCAAGTATTTACCTTACCTCTACATGCATGCGAAGGGGTGACGTCGATATATTATAAGTTGCTAGTTTGGTCTCCCGAGGCAAACACAGCTTACACTGCATAATAGAGCATGAATATATGGCCAGGGGTTCACTTCATTTCCTTCAAGTTCAATTTCAGCAGAATACGACGGGGTTTGGTTTTCAGCTGGGTCTGCACCATAACGCCTGTCATGCCTGTCTGCATATTTCTTGTGATTTTAGCACCAGTGTCTTCTCCTGCCCATTATTTACTGCAGTATTTTCCAGGGAGTGATTTTTTTTTTTACTCCGTAATGAATGTGTTTTAAAATGTAGTGAAGTACAATACTTCAAACAAAATATACTTGAGTAAAAGTAAAATTATTTAAAAAGTAGAAGTACACACAACTCAATTACAGTAATGCGAGTAAATGCAATTCATTACTTTCCACCTCTGTCTTCTGATATGATCTAAATGAATGCCATATAGCAGGTGAGCAGAAACTCCTCAGGTCCTCTCTGTGTTTGGTGCGAAATTACTACAGTGAGAAGCGGCACCTCTTTCAGCCATGTTTGTCATTTAGCTGCCCTTGTGGCGTCTTCCCACCGAGCCCTGTAGTTAAAGAGAGGTGCTCTTGGTGACAGATCGGGTAACTCTTTTCGCTCTGAACCTTGGAGATGCTGCCAGGTTGGCACTGTCAACTCGAAATCTATATGATGTGATGCCAGCAGATAAGGCTCTCTATCTCTTTGGGTATAAACCACAGGCAAACACTGGCCTTGCCAACGTGGATCAGGTTTGACAACCTTCATACTCCTCTTCCACGCAAATTCGTAAGAGGATCGCTCTCTCTTTCACCCTCCGAGTCTCATGGCATATTTTATTTATGGCCAAAATCTCTGTCGATTGTGCCACAAAGTCCAAAACGAGGCTCTGTGATGGATCTCGATGATCAGAAAGCTTCATTTGACAGCCACTTGATTGAGCATGTAGCTGGACTGTACGTGCCGTGCCGCCTCAGGACTTTGTTGAGACTGATCACAGACCGATCATCAATGGGTGTGATGTTGCGCCACCCGACTGACATTCGCAGTGGGGTCATACGTTATTGATGATTTGCTATCAAGTTGGTTAATCAGAAGTGCACTTCTTGTCATTCATCTTACTGCAGATCTGATGAAACTATTCGCCAGAGCTTTACCTCAACAGATGTTCCTCATAAGTGTGGACCATCACTCACTAGTAATTATTGTCTGATGGGCGTTTATGAAGAGATACCACAGCCACAAACATACACAGGAACTTGGCCTTTATCAGTCTTGTTTGTTGAGATGGGGTTACAACATTGTTTTATGACAGGATGTTGCAGCATGTAACAATATGCGGTGTACCGCTGTAGGGTCATTGCACCAGAATGCTTATAAAACATGACAAAATCTGATTAGATGTTTGTTTTTTGTGAAGACAAAAAAGTATTGTAAAAAGTCTGTTCATGCTGTGTTTACTAAGGCAGCAATTATTATTGTTTATTGTTGATGGATTCCCACAGGGAATTCACATTCCTTTCTATTCATATTGGGGCTGAATATTTGTCTGTCACATCAGACACAAAAATGTATCAGAAATATAAACTCTGAATGAGTTGATTGAAGCAGCCAACTGTGTCTGTGTAAATGATGTCTATGTAAGTCGCATTTTAGAATGCATGGTTGGTTATAAAGAAAATATGGCCTGTAGTATCTCAGAAATAACTATTTTTAATAATTTCTTTGCAGAACCACAGCTGTCATAAACTAGTGTGAAACCCCAACTGCTGTCGCTCTACAATGCAGCATGTTGTGGACATAAACGCTGCTGCTGTTGTTTTACATACCTCTGAAAAATGATAGAATAAAAAAAAAAAAAATTATCTTTTAAAAATGCTATTTGTGCATACATAATAAATGTGTATAAATATAAACCTCAAACTGCATTAAAGCACATAGGAAATGCAAATCTGCAGTATATTAATAATTTCATAACTTGCCTTGCACTTTAAGGACTTAAACTTAAGGTTGATTTATTTATGTATTATACCTGGTGTTATAGATTTTGTATTTATTGATGTATTTATACCTGGGTTTATATATCTTAATTGGATAAAAAAATGTATACTGTATGAATAATGTTTAATGTGTTAATGTAACTCAATACCTTGTGCTATTTTAGAACAATTATTAACGTATACCCTATTTTACCAACACTTATGAAGTTATTGTGAGTAATAAAAAAAAACTGAATGTAGTAAAATATCTAAAAGTATCCATAATTTTTTAACGCTTGTTTCAGGAGGCGTATGGGGATGTGACAGACAGACGGAAACTCCGAATGCGTCTTGGCTGTAAAGATTTTAAGTGGTTCTTGGAGAACATCTACCCTGACATTCAAGTCCCAGAGGACAGGCCTGGAATGTTTGGCATGGTGAGGAGAGACAAACTTCTTATGTTTACATGCACAACTTTGTAGCAGCAGAGATGCCGCAGCAGTTAGCAGGATGGTTTGGTTCAGAGTTTACACTGCATAGTGTGACATGATGAAATGAGGTCAGTTCCTTTGTAGTCAACAAAGCTATACTGCATGTGAGTGGCATAGTGTAGACAAAATCGTTTAAAGGTTGATATAAAGGATGTTTGAAGATTTTTAGAAATTCAGAACAAACATATTATGATTTAAAATGAAAATGAAATATGAATGTCTTTATAATTTTCGGTAAAACTTTATTTTAAGGTGTCTTTAATACATGTTACAAGTACTTACTATTGTAATACCACTAAATGATGCATAATTACATGCAAGAAACCCTCATCCTAATCCTAAACATATAGTAAGTACATGTAGTTAATTGGTATTGGTATATTTCTCAGTACTTAAATGTATAATTACACTGTAACAAGGACACAAAATAAAGTGTAACTTGATTTTCTTTTAAAACGTTTTACTCAAATTATGCTGATAATGTAATTTCTGATAACAAATTAAATTAAAGGGTTAGTTTACCTTAAAATTTTAATTCTGTCATTGTTTCATCACCCTCATGTTGTTTCAAAACCATAAGATATGATGAACAGATTTAATTAACAGATTGCTTTATTAACATATTATAAACATTGAAGGGTCAGAATTTCTTATGATTTTGGAACCACATGAGGGTGAGTAAATGAAGACAATTTTCATTTTGTGGAGAACTATCCCTTTAAATGAGTAAAAATAGACTTTTGGACCCTATTGTTTGAATGTTTCTTCATCTCTTTTCAATTGTAGCTGAAGAATAAAGGAATGGCCAACTACTGCTTTGACTACAACCCACCCGATGATCATAATATGGTCGGTCACCGGGTCATTCTTTACCCTTGTCATGGCATGGGGCAAAACCAGGTAACTTTAATTTTCTCAACCGTAACGACAGACAGCCACACTGCTCCAATTAGCGTTCACTGCCGCACAATACACAGAGATTGTAACGCGTCCTCAGGAATGCACATCAAAGTGTGTCTCACACTTCTAATGTATTATTAAGATAGCATCCTAATACGGCGCAGTAAATGGTGTGTAGTGTAGTGTACAGCACGCTTGTTTTTAAAGCGACTCGAGCCGCCTGGCACAGCGGCGTGACTTTATTCGTCTCCTCCCTCTCTGTGGGGAGGCAGATGAGCCCTGGAGACTCATCAGCACAATATCAGCCATATGTACAACACAGCAACAGTCTTCTAATGGATTCTCTCTGTGAATACAAGAGAAATGCTCTTCTGTTTCTATCTGGTTTGGTACATGTGGGTCAATCCTGTTTAAGACTTAAAAAAAAATATGCTTATGTTGTAATTTAAGAAAGTATTTCTATAAAAGGTTATAGCAGACCTTCAGAAATGTGTTCTAGTTGAGATCAGGCAACTTTAATGAATTATAGCTTGATACATGATATACGATTATGACATACCAATTTTCTGTAATTTTACAGAATGAAATGCTACCAACTAATATCACCGAATCATGTCACTTGCTGAAGGATGATGTGTCTGAGACCCTATACAAAAGAATGACAGAATCTTAGTTAAAAAAGGAAAAACAATGAGTTTAGCAGCAATTATTCTTTTTTTTGCAATAAAATAATCCATCTCAAATTGTCTGAATTAATATTTTAGACACTATAACGTGCAGTGAAGTCTATACTATACTGTATCTATATCTATACTGTCTCTTCACTATAGACAGTGGTCCTTTTTTGCTTACAAAATGTCGCTATAATGAGAGTACCGTAATATTTAATATGATGTATTGTGCTTCGTGTTTATATATCTTTCTTTCTCTATTTGGGACAGTTCTTTGAGTACTCCACACTCCAAGAGATCCGTTATAACACGAGGGACCCTGCAGGCTGTGTCGCAGTTGATCCTGTCTCCACATTCCTTACCATGCATCTCTGCAGTAAACCCAGGGAAGCTGTGCCTGAGGACCAGAAGTTTCTATTCAGAGAGGTGAGCGCTCTAATCATGTCAGTACAGACTGATTGTATGCAGATGTATGATTGTATGCGAATAGAATTTTATTCAAATTAATTGCATTAATCTAAAATGATCATATACACACTGTTCACAGGTTTGTGGTTAAGATTTTAGTTGAAAGAAAGTAATAGCTCTATTCAGCAATGGCACATTACATTTATCAAAAGTAACAGTAAAGAGGTTTATAATGCTACAAATTATTTATATTTGAAATACATGCAGTTCTATTGAATTTCGTATTCATTGAAGAATCCTAAAATATGCATCACGGTTTCCACAAAAATATTAAGGAGCACAAATGTTTTCAACATTGATAATAATAAGAAATGTTTCTTGAGCAACAAATCAGCATATTGAAATGATTTCATAAGACACTGAAGACTGGAGAAACAACTGCTGAAAATTCTGCTTTGCCATCACACGAATAAATTATATTTTCAAGTATATTAAATATATATATGTTTCACAGTATGACTGTTTTTACTTCATTGTTGATCTAATAAATGCAGCATCAGAGACAAAATCACTTGTATTTTACCAAACTGAACAGTATTTGCTAAAAAGTGCCTGCACATTAAGACATTTTTGTGGCATTTGATTAAATCATTAACAGACATTAGTATTACATTTTTTTATGTTATCAGATTATAATTACAGTTTTTTTATTATATTTAAATTGACAGGCCTAGCATCATCATATGGTTCACATTTAACTAGGACAAGAATTGGACACACTAACATGCTGCTTTGCAGCACATCAAGTGTTCTTGAAAGCAAACGAAGGTCCAAGAAAATGTCACATTAAAGCGTTACTTGAGAAAGTCACATGGCATGGCAAGAGGTTTCAGTGTGGCTCGCAGTGAAATTTCAGAAGCAAGCCTTAGTGTGAACTCTTTGCCAGTACAGCGAGCACCTGAAGAGTAGCGTGACGTCAGCGTGATTCTGTGAGGTATTAATTAATGAGTAGGGAAGAGGTGCTGGGGTTGACCGAGCTTCCGGCTCTAGGGCCTACACTCTTAAAAATAAAGGTGCTTCATGATGCCATTGAAAAAACTTTTTTTACTAATGGTTCCATAAAGAACCTTTAACATCTGAAGAACCTTTCTGTTTCACAAAAGTGTCTTTGTTGTGAAAGAAGGTTCTTCAGATTATAAAAAGGTAAGCAAGAGATGGTTCTATAAAGAGCCTTTGACTGAATGGTTATTTGTGGAACCAAACATGGTTCTTCTATGGCATCGCATGAAGAACCTTTTGAAGCACCTTTATTTTTAAGAGCGTATATAGTATTTGAACAAACCCCTGCCCTTAAGAATTTAAATTGGAAGTGTAACACTTCTCATAATCTTTGCTTTGGCAGGATGGCTCTCTCTACCATGTTCAGACACAGAAGTGCATTGAGGCAGTAGCTCGGACTGACACTGGGAACCCTGGCCCCGCTCTCCGGCCCTGCTCCGACTCAGCCTCCCAGAAGTGGTTGTTTGAAGAGAGAACATAGCAAAGGTTCTCTCTACACCCTTCACCTGCACTACAGTTCAAAGCTCATTCCATATCAGCTGCTCTGACTTCATGCAGGATTAATTGTGCCTTCCTGTTACACGACATGCACAGTACAAATAAATTAAAGAAATATAGTATGTTTTAATGATATAACATATTAGATTTGAAAATGTTTGGACTGTGTATTAAAATTCATCATTCATAATAGAGTTGTTCAGTTTGTAATCCAAAAAACCCTGAGAAGAATTTTCGTGCGATGAGTGTGAGTTTGGGATTTTTGAGTAAAATAATGTATGTGTGCTATAACATAATCTGCTGTTCAAAAATTTGAGGTTAGTATGATTTTATTTTTAAAGAAAATATTATTTTTACTGAGCAAGGAAGCATTAAATTGATCATTAGTGACAGTTAAGACATTTATAATGTTACACGAGATTTCTATTTCAAATAGATTCTGTTCTTTTGAATCTTGAAAAACATGTTTTAAACATCATTCATCATATTTAGAATATTAGAAAGATTTCCAATGGATCACGTGACACTGAATATTCAGCTGTTCCATCATAGAAATAAATTACATTTTACAACATAATAAAATGAAATAGAAAAATTAGAGTTATTTAAAATTTATACAGATTTTAATACAGATTTTTTTTAATGGTGAGCATAAAAGACTTATTTCAAACACATAACAATTTCTTACCTGCTCCAAATGTTTAAACAGTAGTGAATGTAACCTCTGGGTCTCGCTGTCGCAGTTGACAATCATTACCATTTTACAAGATGCTAATTTGAGTTATTTTAATCAGTCAGTGATGCCAGCTCCATCTCTCATCCTCCCCTGCTATTCTGCAAAGTAGCTTCTGTTTATTCAAACGCTTGACATATTTAACTACTAGTGACTAGCATTTTAAGTCCTCTGTATTCTGGTACCTGCTGTAAATCAGATCTTGCTTGCACTTAGAGCCCTTTGGCAGCCTGGTTGCGTGTGTATTTTTGGCTGAGTATTGAGGTTAGGCTCAGATAAGCAGCAGTGCTGGCGATGGCGCTGCTGCCGTTGTCATTCCAACCACTAGATGGTGCCAAATTCTCTGTTTATTTCATGTCCTGCTTCGTCCTCCATGTTATAACGTCAGCTCTTATTTACATGTGTGTTAATTCAGTAGTCCACTGTGCAGTGATTGAGGTGCTGGGTTACAGTGATTATTACTTGCATCTGAAAGCGTATGGCAGCCTACCTCTAGTCATTTACCTGCTGTAGAGAATAGATTGTGGGATGAAACGGAGCCGGATGTCACAGAAAATACTAGACTGTAGTGGCCATATTACAGTAATTTTTTCCCCGCCTGCTTCATATTTCCCTAAAATTGTAGAGAAACAGTGTGGGTTAGTTAGTTTGGAGTATGTGGATATAAACATCTTTAAATTCGGACAATCTGTGGGGCCGTTTCCTATGCTGAATGATTATTTCTGTAAGTCCTTTTGTAATGAATTTATTTGATTCTTAGCTTTTTCAGTTATTTATTACTTCAGGAATCGCTGGTGTCCTTAAAATTGATGGAATGTCGAAAATAGGAAGTAGATTTTTTAGTCAAAAATGACCTTTCTGTCATTATTTACTCACCCTTATGTTGTTCTAAGACTGCAAGACTTTCTTATGTGAAACACACAAAAAAGATAATTTGAAGAATGTCTATGCTGTTATTTTCCAAAAAAGGCACTTTAAAAATATAAAAGTAGTCTATGTGCTATATATATTCTATATAGAAATATAGTTGTATAAGTTGTTATTGGGTGAAAACCAACAATTCACTTTCATTCTATTGAAAAGACTAAAAGAGCAGCTTCTACAAATATCTCTTTTCGTGTTCCACACAAAAGAAAGACTTAAAGGTGAGTAAATTAAGACTTTTTTAAAATACGTTTTTAGTGCCTTACTAGTGTAAGTGTTCAAAGAAGGACATTTTTTATTCCTAAAATGTAAGTGAAAGGGAGGTTTTATTGTTTGGTTTATGGAACATATATATATTTGTTTGTATTAATCTATGAGGTGATGGGCCAATTGAACATTGTCATGGGGAGAATTGGTTTACTGATGCGAGAGCATGTGACATGAGCTCAATACTGGGCAGATGTTTCCAGGGCCTCCATAGATAAGACGATTGAGAGATTGATTATGTGATGATAAAATTATGAGAACCATTATGTTTGCGATGATAGGGCTTTTCCTGTCTGGCAAAGCCATGGAATTGACAATGGGTTTTCTTGTCATAAAAGAGGATATGTATGGATGCCTTAAAGGATTAGTTCACTTTCAAATTAAAATGTCCTTATAATTTACTCACCCCCATGTCATCCAAGATGTTTATGTACCTCTTTCTTCAGTCGAAAAGAAATTAAGGTTTTTGATGAAAACATTCCAGGATTTTTATAGTTAGTTTCAATGGACTCCAAACGGTTGAAGGTCAAAATTAAATTTAAACGATACCAGACGATGATTAAGGGTCTTATCTAGAGAAACGATTGGTCAAAAAAAATATATATATTGTATATGCTTTATAAACACAAATGCTCGCCTGTTCTGCGATGCGCACTTCACGTAATATGAAATTGTTGAAAAGGTCACGCTTCAACGTAATTACGTATTACGTGAAGCGCGCATCGTAGAACAGAGCAAGGCGAGTATTTGTGTTTATAAATCATATACTTTTTTTTAAATGACCGATCGTTTCGCTAGATAAGACCCTTATTCATCGTCTGGTATCGTTTATAGCTCTTTGAAGCTGCACTGAAACTGTAATTTTGACCTTCAACCGTTTGGAGTCCATCGACACTAACTATATGGATACAATTCCTGGAATGTTTTCATCAAAAACCTTAATTTCTTTTCGACTGAAGAAAGAAATACATAAACATATTGGATGGCATGGGGGTGAGTAAATTATAAGGACATTTTAAATTGAAAGGGAACTAATCCTTTAAGTCCTATTTAGACCACTGTGGCTATATGGTCATTTTATCCTGTAATTATCAAACACAAAGAATTATACATTCTCTATATAAATGTGGTTAAAGTTCATATCATGCATTTTGATCTTCAAACATGCAGAAAAATGAGTTGTTGGGTTGGTTACAGCAGCAGTTAATATGCACTTTTCTTGGAATAATGAATTATTTTTAATTGTATTTTATTTTATGTTTAATTTAGCTGATGGTAGAATGTTGAAACAATGTTTTGAAATGGTATCAATGCTGGAAGAAAATTCAGGTAACTTTATACTGTTATATAAGTGACCTTAACATCAGAAATGAAGGTATTCTTTTTTTAAATGCATTAATTTTGGTTAATGTATAATATCTAACTTAAAGATGCACTCCGTATTTTGTTTTTGTTATGCTACACCATTTTATGTCATTCGCAACCAGCAACAATTAATTAATTTATTTTCTGAAATAAGGTTAGTAGTATTTAACATGAGCAACCCACTCCATGTAAAATAAAACTGCTTTTATTAGGGTACTGATATGATTGCAGTCTTCATCTCATGTGAGCATAATTAGTTTAAAAAAAAGAAATGGCATTTTTTTTTGTGTGAAAAAATTTGAGTGCACATTTAAATTGTAATGACATTTTTTCTAGATCTAAAAAGTTCCTTTAACTTATAGGATTTCATGTTTGACTTTTTACACATTAAAGCCATTGAATAACATCCCAATGTGTGCCTGTCTTTCTTTACCAACAGCTGACAACCCCTGGCAATATTACACACTCCTGCCACTGCACTGGGGTGTTACTGTGGAAAATAAATCACAAACTTTTCCCATTTAGAAAGCACTAATCTTGTTCACCCTCCGAATGCGTGTTTGTTCTTTCCATCCATGTTGGATTCGCAGCGAGACGATGGAGGTGTCATTGGCAGCCTTTCTGATTGGCTTGAAGATGTGCAGCTGAGTATGAGGAAGCGCTCATGCCAAGATGTGCTCTACCCCGCAGTCATTCTCAATTACTCATTCATGATGTGCGTCTGTTTGATATTTCATACTGTTTGTGGGCTTCTTTTGTATGGTGTCATCTGCCTCGCTCTCCGGGTGCAGGATGGGATTAGTTTGGAACACTCCGGCAGGCTTTAGGAAAACAGGGTCATGGAATGAAACTCTGGAAGCCGTTAGATCACACCAGCTCTGCTGCCAGAGAGGTGTTAGATGTGCCTTCTTCATGAATCACTGTGGAGAACCTCATTTTCGTCTTGCTGCATCCGCACAACTTCTTTCTCTTCGGCAGCTGCGTCAGTGCCGGTGCACTGTAGTCATCAGCAAATGGGATTACAACCATGTCACTTTTTAGCTTTAGAAAAGGGCATTAAATATTGAAATGATCTCTGTGGTGAAAACGGCTCTTACCTCCTTGTGATGCGTTTGGGATCTTAGATATGAAGGCAGCTTGCTCGCCTACATCCCATGTGTTGCTTGACAAGGTCTCTCTGTATGCCGAGCTTCTCTTTTCAGAGATGAAAATAAGATTGATTTGACAAAGCGAGATGAGAGAGACACTGACCGATACACGCTATCGTTCTCTACACTGTATGTTCGACTGGCTCGTGTTGTAAAAAAAAAGACTACACAGCCTGTGAACGGCTGATTTCACCCCATTCTCGTTACGTCAGGTTTTTAGTGAGGTTAGGGTGGATCATTCCAAAAGACCCTGATGAATTTGTGTTGTACAGTCTCGTGTCATTATGTTCAACACTGTTTCAGGCAATGAAGCTAAACACAGCATGTGAAACCTTTTTTAAATTTCTGGTGTGAAATATCAACCATTCAGAGGTTAAAAGTGACGAATGTCATGATATTGACAGATCTATTATATTCTGACTTCTATTCGATTTTAAAAGTCTTTGTTAAAGAGATATAATCCATGAACCAAACCAACCGTCTACGAGGTGACAATATATATCACAATATTACAAACTTTGATTTGAAGCAAAAAATTGACGAATGTACAAGACTATACTTTAATGAGGGAAAGATCTACAATCCCAATGAAGAATTGTGAATGATATAATCAAAATAAAATTAATAAATGTAAAACTATTGATTTAAAGATGTTGATTGTGTATAGAAGCAATATATTTTACGATAGTTACACTATATTTGAGTGTAGGGAGATTGACTATTATTCCATTTGCAGTGCTTCATATAGGAATATGGGGTTTTCCTATGGAGAAAACAAATGGGAATTTTACTTCTTGGATCCCAATTGTTGCACTCTAGACATGTTTCAAATTATATATTTATTTATTATTATTAATATTATTCCTACATTCATAAACATTATTTTTATTTTCAAGAACACTTCAGGAGATTTTTGAAAAATTTTTTTGAGAAAACTCAAAAATCTCCTGAAGCTGGTTGCTATAAACTTTAAGTTTTCTCAACTTTTGATTTTTTACAGTGAAACATTGGAAAATTGGAATGTAACCCTCAATATTTAGCATATTCTTACTTTAGCCTTTGGCTGTGTAAATGCATTCATGCCACCTCTGAGCAGCTATAAGCAATCTGTGTAAAGACCAATTATCCAATGATAAACTATCCGACTACTGCAAATTAAACTGAATATGGTGCTTATTAAAACTGATCTAAGCTCTCTGTATCCTGCTACACGAGGCATACTGTGAACGCATACAAAAGGATTGACAGGGAAAGCGCACCTCAAACCATTTTTATTCACTGTACCAATTCTGACCACAGCCTGCTGTTCACTTTTGTTTTTGCAGTAGTGGGGACAGTTGTTATATTCTAGGATATATAATTCAGGGATCTCTGTCAATTAATAAGGGCATTTTTAAGTGCCATTTAATTAAAACTCACTTATACAGAACCTGTAAATATCTGATAGTTAGAACCTTCTTCTGGTTTCCTTGGTAACACTAAACAATAATTTAAAAAGTAACAGAAATGAAGACTGTTGCTTTTATGACAAATATGATGGAGGTGTTTGTGAAGGACAATAAAGGTAAGAGTGTTGTATTGCAGCTATTATATGTTTAGATCCAGGTTTGCTTTGTTGTGGCCTACAGTAAGAGGTTATGTCTCCAAGCTTTTTGAAAATGACTATTGGGACTATTATGTATAATTTAACTCCCAATGGAGTTGCATCCTGTACACTCATTCCCCATGCTTCTTCTCTTTCTGCCTTTCTCCTGCCACTTCATTAAATGGATGACTTATTATTTTCATTTGTTACACACTATTCATTTTCAATCTTTTTGTACTTCTGCTTTCTTTCCAAATTTCCATAGAATTTGAATAATTTAGACCATTTGTGTCTAAGCCGATGTTTTCATATGCTCCAGTTGCAGTGCAATTTGTTTCTTAAACACCTGGATATCACAAACAATTACCTCAACGGCAACATCATTTAAGTTGATTTAATTATGGACAATTGCCTTTATCTCAGCTGTTTGTTTCTCATCTTAAACTAGAGCTTGACATCTACAGTCATCTTTCATAGGATCCATATCATAGGATTTCATAGGAAACACTGCCATTACGGAAACTGATGCCAGACGATCTACAAGGGAAGGTAACTTTGAGGTGACCGAGAATGTTCCCTATTCTAGACACACCTCTTGTTGTGAATTGATTCGATTATTTGCACTAAAGCCTTGGGTACATCTGAATGGACGATGCCTGCTGTTCCTCACAAAGTCACAGAAGCACAACTGAGAATCAAACAAATTGAAATTGTACTTTTTGTTTCGTCCTTTATTTAATTTTTTGTCACTGAGGTATTCATTGATGTACTAAGGTTGAATTATGCAAAAAATTGAAAGGCACCATATCAAGCGTGACCATTTTACACCCAATTTTTGATACTTAGAACTAAATAAATAAACTACATCTGTAAGGCTTTAATTTAAACACCCTTGAGAACATGAGAACTTACACTACAGTTCAAAAGTTTGGGGAAAGTATTCATATTTTAAATAAATGCTGTTCTTTATAACTTTTTTCATCAAGGAATCTAGAGTAATAGCTGCTGAAAATTAAGATTAATTTGCTATCACAGGAATAAATTACATTTTAAGACATATTAAAATAGAAAAACGTTGTTTTGAATGATAATCTTATTTAAAAAATAACTGTTTTACTGTGTTTTTGATTACATAAATGCTGCCTTGGGTCCAATATAGCATGTGCTGTCCTATCTCTGCTGAAAAAAATGGTAGCCTACAAAATCTGTCACTGGGGCGCTTTTCAAAAGGCACTTATTTGTACCTAAAGGGTCCATATTGCTACCTTTAAGGTACATATTAGGTACAAAAAGTGTACCTTTTGGAAAGGTACCATCTCAGTGACAGCTTTTGTACTTTTTTTTCTGAGAGCGTTCAATGACAGCCTCTTTGCAACCACTTTTCACTCCTTTTGTTAATTATTGTGGTGTTCAGGATTAATATCATACTTCATCCTTATTACCTCACCAATTAAAAATGAGCTGTTTTTTTCAGTCTAGTGTTAGTAAATGCACTTTTTGGATTGAGGAGAAAGTGTTCAGTTCTTGAAGTTACAGTTTTATTTCCAAAGTTGAGGAAAAGATTCAATTTCTCACAGTTTGATCACTTTAAGCAGGGCAAAAATAGGTTTGTCAGGGTGAAGCTTTGATAGTCATGTTGTTGTTGTTGGACTTGTAGAAAGGAAATTGTCTATGGCACGTAATCACAGTGACTGAGGGGCAATCATTTTTGGGAAAAGCATATATCTTAGATGTATCTACAGACTTGTTAAAGGTCAAAGCAAATTAAACCCATTTTTCACAATTTATGTGTTTTTTCAAAAATGTTTGACCTTTTTGTTTAAATGCAGATTTTTTTCTTTTGTCACAGATTATTTGCCAACGTCTGTTAGTGTTCAAGGACATAACACCATAAAAGGACCATAAAGTTCATTTGAAAACAGTTGAGGTCAGAAGAGCCTTGCAAACTCTACAAGGTTGCCGTTCAAAACCATGGAGAGACCTGGTTTTAAGCCCAGCTGCTCTAAGATCCTCCCAAGGCTATGCACTGTCAACTTCAGGTTCTGTAATGAAATCAACCATCCTTCCAGTGACCTTCAAAGTCTTGGACTAAACGCTTGTTTTATCCAATCTGTAACGGAGACTAAAGTGGTTTGTGGGATTAAAAGCTACAAGTGCTCAGGCTGTCTGTGCTACTACAATGAGCTTGAGCAGCTGATGACACACATAGAGCAGGGCTGGAGAGAAGGCTACAGCTGTAGAGTGTTCTACCGTAAGCTGAAGGACATGAAGGACTGCAGGGAGTTACTGGCCGTATATGAAGAAGAAGAAGCTGCAGCTTCTGAAAGCGATCCTCAGCTCGGTGCCTCCTTGACTCTAAAGCAGAGCAGTAGAGATGAGAAGCTGGACATGGTCCTCAGGTGGTTGCAGGAGTGCATGTCAAGTTGCTGGCAATGATTTCATTAAAACATTTATGCTGCATTTGTTGCAGTTTAGATTTTCAGAAGAAATTTTGCAAAATGTCTTGAATTTTTCAATACAGTGACAATGAGGGACAGTGGCTGTGAAGCTCCAAAAAGAAGGGGGTGAATTGTTCCTTTTATTTATATTATAATAATGAGGACTTAGGACTCTTCAGAATAGGCTGTTCAGATTTCTGAATGAAACCCTTAATCAAGTTGCAAGGTTGCATCAAAACCAATAATTTCCACCACCACTTTATGTATTGTGATGCTGCATCAAAATGTAAAATTATTCAGAGACAATTATCTATCTATCTAAACTATCTATCTATCTATCTTCTATCTATCTATCTATCTATTATCTATCTATCTATTATCTCTATCTATCTATCTATCTATATCTATCTATCTATCTCTCTATATCTATCTATCTATCCTTACAGAAGTGAGTACACCCCTCACATTTTTGTAAATATTTTATTCTAACTTTTCATGTGACAACACTGAAGAAATGACACTTTGCAACAATGTAAAGTTGTGAGTGTACAGCTTGTATAACAGTGTAAATTTGCTGTCCCCTCAAAATAACTCAACACACAGCCATTAATGTCTAAACCACTGGCCACAAAAGGGAGTACACCCCTAAGTGAAAATGTTCAAATTGCGTCCAAAGTGTCAATATTTTGTGTGGCCACCATTATTTTCCAGCACTGCCTTAACCCTCTTGGGCATGGAGTTCACCAGAGCTTCGCAAGTTGCCACTGGAGTCCTCTTCCACTCCTCCATGACGATATCACTGAGTTGGTGGATGTTAGAGACCTTGCGCTCCTCCACCTTCCATTTGAGGATGTCCCACAGATGCTCAATAGGGTTTAGTTCTGGAGACATGCTTGGCCAGTCCATCACTTTTACCCTCAGCTTCTTTAGCAAAGCAGTGGTCCTTATCATGTTGGAATACTGCCCTGCAGCCTAGTCTCCGAAGAGAAGGGAATATGCTCTGCTTCAGTATGTCACAGCACATGTTGGCATTCATGGTTCCCTCAATGAACTGTAGCTCCCCAGTGCCGGCAGCACTCATGCAGGCTGCAGCCCCAGACCATGACACTCCCACCACCATGCTTGACTGTAGGCAAGACACAATTGTCTTGACACTATCTGAACCAATAAGTTTTTCTTGGTCTCATTATACCACAGGATATGGTTCCAGTAATCCATGTCCTTAGTCTGCTTGTCTTCAGCAAACTGTTTGCAGGCTTTCTTGTGTATCATCTTTAGAAGAGGCTTCCTTCTGGGACGACAGCCATGCAGACCAATTTGATGCAGTGTGCGGCGTATGGTCTGAGCACTGACAGGCTGACCCCCCACCCTTTCAACCTCTGGAGCAAAGCTAGCAGCACTCATACTGCTATTTCCCAAACACAACCTCTTGATATGACGCTGAGCACGTGCACTCAACTTCTTTGGTCGACCATGGCGAGGCCTGTTCTGAGTGGAACCTGTCCTGTTAAACCGCTGTATGGTCTTGGCCACCGTGCTGCAGCTCAGTTTCAGGGTCTTGGCAATCTAGCCTACGTCAGTGGTCGACAACAGGCGGCCCGCAGCCCCAGATTATTTTGAAAGCGGATGGCTCTGAAATAAATCTGTCATGATGGCAACAGTTACTCACAATCAGAGTATGCGCGGAGTGGAGCGGTGTGATTTTGACTGAAGCGAGGAGCGGATTTTTTAAAAGTCGGATCGTTGTGCTTTTCACTCGCTCCAAGAGCGCTCCACCACCATCACAAGTACAATCCATTCCAACGACCCGTAATATAACTGCATATTTAGCAAGAATTGACATGTTAATATTTAGCTAGCTTAATAAAGACGGAAGAATGTGAAGGCTATATGATGACAGCAATTGACATGAGCGGTAAGTTATAGTTCTCAAGGAATTTGTTCGTTGCTTCTAGTCTAGATACTGAATATTATCAGCTAAAAGCATGATTTAAACAAGTACTATAACACTTGTTCGCACGCAGTCACTCTCTCAATAATGCATTCAAACAAATGTAATCTTGCAGTACTACTTCATCTGTATCCAATTTCGAATGAGCAGAAATCTGTAAGAAATGCATCTTTTGCATACATTTTATGTAGGTTAAAAACAATGCTGAAAACGTAGTTATTTTCATCATAAACAAAATTCATAATGCTGACAACCATGTTATTAGCTTGTCATGTGGACATGGTAGGAAAGAAAAGTTTGTACACCAGCGTTCCAATAAGCCATTTATTATCCTTTGACTATGTTCTGGCCCGCCATCTAGTGGCAAAACATTTATTTGGCCCGATGCCACACTTACTTGCCGACCCCTGGCCTACGGCATCTTTATGTAGAGCAACAATTCTTTTTTTCAGATCCTCAGAGAGTTCTTTCCCAGGAGGTGCCATGTTGAAATTCCAGTGACCAGTATGAGAGAGTGAGAGTGATAACACCAAATTTAACACACCTGCTCCCCATTCACACCTGAGACCTTGTAACACTAACGAGTCACATGACACCGGGGAGAGAAAATGGTTAATTGGGCCCAATTTGGACATTTTCACTTAGGGGTGTACTCACTTTTGTGGTCAGTGGTTTAGACATTAATGGCTGTGTGTGGAGTTATTTTGAGGGGACAGCAAGTATACACTGTTATACAAGCTGTACACTCACTACTTTACATTGTAGCAAAGTGTCATTTCTTCAGTGTTGTCACATGAAAAGGTATAATAAAATATTTTAAATATTAATTTAAAATATTAAAACAAAAATGTGAGGGGTGTACTCACTTCTGTGAGATACTGTATCTATCTGTCTGTTTGTCTGTCTGTCTATTTATCTATCTATTGTTCTATCATTCTATTGCACATGATCTATTGTTCTATCGTTCTATTTTTCCCATCATTATATCTATTTTCCTCATCCATCTGTCCATCTATACATTATTATATTTTCCCATCCATCCATCATTATGTCTAATGTTCTCATCCATCCATTCATCATTATATCTGTCTAATTTTCCCATCCGTCCATCCTATCTGTATAATTTATCCATCAATCCATCCATCTGTCATTATATCTAATTTTCTCTTCCATCTGTCCATCCATCCATCTGTCATTATATCTAATTTTCCCAGCCACCCATCCATTATATCTAATTTTCCCATTCATTCATCCATCCATCCATCCATCCGTCATTATATCTTATTTTTCCCATCCATCATTATATCTGTCTAATTTTCCCATCCATCAATTCATCCATGCATCTATCCATCCATCCATCAATTATATCTAATTTTCTCTTCCATCTGTCCATCTATCCATCCATCATTATATCTATCTAATTTCCCCATCCATCCGTCCATCCATCCATCCATCCATCCATCCATCCATCCATCCATCCATCCATCCATCCATCCATCATCCAATCTGTCCATTTCCCATCCATCCATCATCCATCATCATTATATCTATCTAATTTCTCCATCCATCCGTCCGTCCGTCCGTCCATCCATCCATCCATCCAATTTTATATCCATTGACACACTTAATGTATTTAAAGGTGTTTTGTAAGAGAGACAGTTACTTGTAGTAAACAAGACACATGAGATAAAAGATAGAAGAACTGTCCTCTGACAGTTTTTATTTTGTTGTGGGAGACTGAAGCGCAAGTGCTTTGAAAGCTGTTTTACAAAGAATTCATGTGTCACTCATAACTTGCACATGACAGCCACCTTAAAGATTTGAAGAGATCCACTGCCACTGCTGACAGGCATGGTGGCATCACTGTAAAGCCCTCATCTATTTTTCCATCAGGAGTACAATCTCTTTGTTGTCGGATAGCATAGATTGCATATTCTCTCTGTTGAAAATGTCAAGGATTCCTCAAATTCCAGGGGAGATACTGCTGAGACATTTGCATGTGCGCTAAACCCAATGTTTAGGTATCGCTGCTACAGGGCATCCTGTCTTTCTCTGACAGGACGGCTGGTGTTTCCTGTCACACCAGGGTTGGTTGGCTGTCTCTGCAATAGACGAGTGGACTGTGAAGAGATTGTGTGCAGGGGGTGCCGGTGTCTTGCCAAGACACCGACCTTTTCAAAGAGGCAATCGATGAGGCCTAGCACCGGGGCTCCGGAACATTCACGCCTGTCAGGTGGGTGGGAGGAAGTTCATACAGACAGCGGTGGCATGCTAATTGCTCGGGGTTGCTGGCGCCCCCACTGTTTCTGTGCAGGTGGTGAGGGTCTGTATCCCTGTGGTGTCCACACCATCCTTAGGGGGGGATACAATTTCACACTGAAGTCTTGCCAAAGCATGCTTATCTCCATATGAGACCACACCTATAACTGACACTCTATTAGCAACATAGCCATGTGCCACTACAAGAACAGATGCTTAAACTGTAGATTGAATAAGATTTCTGTACAAAATGTAAGTGGAAAACTCACTGTTGCTGTGCTGGAGTGTAAGTGGGTGGTTGCTAGGTGGCTGCTAATCGGATACTTACTGGCTCAAGTCTGAAAAAGCTGCATCCAAAAGCACATACTCTCTCATAGGTAATACATTTGAATTAAAACTTACTTTGCGACTGTTAAAAAAGTACGGTCTAAGTAAGAATATGGAAATTTGCACGTTCATCATCCACCATGTTGTCACTGCCATGTGACTCACCAGCATCAGCATCACAAATCCTTCCCCGTGGCCTCAGGGGATAGTAAAGTGTCCATCAGATGCACACTTCAGAATCTTGCTGGAAGTAGTGGGTCATCATTTTCTGACACTACTCGCATCACATACTGTTTTTCGCTTACTATATAGAAAACAATGTTTGGACACAGGATCTATGATATTCTGTGCCCGGTTGCATAAAGCACCTTAAGTGTAATTTTCCCTTAAGATCACCCTTAAGTTTCCCTTACAATTAAGAGTGTTGCATAAAATATACCTTAGATGACACTTAAGGGTTTCTTTAGGTGAAACGTCATAAACCCTTAGAATTTATATTAAGTATCCATTAAAGCCCATTAAGTGTTAATAACAAATAACATGTCCATGGCAACAGTAGATTTTTTTAAAGGCAAAACCTGGGTTGCAGTCATTTCCCTTAACTAAGGGAATGGTTTAAGGCAGGGCTTCTCAAAGTCCGGACTGCGGTCCGGATCCGGACCGGGAGGGAGTTTAATCCGGACCCGCCTCCACTTGATATTTCAAGCACACTCTTATCACTCAGACCTCCGTGCGGTGTGCATGGCACACACACACACACACACACACACACACACACACACACACACGGGCGCATGAACCAGTGTTGCAGTGTTTACAGACTCTTTTGTAAGACAAAACACATAGCAACTAGCGACATTTTGGATAAACCTTAGATTTAATTCAGTAAAAATAATGTCACCGGTTTCGCCCCGCGAGCGAGGTTTCGCCTTCCCGCCGCAGTCTTTCTCCACCGGCAAAGTTAGCAGCGTATTCAAAGAACCGAACCGAACCGAACTGCAGCAGACTTCTGAATGAACGAGTACAAAACAGTGTTTCCTAAAACCTATCACTGTTGACTGTCTGGCATATGAACATGAATGTAGTTCTACTGTAAAGGGTTGAAATATGCACATAGTTCGGACGTTTGTGCTCCATGAAATATATATATAAAAAAACTGTTATAATGAAAGATTTGAGCAATTTAGTCGAAGTGACTGCAGCAGAGCCGATCCTCCCTATACGCAGAATATGCAAGCTGCGTAGGGCCCCCGAAACACCAGGGGGCCCCCTTAATCCAAAATATGTTTTAATTTTGGGTTCGTTTTGGAGTTTGGCCCAGAGGTTATGAAAACATGAATGCTCGAATGATCATTTCAAGATGATTCAAGACGAAGTGAAACCCAGACAACTGCATTGCATCCATTCGTGCATCTCAACCACACACCCCCCCCCCCCGTTCTGCGTAGGGCCCCCAGAAGTCTAGGATCGGCTCTGGACTGCAGGTTACATTGAAGTGCTATTTCAGAAACATAAAATATGTAGGCCTAAATGAGAAGTGCTTTATTGGGCATTTAGTTGTATAAAAATGCAGTACTGTTGAGTAACCCTTATGAAAAATAACCATGGTTTTATTATAATAAAAGTGTAGTAAAATTTGTATTTTTTTCTTTTGCATATTGATTACAATTTATATAACCAGTTTTACTACAAATACAATGGTTAAACTATGGTTAGTGTAGCAAGACCATGGTTAATTTGTGATTATCATGGTTTAATAGTAACCAAATGTTTTTTTTTTTTTTTAAACTATGGTTAATTTTCGTAAACGCAAGTACGACCTGATGACATCATAAATATGATAATTAAGCATATATCAAGTTGATTTGTTATATAAAGTTATAAGCATGTTTATAAAAACAAGTTTTGTAATAAAAATTATTTCGGACCTTTTGACGTTGATGATAATTCCTTTGAGAACCCCTGGTTTAAGGGATTGTATGCAACCCCCTAAAGTCATTCCTTTAGGTAAGGGGAAATCTTGCCTTAAGTGTCATACTTAAGGGAAAAACTTAAGGTGCTTTATGCAACCGGGCACAAGTCTCTAGATATAGCTTGGGTTTCTCCTTCAGTGAAAAGCCTGTTCAGACCAAGACAAATATTTGGTGTGATATATATTTTAATTTGAATCAGTGGTTGTTAATGCGTCTGTTTAGATCAACACAAACATTTGCACTCGATCAATACAATGGATTGTATGCAACACCCTAAAGTCATTTTCTTTAGGTAAGGGGAAATCTTGCCTTAAGTGTCATACTTAAGGGAAAAACTACTAAAAGTATTACTTTGTATGGCCTCATGATTTTTAATGACAGCACCAAGGCATGGAATGAACAAGTTGGCGACATTTTGCCAGATCTATCTTTTTCCATTCTTCAAGAATGACCTCTTTTAGAGATTGGATGCTGGGTGGAGAGTGATGCTCAACTTGTCTCTTCAGAATTCCCCATAGTTCTTCAGGAGACATACTTGGCCACTGAATCACTTTCAGTTCTTCTTGAAATCCAACAGTGGCCAGGATCATTGTCATGTTGGAAAAGTGCAAGACAAATATTTGGTGTGAATCATATATCAATGAAATTAATTTGAACTGTAGGATGGTTGTTAATGCGTCTGTTCAGATCAACACAAACATTTGCACTGGATCAATACAATGGAATTTTTGGTTTACGCTGACGAGGTGTTAAGTGGACGTGGACGTTTTAAATTCTTTTTTCCCCACTACATTACAAAGACAATTAGCCAATTGATAAGATTGCACTGTTACTTGACTCATAAAATACGACTTGGTAGTGCTCACATTTTGAGTATGTTATAAGACCTTACTTTCATTTTGCAGATGTTATATAAACTTACACACACAAAGGGGGTGTACATACTACTGTATATATATTAGGGGTGGCACGGTACACAGATGTCACGGTTCGGTACTTACCTCGGTTCGGGTTCAAGTGAAGATACGATTTCGGTACAACAGGAAAAAAATAAATCTAGTATGCTCGGGTTCTTTTCATTTATTTTGAACAGACAGTAGTGCAAATTACTAATTTTTCCACTTAGATGTGAAAATACTAATTATTAATACTAATACTATTATTACATTGTTATATTATGTATAAAATCTGGTTTGTTTTCATTTTGAGTGTACACCAATAAAAGCAGACTTTTATCCAGTGATTATTAATAACACAATAAGTGTTTAAAGTTGATTCTGCTGGTATAAGGAAACAGTTTTGATCGCGCGCTGGAGCACACACACACACACTTTTTTTAAATGAATTGTATATATTAAACATACATTCAAAATTATTACAAAAGGTTACAAACATGATCACGTTTCCTTACACACACAAAATACATCAGTTCCAGCATTGCTAAAATTGGTAGGCTACTTTATCAAAATCAAATACAAATATCCTCAAATACAAACCCGCCTCTGTGTCACCGTTGGAACGCGACTGAATTAACGTAACTTACAAAGCCTATAATTTACATAATAAATAATAGTTTAGCATTAAGATAAGTTACATCGCAAACATGGAAATATTATGGAATATTTGGATTTGTGCCGAAGGAGAGAAGTAGGATACACGAGCACAAAGCTCTTGTCAGTCCGTGTGAGAAGCTTTTGTCAGTCCATGTGAGAGACGCGTTCAGAATCAGCACATGGTCACCGTCTCAAGCGCGCAACTCACGGCATTCGCTGTTCTTCCTCTGGCGCTGGTGGTTCTCAACAGCATTGCATTACTGCGGACGCCCCCTTCTGGATTGGGGGTGAATTGCCTGTATTCGTCGTAAGGCCTCATGCACCGAACTGAGAGGTCCATACCATGACGGTTCGGTACGAATACATGTACCGTGCCACTCCTAATATATATATATATACACATACACTAGGGGTTGAACGACTTCTGATTTTTTAAAGTCGACTTTTATGTGATGAAAGTCAAGTCAAAGTCAACTAGTCGCTGATGAATTCTTTAATAAACAAATAAGTCTGGAGCTGTGACAAACACCTTGTGCACAGCTATGAAATATGACACAGGGCTGCCCACATGACTATTGCATGTTTAACAGCTTATTTTTATCAGTTCTTTAGTCTTTGGGCCGTTATATTTCTCACAGATTCCTGCTCGTTCTAAATCAGATACAGATAAGTAGTACAGTAAAGATTACATTCATATGAATGCATGCATTATTGAGAGTGGTTGCGTGTGTGAATTAATTCTACCTGGCAGCGTCTCTCTACTAGTAGTGAAGCTGTGGGATTTAGTTATTAAGAAATATATGCTTGAACTTTTCAGATTCTAAGCTATTTTACCGAGAAATCACAGAACTGTGTTGACAATAAATTTTCGCGCTGAATGATTCTGTGCATGCGATCTGCGCGTGATGTATTGTATGCGCTACTGTCTGTAGCCTATGTGTGTGCGTTACAGTGCAGCAGCGCATCAGACTAGTACGTGATTAACTTACCTGTACATTAAGCTGTTTAAAACATGCATTCTGCCGTTCAATTTCGAGCATCCAGTAAGATAATCACTCATGTCTTGTGGAGCGCATTCAGAGTATGAATTAGTTTGTAATTTTAACTGTTTGGAAATAATGTGGATTTATTATTCTATTGCACCCTCTATAGGACCAGCGACTAGTCGACTTCAAGCTTAAAGCATCATGGCAGAGCACTGAAGTCGACTAGTCTGTGCAACCCCTAATATACACTCACTGGCCACTTTATTAGGTGCACCTTGCTTGTACTGGGTTGGACCACTTTTGCCTTCAGAACTGCCTTAATTCTTCGTGGCATAGATTTAACATGGTGTTGGAAACATTCCTCAGAGATTTTGGTCCATATTGACATGATAGCATCACGCAGTTGCTGCAGATTTGTCAGCTGGACATCCATGATGCGAATCTCCCGTTCAACCACATCCCAAAGGTGCTCTATTGGATTGAGATCTGGTGAATGTGGAGGCCATTTGAGTAAAGTGAACTCATTGTCATGTTCAAGAAACCAGTCTGAGATGAGCTTTGTGACATGATGCATTATCCTGCTGGAAGTAGCCATCAGAAGATGGGTACATTGTAGTTATAAAGGGATGACAAGGTTAGCAACAATACTCAGGTAGGCTGCGGCGTTTAAATGATGTTCAATTGGTACTAAAGGGCCCAAAGTGTGCCAAGAAAATATCCCCCACACCATTACACCACCACCACCAGCCTGAACCATTGACACAAGGCAGGATGGATCCATGCTTTCATGTTCTTTATGCCAAATTCTGACCCTACCATCTCAATGTCGCAGCAGAAATCGAGACTCATCAGACCAGGCAACGTTTTTTCAATCTCCTATTGTCCAATTTTGGTGAGCCTGTGCGAATTGTAGCCTCCGTGGATCTCAAAATCATACAGTCATTGTTGAAAAGGGTTCAAATAGACAAAAAAACTGGAAAACCAAAGAATTTGTGGGACCTGAAGGATTTTTCTGAAGAACAGCAGACAGTTGAAGTGTTCAGGACAAACAAGGGATCACTAAAACAACTATCACTAAACAAAAAAAAACAGCTGTGGATCATTCAGGTAACAACACAGTATTAATAATTAAGCGTTAACCTTTGAACGGGGTTATTTTTAGAAATTCAACTATTTTCTCTTGTGGACTACATGTAAACATCTTTTATGTGAAATATCTTATTCAGGTCCGTACTAAATAAACAATAGCATGCATTATGTATGAGAAAGAATTTTGCAGATTCTGCAAGGTGTAGTAAACTTTTGACTTCAACTGTATATACTATATATATAAATAATTTAACTAAGATTAATCTGTAGTTATTATTCATGATATTCTTTCATTCTTTCCAGGAAAATATATAGATTTTCCTTTGCAAAAATAAATTCATAAATAGAGTAAGTCTGCAAATATATTGTAATAAAGTTTTTAAGATGAAAATTGACTTTTTTATGTGTCAGTAGCTAATGCTCTTGGATCAAACACTGTACTGTTGCGCTTGTGCCCGGATCCTCTTTGGTATGTAAATTAATCTTCTGTGACTTTCTTCATTCAAGCTCTAATTGGTAATGTGGAGTCTCCATTTAAGTGAGTCTCTGGAATCAATGCAGCCATTTTCAAAAAGTCTATAACCAGAGCCGATCCTCCCTATACGCCCGAAACACCAGGGGGCCCTCTTGCTCCCAAATATTTTGTCATTTTAGTTTCGTTTTTGAGCAGAGGTTATGAAAACATGAACAACCTTTTCTTTTAATGCGGTAAGCTGTCACCCTCTCTATGTAAAAATCAGTCACATGAATGTCGTACAGTCTCTTGCTCGAGAAAAAAAAACCGAGATGAAAGCATACGGAGCCGCTGAAGAGATGAGCGCTTTCCTCGCGCGAACACGATTCGAGACGGAGTGAGGGTGACCCCCCCCCCCCCCCGGGTTCTGTGTAGGACCCCCAGAAGTCTAAGATAGGCACTGTCTTTAACATGCTTCCAATGAGAATTCACAAAAAATGTGTTATATTATATATGCATTCTCAGCTATACTGCTAGCTTCCCTTGGGCCAAAATATAATTTTATTATTTTTTTTAACCTACATGCAATATCCTTGCTTTGAAAAAGCTACATAATTTATCCTTCCTGAATAACTTGGAGTGCCAACCGCCACATACTTCTGTGATTCACAGTTCTAAGCCATGTGAATACTAGACTCCATCTGTCAAGTTTTTCCATATCACCATAGGCTTCTTGGCTTGTGCATCGTGGAGTCTGTATTATTATATATGTGATGAGGTGAGAAGGATAGTGGCAGGTTACCTGCAGTTGGGATCATTATCTGGATCATTATCGATTGACCTGGTCACTGGATGCATGTCTCAGACTCTTAATGGGATGATGGGGTGGCACACTGAGAGAAGGAAGAATGCACCAACAGCGGGCAAACGCTGAATTGTGTGTGGACAACAAAAGAGTGGAAGTGAGTAAAATTATGTGGATGTGAATGGGTCAGTGTTTTTAAAAGGTTTTCTCTACAAATCTTGTTTCAGGTAAAACATTACAGGTTAATTAATCCATTTGCAATTTTGGTTGTTTGCTTTTATGGATATTGATTTTCTGAACAGATCAATAAATAAGAATAAAAGACACATTTTCAGTTTTTATCTGGCATGACTTTAGTCTTGTTATTTATTTACTTACCTACCTACCTTATCTACGTACCTACCTACATGCCAGAAATGCTTCTTACTGGTAGGTAGTTAGGTAATATCATCACTAAATAAGATAGAAAGACCAATTTCATTTAGTTTAAAAAAATTTTTTTGGCATGACTTTAGTCTTATTTAATTATTTATTTGCATATATTACATGCCTCTTATGATGAAGGCTAAATTTAACACACACACACACACACACACACACACACACACACACACACACACACACACACACACACACACACACACACACACACACACACACACACACACACACACACACACACACACACACACACACACACACACACACACACACACACACACACACACACACACACACACACACACACACACACACACACACACACACACACACACACACACACACACACACACACACACACACACACACACACACACACACACACACACACACACACACACACACACACACACACACACACACACACACACACACACACACACACACACACACACACACACACACACCCACACACACACACACACACACACCACACACCACACACACACACACACACACACACACATGGAGCTGTGGCCACACACACACACACACACACACACACACACACACACACACACACACACCACACACACACACACACACACACACACACACACACACACACACACACACACACACACACACACACACACACACACACACACACACACACACACACACACACACACACACACACACACACACACAATTAAAATACTGTATATATAAATAAAATATATATGTTTTTTTTTTTTTTCATCTATATTATAATTTGTTTCTTTATTATTATATAACATTATCACTTTGTCGTCACTTCTGATTACTCCATCTATAATGCATGCCATTAGGGGTATTCCAGTATTTCTATTAATGTACAGCAGAAAAGAAGATCTTAATGCACTTTCTGTCTGGGTCTGCTCCACTCTCCTCAGAGAGAAAACACATCAGCACTCATCACCAATCCATACTGCTAAGTGTTTCAAATTGTCATTAGCCTTGTCTGTCTATGAAATTTCATTCCAGCCATTTAAGTGAGATGCCCTTTCTGGAACAAACACTCCTTCTCCTTGGATTCAACTCATTACATAATTAATATTTCTGGTCGTGGAGCAAAGTTTATAGGGAAGGACATATGGTGCGTGTGTAGAAGGCTCCCTTGGAGAAAGAACTACGTACAAGTGCTGCACAGCTGGCCATGGAGCAGGAAATTATGGTAGTGCTTTTCATTGGTCTACTCCAAGTTGAGTTGTTTCAAACAAGCTGTGATTTAGCAGAGGTCTAAGAGTTATTCCCGTGCTGCAACTCCCCCTTGTGTTTCAGCCTTTGTTAATTCCACACGTGGCTTGCTTCAATAGCAACTTGTTTGCAGAGATGGAAAATAAATCTGCTCAAATTGAGACCTGTATGGTAAACAAAGTATTTGTTTGAAGGTCAAAGCTGTACTTTAAAAATTACCAAAATTATTTATTCATGTGCAGAAAAGTTATATATAGATATATGATTAGTGGATATGATCCAAGTCACAATGAAGGCAATGCATAGAACAGTATTCCACACAATAATAATTTCATGCTCATACAATATGAATATGGCATCTATGCTGGTGTGGCCTTGAGGGGATCTCAGCTCCTTTGTTTCAAGCCGTTGTAGTTTTTCTCAGACCCAGCCTGACTGATTCTGAATACAAAGAGAAAACAGCAGATCTGGAGACAGAGCCCATGATTTGCAGTGGGTTTTTGTAGTTTGTAGTTGGAGCAGGGAGATTTAAGGAGGATGACCTGAATGCCTGGAGGGCTGACAGAGAGATATGTGGCGGTGGCTGGATGGACACAGGGTTAATTGTCCAGAACCGACAGCCACCGTGAGTGACTGAAGACCACACGACTCACTCCGACATGCCAAGTGAAGCTTTTGAGGCTTGTGACATCCGTGGAGTATTTCAGGAGCCTTCAAATAAGTCACATCATAGCTGGATCTGAATCCCAACCAACCAGCTCAGACCTGTCATCATTCAGCTGGCTGGAAAAGTCTTCAAACAGAAGGGTGAGACATATTCTGATTTCTTTCACTGGATCTTTTTACTGGTTCATTATTTGCTCATCCTTTTTGAAGCCATACAAAGATTTTTATGCAAGAGAAAGGTCAAAGCTTGGTAATTGCGAAAAATCTCCCCAAAGTTCTCAAATCTCGTTTACACGTACATTGCAGGTGTCTTACTCTTGCATTACAGGTTTGCTTTAAACAAGCTATTTTACAACTGAGATGGACGCTTAAATTGAACTCAAATTAAATACAATGACAGGACAACTTAAGCTGTCAAGATAGTAAGCAAAAATACATGTAGGCTGCTAGCCATTTTCTAAGTCTAAAGGCATGATGTAGTTCGGTAGGCCAAAACCTGCAGGCAAGCATTTTAGCACTTCTGGTTTCACCGTCCAAAAGTCAATGTTTTTTTTTAAATGGTGTTTTAGTTAAATGCCTGAAATAAGGCCTTTGGCTCAAGATATTTTCACACTTTATTCTACAGCATAAAATAAATCAGTAATACCCCTTGTGATTTTTTTTAAAAAAAGCTTTTACTGCTCTTTAAAAATGCAGTTGCTAACAAGTGGCTAAATGGAACACATAGGAACATTAAACATAATAATGCCAAACAAGTAAACTCACTAATCTGATTTCACAGCCTCATGCAGTCTCTGGCCACTTGCATAAATAATAGAAACAAAAAAGACAAAGACAAGCATCTTGGAGCGACCAATCACAAAGCTGTGCCTACTATTAGAGGAAGAAGATCAACAATGATCATGCCAAAGGAAGAGGCTGTGACATTTCCTTTTAATGATCGATGGTTGAAGGGTGAGTAAAATAATGTCACCTCATTGTACCCAGTTTTTGAAAATTATTATTATTGTGTTCATAGAGCGAACTCTTTGCTGATTGTTTACAGTGTAAACAGAAGTTACTCCAATAATTTGTGCAAAGCGTCATGGGGCCTTAAGAAAAAGGTGAATTGCTCTCCTGCACACCAGCTAGCGTAACTCCAATCACGTAGGTGGCAAAAAGCACATCTTATTGTTGGTTTGCCAACTATCATTAAAAGCAGAAGGAGCAGGTGAACATCTCCGTCAAATGCTAGGCTGAAGTGTGAATTTCATTTAAAAATCTAGATTTTTATTATATTATATAATATTAAAATGTTATGTCTCTGGTCAGAACAAGTCAGACAATATATCTGTAATCAGCATATGCTGTATCTAAACAGCAAAAATGGTAGTGTTGTCAAATAAACGAGTGTTGTTCTTTTCTATTTTAAGCAGCACGAAACAGGGCAAGCCTTCAGCACATTCACTAATGAACAGAGCATCTGTTTGCTCAAACACATACAGGTCGAAGGCTCAGTATGCTGAAACAGCACTGAGACGCATTTACAACCTCCTCTGGCTCCCTTTGTGCACGAGTTGCTGGGAAAATGAGTTGTCTGCAAATTCATCAGTCTCAACCTGAAGTCTCAAGTTTGGACAGGATATTGCTCATAAGGACAGCCATGCATCTGTCTGAGCGCAGTGGAAGTCTCTTACGGATGTTGAACCTTGCAGGCAGTGGAGGCTCCAGGATTTTTTGTTGGGGGTGCTAAGCAGGGGCGCTTGCCCCTGTCATGTCAGTCATCGCTGATATACATCAAAGCTCTCTTTTGGCTGCGTTGTAGTGATGGGAAGTTCGGATCATTTTACTGACTCAGAACTTTGAGTCTCGTCCAGCAAAATGAACGAATCTTTTTACGAGTCATTTCGTTCATTTTAGCAAAATATAATAAAAATTGTTACGTGCTACTTCCCAAAACCATCTACTACTTATGCAAACGTTGATCACACTGCAAACAATACAAAACTATAATGGTATAAGAAATAGAAAAAAAAAATTAATTGTTTATCTGGGTCTTTAGTCTATGATTAGCTCACCTCGTATCTGACAAGTCTATATATATATATAATATTATATATTTTATAAAATATTTAGATATATATATATATATATATATAAATATATGCACTGCATATTATATATATATATATATATATATATATATAACAATGTAAACATATTTAGTATCTAGATGGAATTTTTTTTTATTTGTACTAGTGTCTGTTCAAAAAAAAAAGAAAAGAAACCGAGCATAGTACACTCTAAAATAAATATGGTTCTTTAAAGGTTCTTTACATGCAGTACGGGTTTTATTTAGAACCATAGCATTCTGAAGAACCCTTTTATGCCGAAATGGTTCTTTGTTAGAGTTTAGGGTTCTTTGTTCCCGCTAGGGGTGTGCGATAAAATGATTTTTGATCGTGGACGATAAAAATGTCTCCACGATCTGCTTTTGAAGAAATATCGTAGTATCGTGCTACAGCGCACATTCTATCAGTTGCAGTTCTGGCGCCTCCCGTCTCTATATGGTGTACAACACGACATACAGCAGTAGAGTTACTCTGACAGGACACTGCACTTATTCGCGATCGCAAAAGTACATTATTTGCATACAAGCCTTGCCGGTTAAACGTTTCATTCGCGCACTGGTCTGACGTCCGCTTTTTCTGAGCGCATACACCAGAAGCGCACGCACTAAAACCCTGTCAAACAGCGCCTGATTACTGAACTAAGTTATCTTTTGCGCTAATACGGTCAAAACGCACAAGGTTTATGTATAGACTCAGTTGGTTATGTCTAAAATGAAAGTAAACACAACAGCTGAGACAAACGGATGCGCGCCTGCATATTAGATGCGTGCAGGTCTTAAAGGGACAGAACTAAACATGCAACCGACTGTCATTAAAGACACCCTACAATTACATTTCTGTCATTATTTACTCACTCTCATGTTGTCCCAAACCTGTATTCATTTCTTTCTTGTGCTGAACAACAAAATAAGATATTTTGGTGAGTCTGGGTAAGCAAACAGTTGCTGGTCCACATTGACTTTGATAGTAGGAAAAATATGGAAGTCACTGAGGACCAGCAACTGTTTGAATTTCCTTGTTCCTCAAAATAGCATTTACATTCAGCAGAAGAAAGAAACTCACTTAGGTTTAAAACAACTTTTGAGTAAATGATGGTATAAAAATAAAACACAATGACAGAATCTGCTCACCCTCTCCACAGGGGTCCCACGGATCATAAGAATAGTGTAGGGCCGCTGCTGTCTCTTCCTGGACACAGTATCATCAGATCATCGGTTCTCAGATTCGGACGTGTCTGAAAGAAACAGCTCTCGGTTCAGTGTACTGGCAACCGGTTCTTGACTCGAGAACGAGAAACGCTCTAGCAGTGGGCGTGTTCTTTCGGCACACATGCTACTCTGCTCTGCTCGTGTTCATCATTAGTTCTCTCTTCACAGCAGTTCACTCAGTGTACTGTTTGAGTAAATTAATAACTCCGGGATATTGGTTTCTTTCTAGACAGAGGGAGTGTCAGGCACGTTAAAAAAGTGATTGGGAATTAGTGTTTACTGGAGACGCGAACCGTTTCAAATGATTCAGTCCGATTTGGTGAACTTGTTCGACCAGTTCACTAAGAAGATCTGGTTAAATCGAACGATTCGTTTGCGAATCGGACATCACTACGTGTCGGTCGGCGAGTATGGGGGATTGTTTGTGGTTCGATTGGCTAACACATTTGTCCGTGTTTCACTCCGTCTCGAATCGCGCTCACAGAAAGCACTCGAGAAACAGTGTCTCTTCTGCGGCTCACTATGCGTTCAACTCGTTGTTTTAGTCTCGAGCAGGAGACTTTACGACAATCACGTTACATGATTTGACTTATTTCTACATAGAAAGGGCGACAGCACCACATTCAAATAAATGATCATTCATGTTTTTATAGCCGCTGGCCAAATTCTAAAATTAAACTAAAATGAAATCATCTTTGAGAGCAAGGGGCCCCCTGGTGTTTCGGGGGCCCTACTCAGCTTGCGTATTCTGCGCATAGGGATGATCGGCTCTGGATGTGACAGTAAGTTGGACTCTACTGGAACTCTCCACAGACAGTTAACAATATTGATCATGGTGTTTGTTGGGGGTTGTTGCTGTACAGTCAGTGGGGAAGCAGGCCTCAGGAGGTAGTCAATCTCCCTCCGACAAGACGAAGGTGGGGCCAGAAATTTGAGAGCATTTATTTTGATTGACAGAAGAGTCAAAGAGAATGATATAGAGTCTCTACTGACACTCACATTGCTATGTTTTAAAATATGATTAACAACTGTGTTGTAACTTGTGTTCTGTTACAATTTACAAATTATAAAATGGATATAATTCTGAGTAATGAAAATTAAAATGTTTCAAATAAGTGCTGTTCTCTTAAACGTTGTATTCATCAAAGAAACCTGAAAGAAAAAAAATCATACTTTATCTCCATCTACATGAACATTTATTAAGGATCTTAAGGCTGCGGAAAATGGCAATGTGCCTTTACAGAATGGCAAACTTGAAAAAAGTAAATCAAATAAAGCACAAAATATTTCAGCAGTGAATCTTAGATTACTAACATGCTAGGAAATTGTTGCACTGAAATTGTGGCTATAAATGGAGAGTGGTCTAAAATAATTCTTCTAAACATCAATGTAGGACACTCTCTTGTCTTTCCAACAATTTAATCCTTAATCTGTATATAATCTAAAGAACAGTGGGAAAATAGTCTCAAAGCAGGATAAATGAAACCACAAAGGTCAGGAAGTGTCATTATTCTAGGGTTAGTCCATCACATGATTGTTGATAAGAGATTCACAGAAAAGTCCATGCACCATCCAATATGACTTTATATTTTATGGTAATTTACAAACTGTTTGCCTTGTAAAGGACTGTGCTGTGGATGTGCACTGGATCTATTATACACACATATTTTTTTTTTGCATTTCACTTCTGATTATACCCTGTATGTGACGAATAAACAAACCTTGAACCCATAGTACATCCTAAATCTATTGACAAAATCTATTCAGTTTACCACTGCATGGAGTATGTGTTTTATACAGCCTGCTGCAAACGGGCTGAGAATCAGTCACACAGAATCTAGTTGGTATGCATGGAATTCACAAAACTGGGACTTCTGACTCACAAAGCAGAAGCAATTATTCAACAGTTCTGAAACCTTCCCAACTACATATGCGTGCCAGAAACAAATAAGAACAATTGCACCTTTTTTCCTATGGAAATACATTACAGCGCATGGCTCCTTTTTCAATAGAGCACTCTATGTCTCAAGAAGCTGTTTATACTGTGATTAGGCCTGTTCTTCAAGGTCAACATCATTCATATTATGCTCTCTAATAAAGTTTTCCTAAAAGTGTGTGTTATTTGTTCTCCTGAAAACACCTATTTTGGGCACAGGTCTGCTCTGGAAGTGCAAAAGCTGCAGTCTCAGAGCTCAAAAAGGTTTGAAAGTTAATCACTGCAATTTTATTTTCAATTTTGGTGAGAGACTTGAGGGACCTTCCCCAGAGACGGAAGCTGTCTTACCGGTGGAATCGCAGAGAAAAGGTATGAGGCCTTTAGAATGACTTCAGCAGCTCATAGAGAATTCACAAGAGCATGGCCACTGAAATCTGAGCCTGTGCTCAGCTTCATTGACTATGAGCTAAATTTCAGTTTTTCACCTTAAATGACAATGCTCAGGTGACACTTGAGGGTGTCAAAAAGAGCTTCAGTATGGTGGCCCAGTAGTGCATAACACAACTAAATCACCACAACACAATGCATATGACTAATTTTGTTGTGTTGTGCTAATTTCATTGTGTTGTGCACTACTGGGCCAGCACAACAGTGCTATGAAGGGGCATAATGTTGACTTGATTTTATACACAAACTTCAAGAAGTCAGTGTTTACAGGTTCATAGGTTTGTGGTTGTTAACAGAAGCCTCTTCTGCCAGTGCTGGTTTTTTAAATGAAAAAATACAGTAAAATAGTAATATTGTTTGTATTTGAATATATTTTAAAATATAATTTATTCCTGTGATGGCAAAGCTCAATTTCCAGCAGCATTACTCAGTCTTCAGTGTCATTTGATCCTTCAAAGATCACTCTATTATGTTGATTTGCTGCTCAAGAAAAATTATTATCTATGCTCTAAACAGTTGTAAAACAAATATATAAATATTAAATATGTATAATATAAAATATTTTTTTCAGAATTCTTTAATTCAATTCAAGATTATTTGTATCACGCTTTTTACGATACAATCGTTGCAAAGCAACTTCACAGGAAATGAAGTTTCTAAAATAGATTTATATTGTAGAAACTCAATATAATTAACTTATGGCAAAATTTGGTTAATTCAGTATTAACTGATTAACTGATTTAATGATGGCAAATTCAAGAAAACAGAATTTATTTGCCTCTTCTGTCACTTATTAATTTAACGCATGTTTGCTGAATAAAAGTATTTATATATAAAAATAAAAAAACGGTGACTTTAAACTTTTGACCAATAGTGTAAATTCTTCCTCTGTAAGTTATAATATTCCATTTTCATGATTTTGTACAAGTGACTTGATGAATACATGCAATACATGTGCTTTAGTGAATATTTGTTGAAATGATTATCACTTATATTTGATATCATTTTATGATACCATTTCCTTAATAAATGGCTAGATCTTGGCATGGCTTCTTCATTAGGCTTCATTTTTCATTCACGCTTTTTTGAATATATGACATTCAAAATTCAGGATGCATCCAGCAGGAATGCATTCTCAGTGTTGCACTGAAGAATGTCCTCGGGCTGTCCCATTAATCTCTATTAAGTGGAGACATGTCAGACAGGACTGCTAGTGTGTGCGGCAAGTCGGCAGATAGCTGTGTTCACCTGCATCAAGTGTGGACTTCACAGGATCTTCAGGACATTAATGCACCCAGGTTCTTTGACACATTTCACCATAAATATACATCTTCAGATGCACCTATTTACTAATTTAGTGTGTACGTTGATATAATGAAGGATAATTATGTATCTATGGTGTTTTCCATCTAAACAATAAAATCTAACAATATATTTTTTACAATATACTGTATGTATCACATAATAGTTGCTATCAAAAATTTGGGATCAGTAAGATTTTTTTTTAAGGAAATTCACACTTTTATTCAGTTAGGATGCATTAAACTGATCAAGACTTTTGCACTGACACAAAAGATATCCATATTTCAAATAAATGCTGTTCTTTTGAACTTCCTATTCATCAAAGAACCGAAAATCAAGCAGCACAACTGTTCTCTTTCACACAGGTTCACTCGATGCTGCGTAAAGCTTACACGCTTTGGGAACGCCCCTGGGCGTGCCGATTGTCTGAAACCCATATAGAATCACGCCAATTCATTGGCTGATGGCGCGGAAGCCGCCCTCAACGTTCTCACGTCGCATCTTATACTGGCGAACGTGCCATCTGCTCCTCAGATTTATTTGCCTTCATGAAGCGAGCGGTGTCCGCCATATTAGCCCTTCTTGTTGCGATTCTTCTGACCTGATTTCGATGAAATTTTCTTGGATTACCTCTCCATTTGCACTTCGGCGACTGCAGTAGCGGAACTGGAAGCTGTTCTCCTCGCGGCCACTAACCTTGAAGTCTTCCTGCCATTCAGGAATATCGTCGCTGCCAGCCGCCGTGCGCTTTATCGACGACCTGCACAGTAAGTGTGTTAAGTGTAGGGGTTACTTGAGGCGGTGGGGTGTCAAAAGCCGTACCACCTTAAAGTTTACGTCACGGCCATTGCCGCTCGAGAGAGCTGGATGAAACCTCCCTAGGCTTGAGGTTTTTTTGAAGGGAGTAATTGGAGTTCCCCGTGCCCTGGACTGTTGAATCCGCTAATGTACCTGGGGTTTGTGGAGCTTTGGAGAGCGAGCAGATGTACGAACGTGAGGACTGTAGGCGGCAGTCCTGTCAGGGTTGCGGTGTCCGTCTCCTACTCAGCCCCGTTCTGGCCAAATCAGACGTGTCAGAATCTATTTGAGAGACGATCAGCAGGACCTGCTCCCTCAGCTTCAGGGCAAGATCTGGCATCTCAGCCCGAGATTGGAAGCTGTGGGTATTGGACTAACTTGAAGTCTTCCTGCCAAGGTTCAGGAGACTATCGCTAGTGCCAAGCCCCCGCCACTAGGAATGCTTTACTCTTTCCAAAAGGAGGGAGTATTTGAGTCCTGGTGTTTTGCTGTAGATCAGTTAACTGCCCAGTCTGTACTGGAGTTCTTGCAGGTGAAACTGGCGGCAGGGGCAGCCGCTACCACCTTAAGAGTTTACGTCACGGCCATTGCCGCTCGGAGAGAGCTGGATGAAATTCCCCTGGGGAGGCATTGGATGGTCTCTGCGTTTATGCATGGCGTCTGACGGCTGAGACCAGTATGTCCTATTGGAGTTCCTTCCTGGGACTTATCAGTAGTTATTGAGGGTCTAATGGCAGCCTTGTTGAGCCCTTAGAGTCAGCTCCAGAGCGGATTCTGACTCTCAAGGTTACTCTTTTGTTGGCACTAACTTCATTGAAGAGAGTTGGGGATTTGCAGGCTCTCTCTGTCAGCGAGATGTGTATGGACTTCGCCCCGGGTCTGGTCAAGGTGACACTGCGGCCTAGGCCTGGCTATGTCCCCAAGGTTTTATCCGCATCGTTTCGCTCTCAAGTGGTCACGCTTCACTCCTTTCATCCTCCTCCCTTTGCTTAAGGTGAGGATGAGAGGCTTCACATGCTCTGTCCTGTCCGAGCTTTGAAGTTATATGTAGACTGCTCCAAACTTTGGAGAAAGTCTCCCCAGTTGCTGGTGTGCTTTGGTGCTGGCCGCCGTGGACTTGCCACATCGAAACACAGAATTTCTCACTGGGTGAGGGACGCTATTTCGCTGGCTTATGAGGTGCGTGGCCTTCCTTCACCTCTCAGCGTTCGGGCGCACTCTACTAGGAGCGTGGCTTCCTCTCAAGTTTTTTTCAGAGGAGTCCTCCTAGAGGATATTTGTGTAGCGGCAGGATGGTCCTCTCCACACACTTTTATCAGGTTCTATAACTTAGATCTTGACACGGCTCCAGGTTCTCAGGTTCTGTCTGTTTGAACCGGCCGTGTATGCTGTCTGGTTCGTAATCGGGCCAGGTAGGGCAGCGTTCTTAGATTGGCGTGTTTGGTATATCATTCCCAGCTTTAGGCAGCGTCGAGTGAACCTATGAAAGAGAACATCTCGGGTTACTCGCTTAACCCTTGTTCTCTGAATAGGGAACGAGACGCTGCGTTTGCTGCCAAGCTCCTCACGATGCCGACAGGGACCTTTTCGGCAGAGAGATCTGAGGAGCAGATGGCGCGTTCGTCAGTATAAGATGCGACGTGAGAACGTTGAGGGCGGCTTCCATGCCATTAGCCAATGAATTGGCGTGATTCTATACGGGTTTCAGACAATCGGCACGCCCAGGGGCGTTCCCAAAGGATGTAAGCTTTACGCAGCGTCTCGTTCCCTATTCAGAGAACAAGGGTTATGTGAGTAACCCAAGACGTTTTCAGTGTTAATAACAATAATACATGTTTTTAGAGCAGAAAATCAGCATATAAGAATGAAAATTCTATGCTGCTGAAAATTTAGCTATGTCATAACAGGAATAAATTACATTTTAAAATGCAATTTAATAGGTACGGTGGCAGAGAGAGCTCAATGCGCTGCAACTTCAGAAAACACATGCAAATAGAAAAGGCACCAGCAAATCAAGAAAACATCTTCATCAGTTTGACAGCAGATGCTGCAAATGCTCAAGCAAATAAAGAAACAGACTGCAAATGCTCACAACACAACACAACCAAATAAATTATTTTATTTGCAGAGCGTTTCTTTTTTTGGTTGTGTTGTGAGTATTTGCGGTGCGTTTCTTTTTTTGGTTGTGTTGTGAGTATTTGCAGCGCATGTGTTGTAAAATGACAAAGTTGTTTTCTTAATTTGGAGGTGTTTTTTCTATTTGCAACGTGTTGAGCTCTCTCGGCCACCGTATAATAGAAATTGTAAATGGAAAATGTATTGATAGAAAATTTGCAATTGCAATAATAAAAAAAAAGAAAACAAGATTAAGCTCAGATGAGCTTTATTTGTCACATACACAATTATACAGAGTATAACCAGCAGTGAAATGTGTTCTCTGCATTTGACCCATCCAAGTGCACACACACTTGGAGCAGTGGGCAGCCCACACTGCGGCGCCCGGGGAGCAGTTGGAGGTTCGGTGCCTTGCTCAAGGTCTCACCTCAGTCGTGGACAATTCCAGCCGGAGCCGAGATTCGAATTCACAACCTCGGGTTACAAGTCCAACGCTCTAATATTTCACAATATTACACTTTTTATTTTATATTTAATTTAATTTGACATTATTACAACTTGAATACATTTATTTTGGAGATTAAATATTATAATGCAATCTAAATTATTTGTAAATCACACAGATTTGAATTATAGAAAATACAATAATTAGTAATTTAATCAAATTATTTTAATGGGCAATTAAATATAAGGCTAAATTTATAATTGTTTGGCTTGATCATCCCACTTTCTGTTCTGAGGGTGCCTGCATTTTAATCCACCACATTTGTGCCTTATTCTTATCATATTCTCTAGCAGAAAGGAGGGAGGTGTCTTGCATAAAGCAAACAGATGGGACAACAACTTGACCTATTTCTTCATCTGGAAATCACACAACAGAACAGAAAGCAACACAGACAGTGGTGAAAGACGTCAGTAAAGATATGTATATAGAGTCTCTGTATAGTGATCGAACCAGTAAGATAAGAGCCCTCAATTTACCAATACGCTGATTGTGCATTCCCCTGCTGCACTCCTCTGGGTTGTTTTTATGATTTACTGTATTATGGCTGTATGGTACTCTTATTTATAGTGCTTTAATCATTGGTATCATACTTGGTTAATGGTGCCAGGCCTCCACCATGATGCAGTGAATCTGTCTATTCATCCATCCAATAATCAACACATTTTTGCAGTTCGCTTAAATAGTCCTGCTGGTGTGACAAGTGAAATTTTAGAAGCATTAATATTCCTTGCAGTCTCCCACTTAGTATTTATTCATGAAAAACTGCATGTATAATAATTTATAAAAATGAGAAAATTATGTTTAAAATATCATTAAGTACAGGATGTCATGCAGGACACATGCTAACCTCTTTAATAGAAACCCATTGGTGAATGGTCAAGTTCAAGTAACTTCTCACTGAATACAGTACAAAAACAGTTATTTAAATGCAAGTAGTATATTGCTTTTATGTTTGCTGTTTAAGTAATTATTGTTGAAAATGATCATATTAATATATGTTAATATACAACCACCGACACAAGCATTGTATAATCTCGCGTTTTCAGCCAGATGTGACTGCCGAGAAGCGTAGGCCAATCATTTCTGTTAAACTACTTTAAAATGTCTTGCTTGTCATAATTTCCATAGCCAAACAGATATAATTAAACTCTAAATGTCTGAAAGGCGCATTTTTTAGCTTAATTAGAGATGATGCGCAATAACTTGAGAGAAAAGTTAACTTTATTCACATACAGGGCTATTATAGCTAGGTGGCAGTGTTTATTTTGCTGAAATTTTTGTTTTATGTCGATGGCCAAAAAAACTAAACAAAAAACAATGTGCAACATGATTTAACTTAATTGTAGAATGTCAAGTCCTTACTCGCGACTGAATCTTTCAACGAACCTAACTATCTTTTATGACACTCGACGGCACTCTGGTTATGTTTACATTCTGAATACATATTTTAAAAAGCACTATATTGGGCTCAGGTGTGTAATTTACCTCACATATCACCTCAGAAGAGACAGTAGGTTATTGAACGCGTTAACGGCTCCCTTGTCGGTCTGTCGGTCGCTTGTTTTTTGAGAGAACATCGCTCGCAGTGAAGAATGTTTTCTGCCTGTGTCGCGCGCACTCACACACGCGCGCACGCATACATGCACAGCGCGGCCAGCGCGCGAAAGAAGTGAAGCGCATTCGCCGAGGCAGCAGCATCAGAGTCGCACGGATATCCTCACTCGGATTGTTTTACATACCAGGGCTCGACATCACCTATGCGCTTTTCACATGGGGATGCAACTCCTCAACTGCTTGGAATATATTCGGCTCTTACATTTACATTCGCAATAGCGGTCGACTCAAATCAGAGAGCGCGCACCTCTGCGTAACGCACAGGCGGTGGATTGTGATGTGCGCATTCGGTGGTGTAGTGGATGTGGAAGGAAGCATTGGATCGGACAGGATTTGATAAGGACCCGTAAAAGGGGAAGCAGCTTAGTTTATAACCCCTGCGACTGGGCACCTTCTGGTTTTACGCATCGTTTCTACTCTCAAGATCGAGTGCGCGAGAGCCTGTACTATTGCATATCATGTCATTTCTCTTGGACTGATCACAGCATCCAATAGGAACCTAAAGATTGCGATGTTAGGACAGTGAGAAGGTGGATCTCAGTTGTTCGGTAGCATGGCTCCGTCCCGGAGGGACTGCAGATTAGACATGATCTTTCTGTCGGGATACCTACTCCTGTCCGTCTTGGGATTTCATCCTGCATTGGCGAAGGTCTGTAACGATTACACAATGCACGGTCATGACAACAACTGGTACACGAGGGATGGTGAGAACCTGCCCATTATGGTCCTGATGCCGATGAATGAATCAGCGCTGATGAGCAGCATCAGTCAAGGCATCGAGCCGGCCGTCCAGCTGGCCATCCAGCACATCCGCGAGTTCAAGCAGTACTCCCTTTCGCTCATCACCAAAATCTACGACACGGAGGTAAATGCGTGCGTAAACGTCTACGTGTACGTTTCGGGGCTAAACTGCGGTCAGTGTGCTTTCGGCGCGCGCTCATGTGGAAAACGCGATTTTTCTGTGGGTTGTGCGATGTCTAGCGATTGTTTCCTATCAGATGTTTGGAGGAGGCAAAAACGAGCAAGTTTGTACTAGTGAAGTGTACAAAGGTTTTGCACAGTCTTGATGAGCTGCGCACGTGCCAGTGGCTCGTTCCATAAGTGCTGCAGGTTTTCTTACATCAGTTACGTACAGAAAATCAGTTGGTGTGCTCATTTGCATAAAGGGTCGGTATTAATCCTTTTTTGTGGCTGGTTTATTCAGCTCCAGTTCTGCATCTATTAGAAATTCATATGGGGTTGTTAATTCATATAAACAGGTGGGCTGTGTGAAACTGTATTAGGGGTCAGTTTTTAAACCCTGCTGAAAAAAACAGCCTAAGATGCTTTACAAGTATTTGCCGGTTTCAGCTGGTCTCCCAATCTGACCATCTGAAAAGTGCCCAGGAGTAAGTAGCCCTGGAGAGGCCAGCTAAGACCAGCAGTGTAGATTAGGCTGGTTTAATGTTTTTTTTTCCTCCAGCAGGGTAGTGTTGGTTTTCTGTAGACCTGAAGATGGCAGTAATTAATTTACCTGTCTTTTTTCTCTATATCACCCAAGGTCTTCGAGGATAAATAAACATTTTGAGTACTTCATACTAATTTTACGTCTCAGTACTTCAAAATGGAATTAATTTGTTGAATTTGATGAAGTTAATATTTTCTTATTCGTTGTCCTTGATGTTGTCATATCGATGTCCAACCTACAGCACAGATATTTTAATATGACGTGATAGTTCATAGTTCTCCAGCATTGATAACATAAATACATTTTGGCTTAGTTAATGAGAAGCTAAATAAATCCAAGTGACTAACTTGTTAATTGGCTTACAAAGGTACAACTTATTAAATAACACTTTAGGCAAAGGGTATGCCCACAGGTAATTCTTTTAATGAAGTGTGTATTAAATGTCATGCTCTTATGGGTTGTTTTTAAACAGTAACGACTGAGAAAATATGAAAATTACTCCTTAATGCACAAAGCACTGTTTTGCTTCTCATCATGCAGCCTACTATTTGTGGTAGTGTGATTACCTGGGGAGACGAGGAGCTAATCAATTGGTATTTATCACCATACTTTCATATGTGTGACAACAGGGAAATGAGAACGCGCGGGAAAACGGGTAGCTAGATGTTTGCGTAATTACCAAAGTGTAAATTAGCAAGGCGTTAAAATATCTTTGGAAGCTATCTCGCTAGATTTAAAACAGACTGTCGCTACGTGTTCTGCACATGCTTTAAGTTAAATCGTTTGAGATGAGCATGAAGATCCATGACCCCTGATGTCCGGTGATGCCTTGGCAATCTATTGTGCATTGATTTTCATATTGATTTACCAGCGTTTTGTTAAACAAAACTGTTTCTTCTTACAAACACCCCTTGTTACTGTCTCTACTTTGATTTGGCCATGATACATTCATGTATCTGACTTTTGAGTAGACTTTTGAGTAATATTCCTCTACACTCTCTGTCACAGTCATAATGAGCTGAATATGTCAATAGTTGGCAGCAAATTTTTACAGCAGCAAGATGAACAGATTTGAAAATGAACAGCCAGACATCTTTAGATCTAACATGTAAAGCAATAAGCAATGATGTATGGCCTCATACATAAAAAATCATGCTAAATTTGGTAAAATCAGGTGCTTCGCATAAAGTTTTTCTGATTGTACAAGTTCTTGATGTGTAAGACTTTAGCATATATATATACACTCACTGGCCACTTTATTAGGTACATCTTGCTAGTACCGGGTTGGACCCCCTTTGCCTTCAGAACTGCCTTAATTCCTCATGGCATAGATTAAACAAGGTGTTGGAAACATTCCTCAGAGATTTTGGTCCATATTGACATGATAGCATCACGCAGTTGCTGCAGATTTGTCGGCTGCACATCCATGAATGCGAATCTCCTTCCAAATCCCAAAGGTGCTCTATTGGATTGAGATCTGGTGACTGTGGAGGCCATTTGAGTAAAGTGAACTCATTGTCATGTTCAAGAAACCAGTCTGAGATGATTTGAGCTTTGTGACATGGTGCATTATCCTGCTGGAAGTAGCCATCAGAAGATGGGTACACTGTAGTCATAAAGGGATGGACATGGTCAGCAACAATACTCAGGTAGGCTGTGGCGTTTAAACGATGCTCAATTGGTACTAAGGAGCCCAAAGTGTGCCAAGAAAATATCCCCCACACCATTACACCACCACCACCAGCCTGAACCGTTGAGACAAGGCAGGATGGATCCATGCTTTCATGTTTTTTACGACAAATTTTCGGTGAGCCTGTGCGAATAGTAGCCTCCGTTTCCTGTTCTTAGCTGACAGGAGCAGCACCCGGTGTGGTCTTCTGCTGCTGTAGCCCTTCTGCTTCAGGGTTCGACATGTTGTGTGTTCAGATGTGGTATTTCTGCATACCTTGGTTGTAACGAGTGGTTATTTGAGTTACTGTTGCCTTTCTATCATCTCTAACCAGTCTGCCCATTCTCCTCTGACCTCTGACATTAACAAGGCATTTTCGTCCACACAACTGCCCCTCACTGGATATTTTCTATTTTTCGGACCATTCTCCGTAAATCCTAGAGATGGTTGTGTGTGAAAATCCCAGTAGATCAGCAGATCTGAAATACTCCGACCAGCCCGTCTGGCACCAACAACCATTCCACGTTCAAATTCACTTAAATCCGCTTTCTTCCCCATTCTGATGCTCGGTTTGAACTTCAGCAAGTCGTCTTCACCACATCTAGATGCCTAAATGCATTGAGTTGCTACAATGTAATTGGCTTATTAGCAATTTTTTTCTGAACAAGCAATTGAACAGGTATACCTAATAAAGTGGCAGGTGAGTGTGTGTGTATGTATATATATTATATATATTATATTATGTGTGCAATTCTAATATATTACATTATAGGGGGCAGTCATGGCCTAATAGATAGAGCGTGGGTTCGAATCTCGGGTCTGGCAGGAATTGTTGGTGGGGGGAGTGAATAACGAGCGTTCTCTCCACCTTCAATACCACAACTGAGGTGAGACCCTTGAGCAAGGCACTGAACCCCCAACTGCTCCCCGGGCACCGCATCATTGGCTGCCCACTGCTCCGGGTGTGTGTTCACTACTGTGTGTGTGCCCTTTGATGGGTAAAATGCAGAGCACAAATTCCGAGTATGGGTCACCATATTTGGCCACACTCTTCAGATGTCCTCATAAGACTTTTCATTGTATCTACAGAATTATCGCCAAACCTGTTTATACATACACAAACTGACACGATACTTGCAAACAGTAAACAAAGCAAACAGTAGTAGCTGTGCATATGCATGCAAGGATTTAACAGGGCAGATGTAAGTAATCAGTCCCAGAGCAGAGGCTCTTTATCCCTTTATCCCCTTTCAACGCATCCCCATGCAGGCAGAACCCATCCGCTTGCCTGCGCCTGGGTGCTGCCGGCAGTGCCCGCCGTGCTTAGCCTCTCACAGATCCACTTGAAAGATCTGGAGAGAAATTAAAGAGAGGAGCCCACGTAACACTTGAAGGACCCCCTCAGTATCTTCAGTGGACTGGAGATCATTAGCTGTGATAAAGGTCAGGGTTTGGTCTTAGATCATTCCGACAGCAGGGATGCCCATCGTTTGTAGGGGTCCACTTTCATCTGCGGTAAATTGTATTGTTTGCCTTGAGTAGTTTTCATCCTCTAAAATAGCGAGCAAGGCACAAATATAAATGGAAAAGCATTGATGTACTGTTATTGTGCTATTATCTTGAAAAAGCCTCAACGCTGGTCTGTTCTAGTGTATTTACCTGCATACTGATATATCTTTCAGGTCTGTAGATGCAGTTTCTCATTTATGGAAGTGTTTATTTCTTCTTATATAATTGATAATGTGGATTCAATACTTCACATTTAGAGAATTTAATTTGCTTCAGACTAAATCGCCATGTTCCTTATTGCTCTGTTAGAGGAATGAGAGGCTGTGACTTCAACAATTGCCTCTCATAGAGTTTCAGCAAAAGGAAATAGAGAAAAAAAGACCCCAGATCAGCCGCTTAATGCTCATTTTAAAGCTTTATGACTGTAGATCTGATGTTCTATGTCTTTTTAAAATGCAAATCAAATTGCAGAAAGCTCTTTCCCTTAATGAGGGGGTCTTGACTCCACTGAAGTGATACTCTTTACCTCTTTGAGCCCAGCTCATGCTACCATCCTGGTGTCATGCGTACAGCTATCACTGGAGCTTACGCCTCACAGAGGAGCAAATGCATCTTGTCAGATTTGCACACAGAGCAGGGACCCTTGCAGAGCTCTGAGCCCTTGCCATACATTTCTGTTATTCTCAAAAGACCAAAAGCCCCAAGCTTATGTACAGCATCTTGTCGTGTTGTCGCAATGAGTTACAATTTTTCTAAAAAGCATTGCCATGATAGCTCACATTAAATGAAACTGCAATGTGTCTTAAGATGACAGCGTATTGCTTGTTTGAACATCTATACCTCAGTTTCTGTGGCAAAATAAAATTGGTCAAAGGAAGGAATTTATTTAAATTTGTTTAAATTGTGTGTTTAGTAGTAAAATTGATGTTTCAGGCTGCTATGACGTTTCACCTCTTGATACTGTGACAATATTTGCATGGCAAGAATCAATATTTTAGCAGCATTTTCCCATATTCCCATATTTCTATTTGATGGAAACAATTACCCGTAACAGTAAATATATATATATATATATATTATGATATAATATTACATTATTAATAATTAATTATATTAATAGAATGCAGTATAGTATACTTGTTATACATATTATACTGTTCAGTTCTAATGTTTTTTTTTTATTAATTTATTTGTTTATGTAATTTTTTCCACTCTTAACAGACTCCAATTGGATCCTGCTGTGATTTTACGCTGCCCATGGACACATTACAGCATTTATGAGCTGTGTAGTCCTGTCATCCTGCGCTTTTTGTCCCTGTTCATGTGTAATGAGACAATGTGGACATCGGCTAGGTTCCTGCAACTGTTCTTCTGAAATATAGTGGGAAAAATGAGCACTAACAGGTTTAAAGTGTAAAGTAATATCCCTATAGAGGCCATCATTTATCACACAGTGAAGGAGAATAACAGAGACACTGGAGCCTGAATTCAGTATTTTGTCAAGCTCATGTTGCGATTCAGTGGGTTCAAATAGCCGCCACCCTGTGCTTTTTTGTTCTGTATGCTGATAAACAGAGACCTTGCCCTTCACAGAGGTTAGGAGGTCAATGATGAGTCATGTGGGATGAACTGCTGTATAATTTAATGTATTTTTGCTGATGTATTACTTTACTAAAGTATTGCTTTTTGTTGTTTAACTAGTTAAATAGTTGATGTTTGTTGTTGGATTGGGAAACAGGGCTCTAATTGCTGACCTTTTAGTGAGTCACACTCATAGCCAGCAGTTATTCTAGTCTTATTCTGTTCTGCTGCTTGTTGACCTAGACAGACACATTTCAAGGACTGAGGTCACTATGCAGTATGATGCTGAACAGGTTTTTAAGCACAATAACATGGTATTTGCTGTCAAAGTAGGCAGGTCAGGCAGCCAGGTTCATTTCAAGCCCATAAACCTCCCTTTTATTTTAAATGTAAAAAGGAACGTTACTATTAAGATGCATCAAGATGCTTGTGTGAGTGAACTTGCCCTTCAGTCCCCATGTCCCAGTCAAAAAGCCTCCATGTGTGATCTAGTCAATGTCTGATGGATAAAATCAAGTCCCAACCTACTATATTTTCTCATTGAATATCCAGTTTCATTCACATGTGTCATTACGAAAGTAAATAGCTAGTGACTTATTACACATATTAGCCAACTTTATTTAATGGAAATATATATAAAATCTCTGCTTTAACAATGTTCTTCAAAAACTCTGTAGTGTGTTTAATTATGAACTGGGTTTCCAAGAAAGTTTTATGGTTTCTCTAACTGTAGCATGTTGGCTGGTATTATGCATTATTTTAGAGCTGTAATCCTATAATTATTGACAGTGTTTTTGCTAAATTACATATTTTATTGATGGAGATTACTAGAGTTGTGTTGTTTGACAGATGGTTTATATTTGGTTAGAAAAGTACAATATGCACCAGTTCCTTAATTTTAGCAACGGTACACATGGACACATTCCACAGCTGTTTTTAGAGGTGGCTATGGGATCAGATTCCCGGCTAAAGTACTGCAGTCACGGATTAAAAAATAACAAGCATGAAAACAAAATAAAAAAACGCAAGTAAAAATATATTGCACAAGATTTAAAAATCAAAGCAACATTTTCAGAATAGCAAAACAATGGTCATGGATAGAAAAATAATAAGCGTAAATAAAAAAATGAATAACGCATTTTGTTTTAATAATAAGCATGAAGCAAAACTTTAAACACATTTAAAATCATATTGCACAAAATATAAATATTTATGCAAAATTATCTGATTTGCGTACAAAATCCGTGTTTCTATTTCTCTGATTTTTCTGCTCAGACATTTTCTGCTCATGTTTTTATTTTTTGTATGCTTATGCTGTTTTTCCCTTCGCTCTTGTTTCCTTGTTCTGCGCTTGCTTTTCCAAATGTTGTGGTTAGAGTTTCATGTAAATCAGCGCAGGCTCAAGCGTCATCATTGGTCCACTAGTTCTTGATTGACAACTCCTCTAGCCAATCAGTCGAAGAGGGGCGATGACATCACTCCAATGCGCCTCATTAGCTGCCGATGCTCAGCATGACAGCGTTGTTCACATGTGAAAATGGATAACTGTTAGCTGGGAAACATCTTTCCATAAAGGACACCGACACCATTATATCTGTCTGTCTGTCATTGCTGTACGTCTGACTGGCGATCCGTTAACATTAAATTAGTAAATTGGTCAATTAATTATGAATGAATAATGTTTTTGCATTGACTTGTCTAGATTTGACTACTGATCAATGAAAGTGAGAACAGAGACAGTTAGAGAACAAGTTGATTTGATATGTACACAATGATTTATTTGCATATTATGTGTATTTAAAATAAAGACTATGCAACAAGCTATACAATTGCATAACACTATAACATTAACGTTTAAATATATAAAGTTAGAATACAGCAACAATATGAAAGTAAAGCACCCAGCAGGTGGCGGCAAGTATCTTTAGAGTAAGACATTAAATCATTCATTCAAACGGCAGATTCATTCAGTGAGGAATAAAGTGAATCATTCAATATGAAAGGTTGCTGTGTGTTGCTTGTAGGACACTGTTCTGCTGTGGCTTTGTTTGGACTCTTCATCAAAATAGAGCAAAATGAGAAAATAGTTATAATAGACAACTCACTCAAAATGTACTTGTTATATTGATTTTATACTACAGTTCAATAAAGATTTTCAATGGAGCTGATATTCGGCGAAAACACTCTTCCTCCTGTGATATTCCTTAACTGTATATAATTTTATAATCTCGGAGTAACACAAAATGTGATAAATCTTACAAAACCATCAACCTTATCAATTACATACACTGTACATGAAAGAAAAAGCTGCAAAGCTGTTTACAAAAAACAATACATGACAAACAATAAGCAAATTATCGCCTACCGTTTAGTTAATCAATTACAAGCAATATACAGCAAACTAAATAATTGTGACTGGGATGTATTACTCTTACTTATATTATCCTCTCCTTACAGGATAAGACTTCTTATCAGTCAGGTATGGGGCTAATGAGGCTCATTGGAGTGACGTCACCGCCCCTATTCGACTAATTGGCTAGAGGAGCTGTCAATCAAGAACTAGTGGACCAATGATGACGCTTGAGCCTGCGCTGATTTACATTAAACTCTAACATTTGGAAAAGCAAGCACAGAACAAGGAAACAAGAGCGAAGGGAAAAATTGCATAAGCATACAAAAAATTCAAACATGAGCAGAAAATGTCAGAGAGCAGCAGATATAAACACGGAAAACATGTTTTTTGTGCGCAAATCAGATAATTGTGCATAAATATTTCAATTTTGTGCAATATGATTTTAAATGTGTTTAAAGTTTTGATTCATGCTTATTATTAAAAAAAAAAAAAATTACGCTTATGTTTCTATACGTGACCATTGTTTGTTATTCAGAAAATGTTGCTTTCATTTTTAAATCTTGTGCAATATATTTTAACTTGCATTTTTAAATTTTGTTTTCACGTTTTTTTAAACTGTGACTGCAGTACTTTAGGTGGGAATCTGATCCCATAGGTGGCATTCATTTTTTTGATTATCCGGCATGCTAAATTTGCAAATGTTCCAAAAAATGCTGGTTTGGCACATCTGGTTGTAGCATAAATGTAAAACAAACATCCAGCAATTGTTTCTGCTGCTGAGGGCATGTGGGTGGGGACGTTTCCAAGCTGATTTCTCTCACTGCCCTCCAAAACGCTGTGGGAAAAATGGACACAGCTTGAGTCTGGCTTCTGGTTGAGACTGAACTGATGAACGTCAGACCTCGATCCTCCCACACAGTTATATTGAGTGTGGTTTGTCTAAGGGTGTCTGAATGCATGAGATTCGTCTTAGGAAACCTGATAAGTGTGCTTTCCACATTTTTGTCTTTGTAGACTATAAACTGTATACTAGTGATTGTGTATTTCTGAGATTCAGAGATAGATATAAGCACTGATATGGGTGGATTTATGCAAGTAAATGGACAGTATGACTCACCTGTGTATTAATTAGACTCTCAGTGTATGCTTTTTAACTGTAAACAATCTGAAAGTTAATTGAAATGAGAGGATTTAGGTTTTTTTCTTTAGAGATTGGCCAAATGCCATGTGAGTGCTGTCTTTCTCCAGGGGCAAGCGCTGAGTAATAAGCGTAAAGTTTGCCCTTGTCAGTCCTCTAATTACATTAAATCCTGTGTAATTCCTGGACAGCGAAGAAGGAGGCACTGATGCACAGGAAAAATGTGTGTGTGCATAAATGGTGTAAGCAAGCCCATGGGATAAGTCTCTCTGGGGACGGACGGATGGTCTGGTCACAGCTGTGCAGTGTGGTGGTCTACAGGCAGATGCTGGCAAGCACCACTGCAAATCCACTACTCACACGTTCATCCAGTCACTCTCACACACTCAGTACACACTTAGTACACTGAGGACTGATTTTCACTGAGCTGATATTTTTTTTAAACAAAGTCAGTCCACGTTCAGTTTTAGAATTTATATATATATATATATATATATATATATATATATATATTATACAAAAATATAATGTAATTTATTTAGTAAAATGAAACAAAATAAAATTATTTTAAACCTTACATAAGCTGTGATGTTGTAAGTAGCATGCTGACAGTGTGCTGTGCTTCAACTATATAACAGTTAAATCCCCTCAGAAAAATAGTCTTTCATTTCATTCCCTTTAAAGCACAGTAGAACCTACTGGTTTCAGCCTGGGTCTGACCTTATATAGTCCAAAACATGTCTTGAGACCCCTGCATTCTACAGTTAATCTAACTTCCTTTGCCAAGAATGTGTCTTACGTGAACCCTAAATCTTCTTAACTATACTTAAAGGAATGAAAATGCTGTCATTAATTACTCACCATCAAGTCGTTCCAACCCCGTAAAACCTTCTCTATCTTCAGAACATAAATGTAGATATTTTTGATGAAATCCAAGAGCTTTCTGACCCTGCCAACAACACAACTGACACATTGAAGGCCCAAAAAGGTAGTAAGGACATTGTTAAATAGGTCTTGGGAAATCAGTGGTTCAACCGTAATGGTATGAAGCTAGGAGAATACTTTTTGTGCACAAAGAAAATAAAAATAATGACTATTCAACAATTTCTTCTCTTCTGTATCAGAATTCAATGACAGTAACATGACACATGCATGTGCTTCCCTCTCTTTGCAAAAAAGTCGCAGAGTATCCAGGTTCTACGTCAGAACGTCAGCTCCTGTGTCAGTAGCACCACATGCATACACAGAGGAGGCTGACACAGAGGAGAATAATTGTTGAATAATGTTGTTATTTTTGTTTTCTTTGCACACAAAAAGTATTCTCGTAGCTTCATAAAATTACAGCTAAACCACTGACGTCACATGGACTATTTTAACAATGTCCTTACTACCTTTCTGGGCCTTGAATGTGGTAGTTGTATTGCTGTCTATGCAGGGTCAGAAAGCTCTCAGATTTGATCAAAAATATCTTAATTTGTGTTCCGAAGATGAACAAAACTATTAAAGGTTTGGAATGACATGATGGTGGGGTATTAATAACAGAATTGTCAGTTTTTTGGGTGAACTATCCCTTTAAGATCCGATTACTCACACTGTTAGATGCATTTGAATACATATGAAAGTCAGGTTTATAAACAAAATCTCCTTAATTGACACACTTTCATTATCATGTCCATTTGCATTCTATTACTGCAAAGAAATGCAAAGCCTAAATGTTAGTCATCCCAGTCCCATCTCAGCCATGTCTTTAGTGGGGTCATCCTTTAATGGACAATCTCATAGGCCATTGAACACAGAGCACTATGTGGTGGCTGATGGATGGGGGTGGCTTGTAGAGAGAAAGAAGGCCAGACTCTATCTAATGAAGTATTACTGGAAAGCTGTTATCCACAGGCCTCAGACTAGCGGTGTAGTTTCGGTCATTTATTAAACCCAAAAACTCTCTTTACCAAAATGACTCAAGGGCTTCACACTTCTACCCTCTGTACCCAGGTATGGCTGCAGAGGATAGATGAACTGATTTAGTAACTTGCACTGTTCAGTTACAGGGAAAAATCAACTGGTAGAGTGACACACGATTTGTCTTTGTGCCTCTAAAATTTTGAGGTTGAATCGTGTGTGGTGATGGTTCACATACAATCTAAGGGCAACTTGAATCCAAAAGTAGGTCCTCTACAGTTTAGATCCTCAATGTTTCCTGCACTTTAGTTAGTGGTGCTCCACTGCTGCTGAATCTGTAGCAGTACAGCAAGAATTTTTTACTGAGCATGCAGACTGAATTGAATGCAATGGGATAGAAAGTCAGTGTACGATAATGACAAAAAAACTTTTTTGTATTCAATTTTCTGAATGAGCTGCACGTATATCCAAACACATGTGAAAAGTGTAACCTAATTCCTTAAATAATGACTCTTATAAGCTGTGATATTTTTTGTTCAATTCATGAACAAATCTCTTTTAAATCTGATCGTTTTTTAAGAAATAATATTGTAACCAGTGCAGTCTGTTTCATAAAGAAATTACTCTTCAGAGATAGATATTTTTACTCAGTCAGAAACATACAGCGTGACTAATTTAGCACAATTAATGAACAACTGACTCTTTAGCCGGATCATTTTTGTGAATCAAAAACATACAGTGTGATCAGCGTAGTATAATTAATTAACAAATAACTAATTTGAGCTGGATCTATTTTGAAAAACAAAAAATGCATCTTGACCAGCGTAGTCAGATTCACGAACAAATTCATCTTTTGAATCAGATCTTTTTAGTCATTCAAAAACATAGAAAATGACAGGTGTAGTCCGATTCCTGTACAAAAGTACAATTCTACCAACTAGGCATAACCTAACCCTAACCCTAACCACCTAATGGTCTAATAATACTCGAGTTAGTTGGCATTTAGTTACATTAATGAGAGTTAGTTGACATAGTTGACAGAGTTGCACAGTTTATTATAGTTAGTGGAATGTCTAAAGTGGACTATCAAAGAAATGTAATCCAAATGACTCTTAAGGCTCATTCAGAAAGACTGACAAACTTACAAGTTGCAGAATTAGTCACTGAATGAACTCACTCAATCAACATCTGTCTCACTTAATGAACTGCAAGTTATTTTCAGGGACATTTAGTATGTTTTGTGTATCGGAAACAGAATTCTGTAGGAAACAAATGGGCTTAGAGACCACTGGTATTGGAGTCAGGTGAATTCTGATGTTAGTCTTAACGTCTGCCTTGATAAATGGTCTGTCATTCAAATGCCCCCTCTGCTCATATTGATTTGATGACTACAGATAAAGTAATGGCAGACTGCCTGCAGTTTCTTGGGCTTTGGCCAAGGACACAGAACACCAACAGTTTTGGCAAGTTCATCATCACAAAGCTCTCGGCATACTGCGTCGCACAACTGGGAGGGAGAAGTTCTGAGCACATGCACTGAACCATAAGCTACACATATCGCCTGTCGCGCAGTCTATAATTACACAAAATGGTGGGATGAATAATTGCAGAGATGCCGAATAGATGGGCTTCTGACAACGTTTAACAAAGTCCTGAAAAGGCGGACAGGCTGGTTCAGCGTAGGCCTTATGTGAGCAGGGTGTATTAAAAGGAGGAGTAAAGTCCTGAGGGTGTGTTTGAGGCTGATAACCTCTTACCCTTTATTATTACTGACACAGATCAAGTTTTTGGCCAGATTGTGGCCCAAATGAACAGATTTTCTTCAGTTGAGCATGATTGATATCTGAAATGATAAAGGCTGTGGTTCTGCTGGTAGATTGAAGATGATGGTCGTTTGTTTCTGTAGTCTAATAGAAGTGATTGTTATTCCATTACTCTATGTGTTCTGGATCATTCCAGGCCATAAGATGCTTCACAAAGAGATTGGGTTCATTCTTTAATATTAATTTTTTTTCGTATTCCAGATGCCTGCCTGACAATTATAGTGTCATGGTTTGCCTTGTTTTCTTCATCACAACACTTTAGAGAAGATTAACTCTAATGGCTATTTCCTGGAGCCATTAGCAACCCATTAGACCCCTTGAAGAGTATATTTAGCTATTTAGTATAGACCATCTTCATCTGACCAAAGAAACAAAGTATTAGTTGGAGAGTCCGTCTCCATCAGAAACCTACTGCTACCTTTAATGCATCTTTTTTTCCATGTTGTGATGTACATCCAAGAGAATCAAATTATCGAAAAAGAAAAAAGTATGGTGGGCCTATGCATATGAGATGCTGACACAACCAACGAGTGAAATGCCCACGCTCAGCTGTGAACTCATCATAGGTAAGTCCCAATAGCAGTGCATTAGAGGAAGAGTTTATCCGAGGATGGTGTAAGATGGATCACACGCATCCACAGCGCTTCTGTGAACAGAGAAATCAGAATAAAACTATAGGCTTACATAAAAGGAATAGCCTATATTGGCCTATAGGCTACACAGAATATTTGACTTAAATCTTTGACAGATAACAAAAAATTTGGCTCATTGTGACGCGATCCAAAGTTCACAGAAAGGAAAACAAGACAGCAGAAAATAGTTTTCTTTATTTTGCAAAAGGTGTATCTGTATAACCAGCTAGTGTGGGCATTGCCATTTCTAGCGCACTGGCGCCTCACGCGCACACAGACGCAACATTTTTTTGCATCCTGTTCATTATCAATATAAAAACAGTTTAAGAAACATATAAAAAGTTACACTGCTCCGTTGTCTGTTGCGTTCAGCCTGACCATCACCTCATGTGCTGATGTAGCCGATGAAGGATGATGTCGATGCAAGTGAAGTACAATGCCTAGGCTATTGCATAATAACATTTTAGCATCCAGATATGTCAGGAATTTGGAAACATTTGGATTCGTGCCGAATGAGAGAGGTAGGCATCAGTTTCACCTTAAATTAATTTGTTTTTGGATTGACATTTTTATAGCCTATAGCCTTAACTTAAGAGGATTTGTTGTAGAGAGAAGGAAACTAAACTGTGTTTAGATATGTACACGTATATATATATATATATATATATATATATATGGTGTTTATAATGTTTGTAAACATTTAGCTTTACCGGCATTTTAGCACATTATTTCTGATTGTAGTCTAATTATAAAATGCGACGAGAGACTGCGACTTATGTTTTTTTCCCCCTCTCAAAACGCAATTTTATAGGAGTAGTATTTTTTTAGCAATGCAGCAAACATTTTTAAATAACTTTAAAAATACTTTAATATCTTTAAAGCGTTAACAGATTTTTTATTTTGTTCAGTAGCCTATATTTGGCCAAAATCTAGAAAAGATGATGCTGTATGGCTGTGACTAAGCGTAGCGGGTTAAGATACCAGATCTCTTCCTGTTTTCCCCCCCTTGTTTGAGTAAAGAAAATGCAGTACTTTATTATTGTAGGCAAATGAAAAGTTTTAAAAAGTTGTTAACCTGTATTTTTTTCAAGCCAAACCAGTTTCGGAACGATAATAAAACAGAGGAATGCAGGAACAGAAACATTAAAATATTGATTCTGCTCGGAGTGAACCGATTGATTTTTTTATTTTTATTTTCAAGCCCTGCAACAGAGTAATTGTATGATAGAGGAGCTATAAGCAAGAACTGATTTTTCTGAGGTTTTAGCATCTGAAATGCACAATTGAGTTTAGATATGCAATGTGTCTCTTTCATTTGTTAATCTGAAAACAATTGTTTATGAAGGCCAAAAGTAGTATGTGAGCACTTCACAATGTTTAAAGGAAAAAGTAATATAAAGTCATGGGATAGCTGGGTATGTTTATGCATAAACCCTAGTAATAAAAATATCTAACAAAATGGATCATAAATTCAATATCTTTGTTACTTACTTAGTGAAGAAGAGGAGATTATCTTTAACTGAATAGAGCTTGTCACACGTACATGTTCTCTTAAACTAAAAAGAGAAAAGACATAGAAAAAACAATTAGCCTTTGAAAGTTGTGATGTATAGACATTTTAAGAAAGAAATGATTGACCTGTTGAGAGTGTTGACAGTCTGTGTAGCTGGATGTAGTCCAGAAAATCAGTACTGATGCATCTTAGAGTGTAGCCTCGGTTAGTGTTTCACATTAAAACAACAACAACATTAACCACAAAAGCACCATGTTGTGTGAATTAACTATGTTTTTATTGACATTCAAAATTGTCAGTGCTCAAAACAACAGTTATTAGCTGAATACATTAATGAACGACAATTGACAATAAACATGAATAAATACGTAAAGAAGTAAAACACAAAATAAGAACAAAAAATAGATGTGATGAAAATCAAGTTTCATTGAAACAATCACATTGCAATCAATATGGTGCCTAAGTCCATTATTTTGGTGTGATTAAGTGGTGATTTTTCTCTGCAGATGATGAGGTTGTAGGATGTGATGCATCTGAAATACACTATTGAGTTTAGAGTTACAGTGTGTCCATGTGTTAATGTAAAAACAATGATGTTTATGAAGGCCAAAAGCAAAAATGGACAGTATGTGAGCCCTTCACAATCTTAAAATAAAAAAGTGATAAAAAGTCAAGGGATAGTTTTAATATTTTTTGTGACTGGGTGTTTAATACATACACCCAAGTAATAATTTAAAAAGTCTAACAATATGAATTACAAATTGTGACCTCTCTGTGAAATCCAGGCTAAAGTCTCAAAATCTTATTATGAGATAACAAGCATCAAAGTTTGATTTCTACCACTAATTTCACTATAATTTCAATCTTTGACATCACCTTACTCAGTCAATATTAAAGACATAAAGGTTACATTTTCACAGAATGTTCTTTACCTTATGAAGGATGATTTTTTTTGTAGAAAACAGCAAATCACAAAAAAAATGTATTGGAGGGTCACGATTCATTGTCTCTTTTACTTAGTGGAGAAGAGGAGAGAAGTTTCCAAAGCTTAGCAGAACTGCACACACGTAGGCTATATGTGACCAAAAACAAAAAAATATAAGAACATGTTTGTTTGGAAACCGGTTACAATTTTAAAGTTAAATTTGTATTTAAATTTAAAAATGAAATCATTTACCTGTTGAGAGTGTGTTGAAAGTCTGTAGTTGTATCACTGAACTGTGACAGTTACAGATTTGAAAAACAAAAGGGCGGGAACAAAGAACCCTAAGCTCTAACAAAGAACCATTTCGGCATAAAAGAGTTCTTCAGAATGCTATGTTTCTAAATAAAACCATTACTGCATGTAAAGACCATATTTTTAGAGTGTAGACTAATGACAATAGGTGAGAGAGCAGTAATTAGTCAGCTAGCATAACGCTGAACGTCTAACAAACGATTTTATGCATTCTGCGCTTGTCCCCCAGACACAAACAAACTGCTTTCAGAGCCCCAAACCATTTTTACCGCAAACATCACAACAGTGCTTTTACGTTTAACCATGGTTATCACACAGATAAGGCTTAACAATCAGCGGTGACGACCTGTTGCCCCTGAGCCTCTTCGTGTAAAATAAATGAGCGAGTCTCACATTTACCAGATCATTGCTTTCTCAGATGTATGAATCAGAATTATACATACTCCCCTGTGGTTGTTTGCATTTGCTGTCTACATAAATATTATTTATGTGCTCTGGCACTGGACTCTTCTGCTCTGTTGACTCTCCCTCACGCAGGGGAGCTCTATTGATTTCCGCCTGTCCTTTATGCTTGCATTTTGAACTGTATGAATTAGCATTTCTCCTCCACTCTCTGTTTTATCTGCACATACCGCTTTGAAGTGGAAATACCCCAAGGACGAGAAGCACCCATAAATGCAACATCAATAAATGGTCACGTTTTGTGTTATTCCATTAAGGTGTGCACAAAGAAAACAATGATGCAATGACAACGAACGAAGGGAAAGATGTGACAAGTGAAATGTAGAGTTCATTCAAACCAGTGCCGTGTCATTTCTTCCACCTAGAATGGACAGTTTGGCCCATTGTGACGCTGACAACCTGGAAAATGGATTCTCTCGCTCTTTACCACAGTGATTAAATAGCGGTTGATAAGATTGCTGCGAGGATGGTCATTTTTCTGCTGCCCTTTCGAGCGAGATTGTTATGGGAGTGGAGAGATCTAAACCCTTGTTTCTCTTTCTTTGATAGAGGGCAAATGTAAATGTCAGGCAGCGAAAAGGTCTAGAAGCCTGGGAGAAACTGCTAAATGAGTTCTGACAGCAGAGTAGGGCCTGACAATCCAGCCAAAGAACGCAAATACACAAAAACATTATGTGCACTAGGTGTCCACGGGTCCACTTGGATCTGAAAACCAGAGGTCCGACCCGAGACCCGAGCGGGTTTGGGTCCAAAACTTCTATGAGTGCCTCGGACACGGGTCAGGTTCGATATTAGCAGCCTCGGGTCTCGGGTAATTAAAATAAATGTGCTTTTCCCAAATGGACCCGATTAGACCCGAATTCTTTTAAACTTTCCCAGATTCGTATAGCCTACTTGTGAGTTCATGTTAAGTTCATTTTTGAGAAACGCATGTAAAAAATGGAACATACGTTTGTAACCTCAGAAATCCATCTTATAGATATGAAATCCATCAGGAAAATCCCCTCACGTCATTACGCTCCGTGTCAATGCAAGGCTTTTCTTTATTTGTGTGCAGAACACCGGAGATATGGTAAATAACGTTGCAGACAAAACTAGCAAATCCATGATTTATTACCCTTTTATCACATTTATATAAAATCCACTGGTTACAATTGAAAGCCAAATTCAGAAATTACATGCATCCATCAGGCAATGTAAAAGGCTAATAAATAAAGTAAATAAACTGAATAAAAGTAATGGGGCAGCGGCCAAATCAGTCAGCAGGACCCCGGGATTTTTCCGGACCGATGCGGGCTGCAGGCTGTGCACACATCAATGCCGTTTACGTTCGGATCCAGTCGGGTTCGAAAATAAATGCGGTCGGGTCGGACTCAGGTTTAATTTAATCCGGTCTGTCTCGGGTCGGGTTTATCTTTAAAAAAAATTGTGTTATGCTCGTTGTGTTCGGGTAAGAAGTGATTCGAGTCGATTCGGGTCGGGTACGGATTTTAGGACCGAGAAGACCTCTAATGTGCACCCCAAAAGTGTTCGCTGGGTCAGCGCTTATGCTCAGTTATTAGCTTTGTTCCAAAATCTAGTTAGTTGTTTAAGACAATATACACGAACGTTCAAAGTTTGGGGTCAGTAAGATTTTTTTTTGATATAGAAATTAATACTTTTATTCAGCTAGGATACATTACAATGATCAAAAGTGTTACAATTTCCACAAAAATAATAAGCCACACAACATTGACAAGCAGAGTGATTTCTGGAGGATTTTGTGACACTGAAAACTGGAGTAATGGTGGCTGATAATTCAGCTTCGCTCTTACAGAAATACATTACATTTTAAAATATATTCAAATAGAAAACAGTTCTTTTATCCTGTAATATTTCTGCACAACATTTCTGTATTTCTGCAAATAAATGCAACCTTGTTGAGCACAAGAGACTTCTTTCAAAAACATAAAAACAATCAAACTGACACCAAACTTTTGAACAGTAGTATTTTTCAAATAAAAAGAAAATTGTGCCATTAATGTTGCCTATTCAGGTCAAATCATGGTATCAGCTGTGATTAGTTGGTGATTGGCTCTTTTAACTCAAGAGCAAGACTTCCATCCCTACAGCTGCTATATTGAGTGGCATAAGATGTGATTTATAGCATAATCCATGTGTCAGTCAATGTGAAGAGCACAACTTATTTTTGGATTTACATTACAATAATTTGTTTAAAAAAATTTAACAAATAAATGTTCCTTTATTTTAGACATTAAGCTTATTATGAACAAATACTAAGCTCATAGATACACAGTCAACAGTTTTGATGAAGCTAATTCGATTTGGTTGGATTAATTACTCAATTCAATTGACTGAATGGCTGAAGCGCTCTTGGAGGGATTCTAGTCCTTCATCAAGATCCCACTCCTACTGTAAATAACATTGCGATATTAATCTTATTTAGTAATCGTCTGTTATATATAATGAGAATATTTAAAGCTCAGCTTATCATATCATATGGTCATCGGACGTGTCATTAAACACCTCGACTGCTACACCTGAGGAGCCATATGTGCACTATTTTTCCGCCACTATGGGAGAAGATGTGCCTGAGAGAAAGATGTTTAACATGCTGCCTTTCTAACAGAACTTTGAGGCCAAAAAAAAGCTACACAATCACAGCTGCCAGACTTATCTAATACAATGCAGTAATTCTTGCAGAAAAGGAATAGGGACAATGTTAGGACCTATTTAATTCATTTATTCATGAGCATAATTGAAATATTAACACTGGCGGCAGACGGCGAAGGCTTGGCGCTGGGACCCGAGTCTGTTCGAAGGCACTCTGCTCTGAATATTTTATTTAGATGCTTCAATCGTGGCTTCACAGCACAGGTTAATCTATTCACTGTTCCGACACGCATGGGACCCTTGTACTGCTGTCATTAAATTCCCACACAAGATGTCTAATAATAATACTTATTAGTGCAATACAAGAAACGACTTCTCTGAAATTTACATTTTCTTCCTTGTTTTGTGTCTAATTGCAAAGAGGACTCATTTCCCTCCCTAATAACGATGGTAAAAAACTCACTGAAGCTAAATTATTAATCTTCTGAATACAGAGTAGGAGGGCTTTTGGTTGGTAGCAGGCCCGGATTAACAGTACAGTACCCTAGGGTGACCACATTTGAAGTCCCCCCCCCATCTAAAATATTTAAGGGCACTGTCAAAAATTCAGGAGCACATTCTGATCAATAACAAAAATAATTGCCTTCCCATTACAAGGTAATATTTGACTCCTTAAAGTGATTTACAGGGGCATTATTTTTTGTAAGGGCATGTTTTCCAAATTGTATAAAAAGCATGTCATTATGTCAGATTCAAAAATATATATGTATAAGCTTTTCCAAAATGTATAATAAACAAATAGAATAAGAATAAAATCAGTTTTCACTACAACGGTGGCACAGAAGAACACAAAAGTGGCATGTAGGCAAACGTACAGACATTTACAGAGGCTCAGAGGTGGCATGGATGTTTTAAATGCATAACAATGTTGTGAGATTTATGTTTTAAATATAACATTTTTAATACAGAATATAGTTTGATTTAAATGATTTAAATAACTGAAATGTCACTTTAAGAATAAGACTCACAGATTCATTTAAAAACACAGGTTCATTCATAAATGAAACACCGCTGTGTTTGAATGGTGATGCCAGCTGTGACTGTTTGAAACTATTTTCGTTGAAGAAATACAGCAAAATCAGGCAATATTGTTAAAGTCATACATTGTATGTCACTTAATATTAACTTATTGTTTATTGAACTGTTGTGTTAATTTAATATCACATTTGCAAACTCCCTTAACTCTTTCCCCGCCAGCGTTTAAAAAAAAGTTGCCAGCCACCGCCAGCATTTATGATGAATTTTTACGTAAATTTGACTGCCCTCAGAATATTTTCTGCTATGAATATATGAACATATTATATATCAAAATAAAGAACCAAGCCTCTGCTTTTAAACAAAACAAAAACGATTTTATTCTATCTTCATGTTTTATCACCACTTGAATGCAGATAAGTTTAATCAGAAATACAATATTTTGGACAAATAACTGATAAAAATGCATTTATATCAAAGTAGTGCATTTTCAAGCAAAATACATTCAGATGTCATATTCTTTCACCTGTAAATAATTATTTGAAATTGCATCCAATTAACAGAACAGACAGACACACACAGGCTACATATAATAATATTTTTTTATATAATACAATTAAATATATAATAAAATAATAAAACATTTCTTACACTCAAGGCGCTGTGTTTAGCGCTATACTCTATGCTAGGCCAAACACACACACACACATAGGCTACATACATATGTATACATTTATATAGATCATGCACACACACACACACACACACACACACACACACACACACACACACACACACACACACACACACACACACACACACACACACACACACACACACACACACACACACACACACACACACACACACACACACACACACACACACACACACACACATTCAGATCGACTTGTTAACGGTCTATCCATGACACAGAGATGTTTCTGTGTCTGTAAAGGCATCTCCCTCACTGTTTTATATATATATGGTATAGACTAAAACGACAAAAATGGTCGCACTGTAGAGCCCTGGCTGTGCCGTGATATTTTCTCTTTTTTTAAATTCACGTTTCGCACAATCACTAGATATGAGCTTGACTCTGACTGGGGGAGGGGGCACATAAACTGTGACCTGACCCAATCGCAATTCTTTATGAATTATGAATGAATAGCTTAATGAATAACTGTTAATTTTGTATGTATCTGCATCTCTTCCAGTAAAATAATATTTATATACAAAAGGGCACTCGCCCAATCCCGTCTATGGATAATCCGGCCCTGGTTGGGAGGGATTTTTTGGGTGATGTATTATGAGCAAGCTCATTGCAGTATGCGTGCCCACACATTCGGCTAATTTTACTCAAGTGTGCATGAGGCTTTCGGTAAAAACAGACAAGCAGCCAAGATTTATTCCGTATGTAAATTACTGTCTTGGGTCTTTGGTGAACATGGATGTGTAGATGTCAGGAATAAGGTTGGGATCAAATGGAGACGCACAGGGGGAGTTTACCAAGACACTCTCTTTTGCCATGTGCTCCTGCTGTCACATGTCGTTGCCACAGCAGCAGTGAGGAAAACACCACCCACTGGGACGCAAGGCCTGCGCCGAGGCGTTGGGCTGGCACTCTTTCTCTCTCCTCGGGCTTTATCAAAGGGAAATACTGAAACACAGGGAGATGGAGCTGCCACTAACCATCAGAGTCGCAGCCGTGCCACATTAAAAAGGGAGACTGCATAAATGTCTGCAGGAAAACTGGGTTTTGTGTAAGGGAGAGGATGGAACACTGTGTGTGTGTGTGTGTGTGTGTGTGTGTGTGTGTGTGTGTGTGTGTGTGTGTGTGTGTGTGTGTGTGTGTGTGTGTGTGTGTGTGTGTGTGTGTGTGTGTGTGTGTGTGTGTGTGTGTGTGTGTGTGTGTGTGTGTGTGTGTGTGTGTGTGTGTGTGTGTGTGTGTGTGTGTGTGTGTGTGTGTGTCCAGTGTGTAATGCATCACCATGGCCCATGTGACTCCTTAGGTCTGGTAGAATCCATAGGGCCTGTACACATGTTCCCGCAGGAGTCACGGTTCACACTTCTTACTGTTTTCCTGCCTCCCTCCCCCACAGAGCACCACGGCTCTGTGTGTGTGTCCGTAACCATGTGTTTTACGCTGCGTGTGATCTTTGACTTCAGTTGACATGGGCGTCTTCTGCCCGCAGCCTGATTTTTGGTATATTTGCATTGATTTAAAGTGGAATTAATTTGTTTTAAACTTGGATTTATCATGTTAAGAAGATTTACACTCAATTCAGACTGTAAAAATGTTTTATATGAGTCTTAGGCCTGCTGTTTGAAAGTATGTAAAAGCAAATGCATCTATCTGTGCAAGCTTGATTTCATGCATTGTTGCATTTCAAAATGTCAGAACCCAATTCATACTGTAGTGCAATGCAAGTGTTTTATTGGTATCGCTGATGCAAAGGACGTTATAGCAGGTTATTTACATTTATTTATTTATTTGCCTTATAATAAAAAATTGAGAAAAGAAAGACAAACCTATTAAATCTTTAATTTGTATATAATATTTTGAATAATGTGATTTTTTTAAAGGTTGCTGTAAAAACATGTTAGTTTTTTGCATTCTCATTCAGTTTCATTTCTATTAATTTAGCTGATAATTAAAAATTAAGGAAGAAAAACAAGTATAGAATTATAGAGCTTATGATTATTATTGCTGTTGTTTCTGGTGTTATTTTTTATAATTTTTTAATAATTAAAAATTTAATAAAGCTTTTCAACTGGTTTATTTTTGCATTTTTATTTAAGCGTTTGTTTTCATATTCATATAGCTGACAATTGCAAATTGAGAAAGGAAACATAATTCTTCAATAATAGAAATTATGATTATTGTTGTTGTTATTTTTATTATTTTTTAATAGTAAAAAAAAAAGTTTTATTTGGGTATTTTTCATTCATTTACTACCCCCCCTCTCCAGATATTTTTCTCCCCTGGTTTGTTTTATTCTGAAGTATAACTTAAGTATAACTACAGAGAATCGTTCTGAGCAAGTTAGTTAAAATGTCAGTATGTTACTGACTAAAATGTTACGCAAACTGTCTCCCATTTATGAACGTTGAAGTAAATGGTGAGTGTAAAGAGTCTTATGGCATATACAGACTGGGATCTTCATCGTCTGTGAGTGTATCTCTGGTAAAGGTTAGAGAGAATTAAGGATGCCACAGGAGCCTGCAAAGACCAGGCAATTATTCAGCATGCCCTATTCACATCGGCAAAACAAGGTGAATTTACACCCAATGCAGCAGGTTTGTGCTACTTAAGGCAGTAAATCTCTTATTGTTTCAAGCTTGAAGTTCACAGAAATTGTCAAACTGTATAAACAACAACAACGCGATGATCAAAGACATCACTGAACAGCACATATACAGTAGTGATGAGTCTGATTTCATTATATGATTTAATTTTCAAGCTGGTGAGCCTTAGTGAATTTATTTAATATTTGTTGCTATGCAGAAGCTTTCCTGCTGATGTAAAAGTGAGGAATAAGGGAGAACAGAATCAAGAAAATATGAGACAGGCAGCAAGTTATCGGCAATAGACATTTCAGAGCAGGACTATGTTAATAACAAGACTTGAATTCTGAAGGTCAAATGCCTTCTGTACAGTACAGCATGTCTGCCACTGACCTTTTAATACTAATATGTTCCTTCGATCGCAAGTGGTAAAACTTAGAGGAATTTTCGATTTGCTGCTTTCTGAAGGACAAGACTTTATGCTAGTTCAAAATGATCAGTTTCATTCTAGCTGTTCCTGCTTCAAATACCAGCTTAGAGCCACATGATGAAAGTCCATATGCTGATCAATGCAAGGGCTCAAAAACAAAAGAGTTTGGCCGGTTAGGTCTGGCCCCATAACTACACCATCTGAATTAAAAAAGGATTAAAAAATCAGTTATCATTATTATTATTAATAATAATATTATTAATAATATTTTTTTACAAATAAATTGTGCTTGTTGATTCCTGTCTGGTGCCTTTAATGTAGATTGGGATGCACCAGCCTAGCAACTGCCTTTGAAGTGAATGCGAATGCAAACGGATAGATCCTTCCCTTGCAGCACACCAGCATCCCAAACACAACATATGCTGGCTTACAGCAGGAGATATCTGGTCGTCACCCAAACGGGAACTGTAATGAAGTTGTGAGCTTAAAGCATTCATTTAGACTCTCTTATAAAGCTTTATGACTTCTGTCTCGCAGACGCGTTCCCTCATAAATTACCATTGATCCCAAGTTCCTCTGCAGATGGTAACCCCCTCACAGATAGCAGACCCAAAAAGCCAGAAAGCAACAACCCACGAGAGGCTGAAGATACAACGTATTGTATCTCCTCCGATCTAGTTCACTGTGATGTCTGTTTGTTCTGTTAAGCTAAATATCGTGCTCCTGGGTCTTCCCCAAAGGGCGAGTGATTAATGGCACAGGAGAATGGGGAATGGGAGATGGGGGAGCAGTACCAGGCTGTTATCGTGCAGTCTTGATCGGATAGCTCCATTCATTTGCAGCCCTATTCATGCATGGTACTGTACATTTATTTTTAGTCCAATTTGCACAAATCTTCTGCCTTAGTTACAGCACCCTTCTCCTGCCTGCAGCACCATTCTTTCTCAGGAAAGCCCTCTCTTTTCTAAATAACCCTGCTCCATGACAGTACCTCCAGTTCCGGTTTCATATTAGCTAATGTGATCTTACAGCCCTTTTGTCTGTATATTAATCTCGGTGGACTTTATTTACAGAATGTGTACTCAGCACTTGGATATTATTTGGCACAAAAGCGTAATACAATTAGTAAACTACTGTGTAAAAAGTGAATGTGTAATTTTTACATTAAGGTGTGATTTTTAACCTATAACAATTACTTTTATTTATGCGATATATATTATGTAACAACTGCACATGTACTTTTTACTAATAATACAGCTATTAATATTATTATTAATACAAATAATGAATTATTTTATTTTTATATATATGTATGTATTTTTTATTACATTTTAGAATTAATTAATTAGTATTAATAAAAAAAACTAATAAAGAAATAATTATACAAATATAAAATGTATTCGGTTCTTTTTATTACATACTGCATGCATATATATATATATATATATTCTTTTGTATGTGTGTGTATATATATACTGAGACCCACCTGATCATATGGCAGTGTGCAGGGCAGAGCAGTTCCACACGAGTGCATCGTGAGACAGGAAACTCTGCTGACACTTGCACGGAAAAGAGAGGGCTCTGCGTCTGGAGCAGCTTTTAGATCCGAAGCTTGCTGCAGGACTTTAAGATTTCATAGTAAGCTGTTAATGTTGAAGGCCCGAGTGTCTTTCTCACTGACTTATTCATTACGGATAACCAACACAGGCACTGGGGAGTTTTCTTTTTGGAAACTAGTGACTTCTTCAAAGCTCAAGTGAAAACTTTTCTTTCACCGATTGGGTTTTTCACACAAAGGAGTTGCTCTGCTGACCAAGTAGTATTTGTCCAATATGAGCTGAGGCTAATATAAAGTTAGACAGCAAATATTTCAAGAAATCTTAAGGGAGAATTAAAAAGTAGAAACTCTTTGCACCCTATTTCTGTTCTTGAAATATATTTTCACTCTCTCTCTTTCTTGTACCTGCAGAATTTGAGCTTTTTGTGCTGATTTTATTGGAAAATCTGGAATATAAGTACAATTCTGCAGACTGGATTTAGTGAACTTGTGTTAAATAAAACAAATAGTGCTGGGCATGTACATGTATACAGTATTATATGAAAATATATTCAGTAAACTACAGTATTTAATAAAATAATATGTAAGTGATGCGGAATGTTTGAAACTTGTGTGGGACTGTTGTTCAAATTCAGTCCCTTTCTCAGAATTCCGCAGGCACAAATTCCACGAGGTCTGGTGATTAGTGATACAGCAGCTCTGTGTGGCTCGGCTCATCTGGGGAATTATTTTTATTATGCAGAGAGAGTTTTGAGGATGGGTATGATGCTCACACAAATGTCCATTAGAGCAGCAGCAGGCCTGTGAAGACATCAATTATCAATGTATTAATTCAAAAATACAAATTTAAATTAACAAGTAAATGGACATATTAAAAATAAGTATAGTCATTGACTATTTAATAGTAATTTATTAAATATTAGTTCTGAACTAATATATTGATCATTCATTTCTTCTTCTTCTTTTTTAATTAAAATGGAAAAGGTACTGGCAATTTTCTGCCAGGACATTTAAACTGTTAAAGGGATAGTTCACCCAAAATTGAAAATTCTGTTATTAATTACTCAACCTTATGTCATTCCAAACCCATAAGACCTTCATTTAACTTCGGAACACAAATTAAGATATTTTGGATGAAATCCGAGAGCTTTCTGACCCTGTATAGACAGTAACGGAACTGACAATTTCAAGGCCCAGAAAGGTATAAGGACTTGGTTAAAAATGTCCATGTGACATCAGTGGTTCAACTGTAATTTTTATGAAGCTACGAGAGAAAACAAAATTAACTACTTTATTCAACAATTTCTTCTCTTCCAGGTCAGTCTCGCGGCCATTCTCGAGAGTACCATGATGCATGCGTGTGCATTCCTCTGCTTGTAAACACAAAGTATTCTCGTAACTTCGTAAATTACGGTTGAACCACTGATGTCATATGGAATATTTTAACGATGTAATTTCTAATTTTCTGGGCCTTGAACGCACAGGGGAAAATACCCGGGAAAAAGTCTTCATATTAACACAATCAGACTCTATTTTTATTTTTTATTTTTTTTTAGAGTGTAGTGTTTTCCTGCTGCCCCATGACAGAAATCATTGAGAACACTTAAGTGGTCATAAATGATACAAGTCAAAGCTCTAAAGTGTGTTGATGACAAACTCTCATAGCAGTAGAAGATTAAGTCTAGACAGAGGCCAGGTTCACACAGCAGCAGAATACGGTTGTCAGTCCTGTATTTGTGTCCTTAATACGGTTATGTTTACACACAGTACGTTTTTTTACGGTGTGACAACCGCATTCTGTAACCGAACTCACAACTGTAAATTTTCAGGACTCACATCCAGTGGTGTAGTGGAGGGTATACGCAGGTATACGGTGTATACCCACTTCTTTATCAGTCGGTATTCCTTATACCTACTTCTAAATCCCCTCTGATGCGCATCATTCAGTAGTGTCCTGCCCTAGCCAAATCATAAAAGTCCAGCTTATGAGTAACTAATCCAATTGCATGTGAATAAATGCAAATATTCCCTAAAAACATCCAGTAAAGACAGTGATGTGGGCAGGAACGATATTGAAACACTCTCATGCAGTTTATGTTTAATTTATAGGCTACTCGAAGCCGGATGGCAATCTCGCGCAGAAAATCCAAAACGGCCGCATAGAAGTACTACGACATCCAGCTATCGCTGTAGCCAAAGCTATCTCTACTGTAGCTAAGCTGAATAAAAAGTAACGTGAAGACGGTAAACACATGATTGCGACAATATATGGTTTATGTGTGTTTTTCAAGTCGTCTCCAGGTAATAAAAAGCATGCGATTCTGAATAATGCAGTGCTAATTGATAACATTTATTACAGATGGGTATAATAATAGATAAGCTTCTAGGCTATTAAATATATCTTCTGTCTTATTCTGTGATAAAAGTGTGTAGAAATTGTAGTATATAGGCTGAACAAATACAATTGTCATTAGGAAAATACAGGATAAATATGATACATTATTGGTTATTGTCCAGCAGTGTATTTGATTTCTCAGCCAAATTAATAGCAAGATGTAATGATTAATAAGAAATAATAATAATAATCGTAATAAAACCTGTCAATTAGAAAAAAAGTGGTTACACTTTATTTTGATAGTCCACTTTAGAAATTCTACTAACTATAAGCAATTTTGAAACTAGACATCAAGTACATGCCAACTAAATATTTAATCATTAATTTGCATCTACATGTCTACTAACTCTCAGAGTAGACTGTTAGGGTAGGTTTGGGGTTAGTAGAATAAGTTGACATACTTGCAAAGTTTCTCATAGTCCGTATGTTGTATGTTGTGGACCCATCAAAATTCTGAATTTTTTGTTTGATTCAAATAGAGATCACAGTTCTCCCAAAATTCAGAACAGACAACTAAACGAAACAGCATGTCATTTACTAGAGGTTCTAACAAAATGTCAGTTGCTGCAGTTTATTTATATCTGTATTTATTTATTTTAATTATTTATTGCAAAATTGGCTCCTTCTTTGGATAATATTATTTTCATAATGATCCCTACTCAAGCAGCAGAAGTTAAGTGACAGTGTGCAAATATTACTGGCCCATTTTGAAGTGAATTAAATATGCAAGACTAGTTTTACATGTCACTGTTTATGACACAGGTCGTTCATCTTTGCTGGGCCGGTAAAAAAATTGAGGGCATAAATTAAGAGTATATCCACTTCTCCAGGCACCACTACACCACTGCTCACAACCGTATTCTCAGAACACACGTGCTGTGTGAACGGAACAGGACTGGACAACTAGTTGTCTGTCATGTCATACAGTGCGAGTGAGAGTAATAATACAATACATTGATATTTAATATTAATAAATTATCTGTCCAATTTTCTTTCAATAAAAGTGTGGTTATCTTATTGGCTTGTGTTTTTTGCTGGGTGCTACTGTGTAACACTACTCTTATTTATTTAATTTATTATATTATTTATTATAATTTATGTAAGTTTTTGTGCACAAATTTTTTTTATCCTAGATTTTTGATTACCTGTTGTGTATTTATTATTTAATGTATACATTATTTTTATTTAAATGATACAAGTGCACTGATTGGAGAGGCTTGTTTTGTTTAATAAATGTTTAATTTAAGAAATTTTATGTATCACTTTACTTCTTATTACTTGACTTAGATTTTATGAGATGAAGGAAAAAAAAGGAAAGAAAATCGGCCAAACATATCGGCCAAAAAAATCGGCATCATATATCGGCCATCGCCTGCCCTGATTTCTAAATATTGGCATCGGCATCGGCCAGAGAAAAACCCATATCGGTCGACCTCTTGTCTGAACGTAGCCTTAGTAGTGCTGGGCGGTATACCGGTTCATACCAAATACCGGTGTTTATTATTGTTATGATATGAAATTTAAAATACACTGTTTGAGAGGGGTCCATTTTCACTGTTGCACTGCGGCAAGGACACAGCTGTATGTGTTACTAAGCATGAAAGTTTTGAAACTGAAGCTGTAGAACTAGAAGAATGTGCTGACACCGAAGAACTCATCCACATTGACCGCCAAAAATATCCACAGCCCCTGTCATCAGCTCCCGCATCTCACATACACTAGCGCGACTTTAGCACTAGACTTAGCAACTTTCAGCCCTACTAGGAGCTTTTTTCCATAAAGGGTACATACTGACAAACCTAGCGACGCAGTCAGTGCACTGCATAAGACAAAGTTGATTTTATCAGACTATGTCGCGATTATAAATCAGAGTGACTCCTGGTTAATATGTATTAATGGGTCGTGTTTAGTCACTATTTAGTGTGAAATTTTTCTACAATATTCACTCATCATGACAGTAAAATAGGGCATTCTAAGTCAATACTGCAGTATTTCCTCTCTCAATCGGTAGAAAAAGTGGTTAACACCTGGTCATGCATGGAAATAAAATACCGTCATATACCGTGAAACCAGTATAATTTTGAAAAATACAGTGATATAAATTTTTGGTCATACCACCCAGCACTAACTAAGAGTTTTCTAAAGGGGTGAGCGAGATACCGGTCGGAAGCTGACAACAAGGTGTTCTGGGTGCTTGCTTACAGGCCCAAATCAACAGAGCCCAGCACAAGTTTTTGTGATTTATTATAGTATGATTTTATTTGCCTGTTTTTTATCATCCACCAGGTGAAAGAAAATCTGATCACTTTGTGAAGTACCAGCACACTTTTCCTGAACAAGCCTCACGATTTAATGTATCAGTCATATCTATAGCACAAATGGTATGAGACCTATGGGATTAGGGGTCAATTAAAATCTCTATCCATAAGAATGAACTAGCACCTCTAGTAGGAAGTAGGATTGAAAGATTAAAAGTCAAAGTCAGAAGTATCGTATACTTCTTTTTTATTTCCAAAATGGCTCTTTGGCTCCATCCCCTAAAACAAATGAGGTCCCGTCTAATTAAGGTCAAATTTCAATTAAGGATATGCCTTAAACCAAATCCAGCACCTGATAAATGTCAGTCAGTGTGACCTGAAGGTGGGGTCTTCCACTGAAGGCTGACTTATTTCTTGACTAAAATAGTGACTCCTGGATAAGAGAGGGAGGTAGAGAGAGAGAGAGAGAGAGAGAGAGAGAGAGATAGATGTTTTCATTTTTGTCCTCTGTTCGACCTTTGTATACAGGAGCCCAGTGAGGTTGTGCATTTGATGTTTTGTGTGTCTTGAGTCTTGCTTGCAACCATTTCCATTATGGCAGACACAAATGCAGGCAATTGTAGTTGTTGTGTTTGTGAAAAGCCTCACATTCAAATGCAGATCTCTGTTGTGCTTAGGACTTTTAACAACATGGAACTAAAGACCACGCACACTTTATGGCCACACAGAGATGGGAATTAAAGAAAAAAAACTGTTTTTTAAATGTTCTCAATCGAATGCAAGTAATGTTTCCTCGTGTCCTGAAATATAACTTTCTCCTCAACAAGAAGTATTATTTGAGGAATCACTGATGATGTAGCACATTATTGTGGATTGGAGATATGTGACAAAGTTTAGTACTTAAGATGTAGATTTTCTATTGTTAGTAGTAGTGTAGCGATGTATAAAGCACAGCTCATACAGAAGGCACTTTTAAACCAATCAGCTTTGAATGCTTAAACACGAGTGAAATCTACATTGGGAACTTTTTTGCACTCAGGCAAAACTTCTGATCATGAAACGACTGGATTTCAGCAATCATAAATGTGACCGCACTTTTGCATGTGACTGCAAATAACAGCAATGATAAAACTGATACTCATCCTTGTAGTGAAGCCCTAAATAGCCACACATCATAACAGTTTTCTCTATTGCTTTCTTGTGATCTCAACTTCTCATTTTCGCATGAAAAAAAAACCCATTAAAAATTATTATTTAACCATGGGCATTACTAGGGCCAGTCATTCAGGACTCAAGTCAATGTAAAAAAATAAACAAATTCATTCCTCCAAGACACAGCATTAAAATATTTCAGTTAGAAACGGTTTTGTTCCCTCCAGACAAAACAATAAGAAAACAGCTGAAAGAGATCTCAACACACGTTATCATTACAAGAAAACGTATTTTATATCAAGATCATAAAAGATTCTGTCTTCATTTACTCACCTTCATGTTGTTCTAAACCTGTATGACTTTCTTTTGTGAGACACAAATAGAGATATTTTGAAGAATGTTGGTAACAAAACAGTTTCAATTTATTTTTACGTCCATAGTGGAAGTCAATGGGAGCCAGAACATTTTGGTTATTAACATTCTTCAAAATATCTCCTTCATTTTTGGTGTGCTATCACTTTTAGTAATGATCTTGGGAAAACAACCTTTGTTGTGTGAATCATAAGAAAATTAAAAGGATAGTTCACCCAAAAATTAAAATTCTGTCATTATTACTCACCATAATGTAATTCCAAACCCATGAGATCTTCGTTAAATTAAGATATTTTTGACACAGAAGAGAAGAAATTGTTGAATAAAGTCTTTATTTTTGTTTTCTTTTCACACAAAAAATTATGGTTGAACCACGGATGAGCCACATGGACTGTTTTAACAATGTCCTTACTACCTTTCTGGGCCTTGAACGTGTCAGTTGCGTTGCAGTTTATGCAGGGTCAGAACGCTCTGAAATTTCATTGAAAATTTCATAATTTGTGCTCTGAATATAAAAAAAGGTCTTACAGGTTTGGAACGACATGAGGGTGAGTAATTAATGACATCATTTTAATTTCAAATATCCATTTAAGTTGAGTTCTTAAGTAAACAAACATTTTTGTCAGAATCATGAAAATAAGGTAAAGATATTGAGAACACAACTTTTGTTGTGTCAATCACGACATCTTGAGAAAACCTTGTCAGCATCTCAAGAAAACAACTTGTGTTATTTTGAGAGCTAAAGAAAATTTCAGATGGCGTCTTGAGAAAACAACTTTTGTTATCTAAAGAACACAACAAAACAATAATGCATAGCCTCTTAGCAAACACCGCTAACCCAATTTCAGGATGCAGCTCACATCTCCACAGCTGTGTACAAGAGTGTTTGGTATACGCTCCTCTTGTTTAGTCTTTCCCCTGTCTGTTCTTGTCTGTCAGCGTTTGGAGGGTTTCATTGAGGCACCTGATTGTGAAAAACAGCATCGTAACAGTATGTCGAATGTGAGAATTGGTTTCCCACTGTCTGACACCGAGAGGCCAGAGGGAGATTCTCCTGTGGGAGAAACACAACTACTGCAAGCACTTGCCTTCAATTTAAAGCATTGTCATTTAAGAAAGCGCACCGTTTATTACTTTCAGCAGTAGCGTAACCATGGAAACAACTCAGACTTGAGCAGAAACACCAGGATTGTGTTTAAAAACAGCGACACACACACAAACATATGGGCATGTTTACATTCCTACATACAACCGTCAAGCTTTCTTTCATTATCTTATTTGTTTTGGCAACAAAATTGTGTGTTGCTGATGCGTAGCACTTCTCTTTTTAACACAGTTGGATCGTTTAACCCCACAACAGGTATACTGTTGCTATGGCAATTGCTCAAACTGGGATGCTGGCTAATTCTCAAATTCCACAAATATGCCAAACATTAAGTAGTGCACACTACATTCGTGACCCTTTTCTTCCATAGTATGAGGAAACGAGCTATAAGTTGGCAGGGGTTGTTTTCCGATCTTTTACGCACTTTGTTCTTCTGCATGATAGGCAGATAGCAACCAGTTTTTCCTCTTCATCTCTCTTTTTACATCAATCAGTGGCTCATGCAGGAGTGCTTTAATGATTACCGTCCTTATTAAAATGAGGTGGATGATGGAGAGAGAGAAAGACAGAAGACAGACTGACAGCCCAAATCCCTGAGACGAGGCAATGTGGAACTGGAAGAGAAGGAGGACGTCATTCAAAAGGAGAGAAAGAAAGACAGAGATGCATCGGTTCTCCGGGCGCCCGCTTTTTCCTGTGCCCACGCTCTTCCTCCCACATAATGTGCATGCAGTTCCCTCTCACTCTCTCTCCTTATCTCTCGCTCCTCTCCTCCTCACAGATCCTTCACTACAGCATGCTGGGTGCCCGCCATTACTGAAATGTACAAATATGCTTATATTCCTTCACAGGAACCATTAAGGGTTCATGACTATGATGTTTTGTTGCTACTGCAAGGGAAAATCTCATCAGAGCTGTCAAGAACATGTTGGGCTCATATTTTAACCATAAATCAAAAGGAAAAATAAATGATATTTTTGACTCTTTTCATGATAAATTAGACAGAATTTCCTTTCAAATATTAACACAATATAATAAAATATCCTCATAATGATATATTATTAAATTTGTTATTTATGCACCATGTTAGATGAATTTTAATGCATGCTAATTTATTTAATATTTTAACATACTATTTTAACCATTGTACAGTAATGAGAAATTAAAAATGTATTTATAATGATTATTGCTTATTTAGAAATGTATTTAGATTTTTATTTGATTATTTAGACATTTAGAATGAGAATAGATGAATTTTCTATAAAAACCCTATTCCCACTTAATATTACTGCATACTGACATAAAATGTATAGCCTCAATGCACTGTAAGTTGCTTTGGATAAAAGCGTCTGCTAAATGCATAAATGTAAATGTAAGTATTAGGGGGCCTTAACTACTATGTACTTACATCAGCAAATAAGTACAATGTACTTATTGTGTTCATATTGTTTTGCAAAACACTTGTGCTACTATTGAGGTGGGATAGGGGTAAGGTTATGGACAGGTTCGGTGTTATGGGTTAGGTTTAAGGGTGGGTTAAGGTGTAAAGGGAGTGTCAACAATGTAATTATAAATGTAATTACAGAAATTAATTACAGACGTAATTACATGCAGGTATTTTTTTTAATAAGTGACTTGTATCAAATTATTAATTTAAATGTAAGTACATACAGTTGTAGTTAAGACATCTAATATAAAGTGGGACCAAAACTGAGGTATAAAAATCTCTGTGCATTATGATAAGAAATTTGGCTAAAATGTGTTAATTTGTCATCAAAATATAACACTTCCAAATTTCTTAAGTTCTTATATGTATTTCAATGCAAAATCCAATTAAGAAATGTTGCTTTTGTTTGGTCTTTATATACTTCAGCTTAGCTGTTTAGTTGTGTTGGGTGTCAGGAATTTTTATAAATCTGTTATGCATTTTGTTGTTCTGTATGTGGATTATTAAAATAATAGGGTTGAAAACATGTACATGTATTTTTGCAGTGTAGGTGTATTGCAGAGCTGTGTAAAAAGAGAAATCAAATATAAGGAATATCCTCATAAGATCCCCAAGAGGCAGGGGAGAGAGGGAACGGAGGAAAAAAAGGTGGAGAGTGAAAAAGAAATTGTGAGACTCAGTACAGAATGATGGAAGAGACACAAGATCCTGTTCCCATACTGTCACTGCAAATCTTCATCTAAATGCCAGAACCTTTCTGCACCTCTCTCTCTCCTCTCTCTCTCTCTCTCTCTCTCTCTCTCTCTCTCTCTCTCTCTCTCACGCTCTCTCTCTCACTAATTTCTTTGCCTCTCACTGTATAATTTTTTTTTCTAGCAACACACACACAGACAGCTGAATGTTTCGGGTGTATTCACGCCCCTCTCACCCCCTTATCCTGTATTGCTCAGGGAAAGCCACTGCGGTTTGCGATGTATGCCGGTGTGAGGTTAAACGAGGAGAGTGGTTTACATGTCCCAGAGTTCTTTGCTTCATTTCCAAATGTTCTCAGACTCCACTGGTCTGTTCTGTGCACAGCAGGCTTCACCAGTCTAACCCAGCCCAACTCTCTAACGCTCAAACTGTTAAAACTAGGGAACGCTGTGCAAATAGCAAGCCTACATTAACACCTGGGATAACCTTGCATGCCAACAATATCAAAACAAAAATATGTTTTCTTTCACACATGATTAAAAGCATAAATTATGGAAAAACCTAGTTTTTAGCTGTCGCAAAGGTTCTCTGCAATGCTGTTTCATTACAGTCATTTATAAAATACAATAAATAATATGCCTTGAGAAGTCAGTAGTTGATGTACACTGAAAGATAAATATATATTCATTATGAATATTCATAATATTAATTAATATGTATATATACTGTTTAGTATATAACAAAAATTAATGTGCATTACCTAATTGTTGCAAAAGACATTTGTTATATAGTGTTACTAATGGTTATGCACTTCTGTTTGTCTTGAGTGCCATATACTTCTTGCAGCAAAGAGGACATTTCAGATGTCGACTTGTTCATTTTATATCCCGTCTACTTAATCCAACTGCAAACTTTGTGAATTATACATCTGCACATCTTCACCCTGGGCTGCAGAGCTGCACAAAACCTAAGCTTGTTTGGACTCAAAATGCGGAGGCCATGCACGTAATCTCTGATGTTCCCACAAGCTGAGCCTCAGACAACGGCATGAGATAGTGGGAATTTAGTTTTGCATTACTCAGGAAGAGATCGGTATAGCAGGAAATGAGTGAATGAAAAAGTCTCCAGTGAAAGTCTCCTATGAAATTTATCCAGTGAGATGAGAGGATTCTGGGTAGAATAACATGATGAAATCTGACCTGCTCCTGTATATACAAGGCCTTCTCTCCAGGTGTGGCGTCTGGTGTAATCAAGACTCAAGTGCCTCACTTCGTCAAATATTAAACTGAAAAAGGAGAGTCAGTGGTTGTAGCTCATATATATAGTATGCTTGAGAGCTCTGTGTTTGGAGTGTATGGAACAGAGATATTAATCTAATTTGGAAGTTGACCCTTAGAAGGTGGCAGAAACACTTCATACAACTGCAAAACAGGACAAAGTAATAAGATACCCGTGTTAATTTTGCATTTGAGCCATAGCTATTTTCCTACCTGCATATATTTGCTGTGTTTATTCAGCATAGCCTATGCGAGAAAAACAGCGCATGAGCCATCAAAAAGTCAGTAGACAAGCATATGTGTGCTGTAGGCTTATACATGTTTGATGAAATACGGAAGAGAGTCACTGAAAAGCTTTGTGACCTACTTAGGTTGTTGATTTTCATGCTTGCTTCTTGACATGCCTCAGAAACACAAAGAAATGAGTTAGGGATTCAAGCAGAAGTCAGCCATTTTGGCTCCGAAGGGTGTTCCTGTGAAGATTTCTTACTAATCAACTCTCTTTCATCTCACTGTCTTAATAGCTGACCTCGACTGCACTGAAGGTCTCGTATAATGAGGTGTTTCTATTTTCAAGCCGATTCCTTTTTTAACTCGCAAAGTTTGTTCATTCCAGGAGGTAGCAAACAGACCACGTGGTCTCACTGCACGTCACTGTACATTTCCTTATTCTGTCTCATGTTTTGTTCTTGAGGCGTAACCTGAATTTGTTGGAATAGTTAACTTAAAAACTCACTTTTGTCACTCAAAATCCAGAGTTTCCTCTGTGTAATAGAAAATATAATATAACGTTTGATAACAGACCAGGTTTTAAGTTATTTAGCCTACTGAAAAATGCTCTCCACCTTTCAGATCTCATTCATGTTTACACATATACTGTACAACAAAATCAGCATGTTGCAATTAGTTACAAGATATGTGATAGCCTGTTAAATGTTACCTGTTTGTTTGATGTTTTATGTCATAATTCTTGTTTCTTAGTTTTCTGTTTCCTGTGCTGGTTTTGTAGTCCTTTTGTAGTTTTATTTACAAAAGGCTACCTGTAATTGTATTGACTCTTTTTTTAATTGGTCTGGTCTTCTGTAATGTCGAGGAACTCAGAGATGACTGAGAGAGGATCCAAGTGCAGATTGAAGTTTAATAAATAACAATATAGAAGATAAACAAGACACAAGAACCACAAAACATAGGAACAGAACTAAGTAACCTCAACAAAAACTATGGAAGGATAAGACCAGGAAACGAAAAGTCCAGAGCTTCAGCAAGTCTAAGAATGGTGAAAAAGCCATAGAAGACAAAGAATGGTGAACATGTAGCATAAACAATGACGTTTGATGTCTTTGGTGTCAAACATGAATTTTGAACATGTGGAAACACAGAAGCGATTTGAGAGCTAGTGAATGTTGGTGATAAAGCTGTTGTAGGGCTTCAGATGACTCGGAATATAGTACTTATAGTGCTTTTATGGTAGCACAAAGAGCGGCGTGAACAATCAGGAAAACATCTTCTTTTGTGTTCTATGCAAGACAGAATGCCTTACATGTTTAGAATTACACGAGACTGAGTAAATGTTCCCAGAATGTTCATTTATGAGTGACCCTTCAAAAAAAAGATTGGACAAATTTTTAAAACCATCTTTTTTAACAACATTTTTGAAACAAGGCTGTGACCTAAATGAGCAGCTGACTGGCAGTGTAAGAGAAGTAAAATGTTAAAACTGACTAACCTTCCCTTTAATTTCTCTAAAGATTCAGGCTCCCTGCTCATTCCCAGTAGTCATGGCAACGCTGTGTCTGACATCAGCTCTTCAAATGAGTATTTTCTGCCTGCTCCTGCCGCAGCATGTGTATGGTCACTTGTTTGGTCTACAATGGCCTCAATTGTACAGTCACCTTGATTAAATGCACCACCAAAAAGGGAGTAAACCCTACTGTTTGAATGGTTTCAAACCCAAGATTTTAATGCTTTCCTGTTTATCCATTTTGCTTTGCAGTTCAGCCTACGGTGCTTATGAGGTCAAATGCTTTTGCTTATTATTTCCTTTGAAGAGACAAATCAGTCTTTTCCTGCAAGCTTGTCAGCTACAGGCTACAATAAAGAGCAATACACTTTATTTGACCTACTGAGGAAAAAAATGCCACAGTGATTTTTCTCCTTAAAATCATTTAAAAGATTAGATATTTATTTAGTTAACTTCAAATTAGGCCCTATAGCTAGTGTTGCGGAAGCATGATTTTGTATAGATAGCCCTGAGGACACTAATTATTAAGGGTGCTGAGATGTTTTCTTTATGATAATGTCAATTAAGGCAGCAAGTTCTTCGGTCTTCTGCAGTTCACACTTGATCTGGCTTGGTGTTTCATTTACGGTTAACATCTCATATTAGGGAGCCACCTGGTCCGTGGATAAAGCTGTGCTCCTTTGTTAACCGATTGGTGATTGCCGAGGGTCATTGTTGGCTGTCTGTAAACAGGCAGGTTAATGCATCTGTGTCCGTGGTGTCGGCTTTGTGCCACACAATCAGCTGGGCTGCAGCACTCAAAAGCTCTCCATTTGAACAGGCACTCCAGCACTGCGCATCACAATGCTGCTGCATACATCTCCTTCAGAGCATCAGCAGGCTGCGTTTCGTTTCCCTGCCCTCTGACTGAAGGCACGCCACCAGGAACACTTCTTACCATGAACACAGTGTGGAGGAGAAGCCATTTCCTTTTTCATCAAAAATAGTGCATTGCATGCAACATTGCATTCCTGATGCAGGTTCATTGATACAGGATTGAGGCCAGTGTCGGTCAATATTTATTACTTTTTTTTTATTTTTATTGAAATTTTATCATTAACAACAAAGATGAAATAAAAAATGATCATGATGATAATTCAAGTATTTACAGCAGTAAACTCAACCACTTGCTAGTGGCTTATTTATCTGTAACTGTAATATCCTACCAGAGCTGGGTAGGTTGCTTACCAATTGTAATCTGTTACTGATTCCAAATTACACATTTTTTGTAATATAATCAGATTATTTTCTTATTACTTTTAGATTACATTTGACCTAACTTGTTAATCAAATTGATTTATATAACATAATATTGTATCATACTGATATAATAATACAAAGAGAAAGACAATATATTCTATTTGTTATTATTAACAACATGAAATGCATTAAAAAATATCCATGCATCATTTTTTTCAAAACTGAGGTTTGTGATTTTAATTTAATAATAATAATAATAAAATGTTATTGCTATTGTGTTTATAATATGTAATCATGTAATCAATAAAAAAAACAAATGTAGTCTTATTACAGGTATTTTAAAATGTAATATAATCTAACTAAAATAAAATATTACATTTTTGGAATCTGATTACGTAATCCAGATTACATGCAATTAGTTACTACCCTGCACTGTATCCTAAACAGTTACCTAAATAACTACAGTACTTGTAAAATAGCTAATTTATTAGCTTCAATATTATTCAACCTATGCTTGTATTTTATGCTGGTAAATCTTTTATATCTGATAAATGTTTACATTAATAAATGTTTATACAACATTTTTATACATAAAAATTCTACACATCATCAACTGAAGTTATTGAAGTTGTCTGTTAAAATTATATGCCATTTCAGACAGAGTAAAATGGGTTAAAATAACATTATAACATGATAAAATATTGACTTAACTGACTTCAGTTTGCTCAACTGCAAAGCTCTGCATTAAAAAAAAAAAAAAATTTAAATAAACAGTATTTTGTCATGACACACCATAACTTGTTGGGAAAAATTCCCAGCTTGTTATGTAGTTACATTTAGTAAAGTTAGTAGCATCTGTACTTTTTAGTTAGTTGCCCCTTGGTTCTGGATGTCATTTTGCAAAAAAATTGTAGAAATGTATTATATTATATTATAATATATTATATTATATTACTTGTGAAACAGTGATTCAGTGAGTTAATTCAGTGAAGGATTAATCTTACCCAAACCAGTAACTTTTGAAGAACCTGTCGACCTGTTCACCTGGTCTTGCTTTATAATTTTTTGCGTGCAGCTTTTGAGCATCATTCAATACAAAGATGTTTTATTGCCAGTATGTTGCTGTACAATGTTTCTTTATGTCATCACATTTAGTGGTCAACCGATATATTGGCATTTGTCAAATATCGGCATTGGCCGATAATTTTTTCTGTTTGGCCGATGTGTTCGAGGTGGGACTTTTATTTTGACGGCGCTGAGAACCGCAGCGCCTGAGTACACAACGCTCTCATAGGCCTTTATCACAGTCCGCGTGTCGTCACATCCGGCTCCGATTAGTAGCGTAAAGGAATTTCCGCCTGCTTTATTGTCAATGGACATGCCAGTTTTGTGAAGAAAATTAAACAAATTTAGTTTAGTTGAACATTGACGCAATAAACGTCAATGTTAAAACTGCGTATTTATACAGATTCCACTTTAATTTGATGCAATTATAGAGGATTCATCATAAAGTCATGAACATTTAATTTCACAAACCTTGCAAACTTAGTCGAATCCAGTTGTGATATCTTGTGAAGTGTGCATGTGTATCCTGGATGATCGCATGTTCTCTGTGTAACGTTCGATCCGTGTGAATTGAATGCTTTAAATTTTAAACTCGTGATTTCAAATTATGTTGTGCTTTATACATTTGCCCTTTGTCATATTCATGTCATTTTCACTATGTGCTGTATGTAAAATGAGTGTTACCTTGGGTTTATTTGAAAAAATATGATTCCAAATGCACACAAACTTCCCAGAATACTGAGTGCCCTGTTAGTTACAGTGTTTACTTTCTTTTAATTATATTTTTTATCAAATATTTATTTATTTAATTAAAGTATAATTAAATTTACTTTACACATTTATATTTTAATCCATTGTCAAATTATTTCAAATTTCTTAAAGGGGTAATATGATGCTTTTTAAAGATCATTATTTTGTGTATTTGGTGTAACAGAATATGTAGTCATGCTTTAATGTTCAAAAACACATTATTTTTCAAATACTGTACATTATTAGTAGGTCCTCTATGCCCCGCCTCTCTCAAACGCTTCGTTTTCTACAAAGTCCCTCCTTCCGATAAGCACAGTCTGCTCTGATGCATTGTGATTGGCCAAAGCCAACAAGCCGCATCGGAAATGTAACGCCCCTTTCCATAAAAGCGAGTTTCAGCTTTCAAAATGAATATAAAGACAGTTAATAATGTCCTTAGTTTTACCATCAGTTCAAGCCTGAGAGGGGAACAGAGTTGCGTGACAGACACAGTGATGAAGCTCTTATGTGTTTGCACACAAGCCACGGTTAAGAAAGCTGACTATCTGAATAGCAAATACTTAAACTAATAACAAAACATACAGTTGCTGATTCAGAAGCACCAGATTGTCATAGCAAAGTCAGAATGACCTCCTCTCCTAGGTTCAGGAAACGGTCATCCATAAAATGCGTTGCTGTTTACAGCTTCTCCCTGACATGGCTGCTTCAACACTACTGCGGTTACTGAAACCTCACCTTATACAAATATTTCCACATCGTGACGTAGACATGTGGGGGCGTGTTTGAATGAGCCGTTTTAGGGGGGCGTGGCAGAATCGTAACTTTTATAAAGAATATCTCTTTGGTTAACTTCAGGGATCTTATCTATGCACAATCAGCTTGTAACACTCCAAAGAGAAAGCAAAACTTGAAATCGCATCATATGACCCCTTTAAATATATATTATATATATATATATAAAAAAAACATATATATATATTAGGGCTGTAGCTAGCGAATATTTTAGTAATCGAGTACTCTACCGAAAATTCCATCGATTAATCGAGTAAACGGACAAGAAGAACTTTTTTTTTATTAAAGAGCAATACTAAATATACAAGAGCAAATAACATGGGTCTTTTAAAATGAACAAGTAATTTGTTTCCTTTTTACAAAAATTAACAATTGTATTGCTGAAATTGTATATATTAATAACTGTGAAAACTAAACCCATTCAGTGCATTTAATTGCCATATTACATTCAAAATGCAAATATAAATATATAAATAAAAAATCATTAATAAAAATATAAAAACAATTTCAAATTCCTTTAAAAAAGGTAAACATAGCACAACCTAAACCTAAGACATAATTCAAAATAATAGTCATACAAATAATAATAAAACCTAAACATTTTGCAACTTAACTTTCAAGTTTCAGCCTAACTACAGCTCAGGCATTACATGAGCTTTTACTGTCATCTTAGAAGGCTTTGTGGCTTTTGTAAGAGGCAAAAATTAGTGGACAGGAAGCTAATGTGAACAAAAACAAGAGTCCACACACATAACATTTCTTAACACATTTTTCAACAACATGAAATTAAAGTTATTTGGAGAATAAACCCTCCTGAATGTCTCTCTGCATACTGGTGTGTGTTTAATCCTTTAAAGGAGCATGTGGTTGCAAACACAGTGCTCTATGTGTAGTTAAAATAAATGGTAGGCAGGCATTTCTGGGCCGAAACCGAGAATTCTGGATGTGTTCCTTTTCTGAAAATGCTTTGTAATAATTATTTATTTATTTTATTAAATAATATAAAGTAATTTTGTAAGACTTTTTAACTTAACTAAATTTTTATAACACAGAATTTAAAAAACACAAGCCAATAAAATAACCACACTTTTATTGAAAGAAAATTGGACAGAAAATATATTAATATTAAATATCAATGTATTATTTGTATTCAGTTCTATGCAACAGAATCAGACATATCGTTTGTAGTTGTTGTTTTTGACTAGTTATCCAAATAATGTATAGTCCTGCAAACAGGGTTTTTCTTTCTCTGAGGCGGAGGTGGAGGTGGTACCATCCTGATCATGTGCACACAATGTACCCTTCAACTGCCTGAAACAAACACTTTTTACACGCAGTGTATTTTAGGTGTTATAATAATTATATGATTGAAGAAAATGACAATTATAAAGTTATGTTTTATTTTCTCTCACCTAATGTTTTATTGTTAGTTATTCTTAAATAGCCTTTAGAAATGTTTTCTTTTTGCTCCGAAATTCTCTGTTGTGTATCTGGTTATCAAATGAAGGCATAAAACATTAATTTAATTTATCTTAAAATTATTTAAAAAATTAACTTTTTTGGCAAACAAATGGGATTTACTATTAAAATTAAACATGTATCTGTTGTGTGATTATTCTTTACAAAAAATAAAGTTTTCATAATTGTAGTAGTAGTAGTATTCTGCTGCAATGTCAAACTGGACTTTTATTTTGACGGGTTGCCATGAATACATTTAAATTTCTGTGTATATGATATGACGCTAGTTTTTACTCAAATGAAACAGTGAAAAGCTCATGAAGTGACTCTCAGAGCAGTTCTGGAGATGTTGTTAATGTATTTATGTCCTCATTGAGACAGCAGATGCTGAAATCTACACGAGCATCACGCGCGCTTCAGTCTGTGTGGTAAAGGAAAACGCGTTCATTCATACAGACATAGGATGGCATAATATGAGTTAATGCTCATCAGATCACATAAATCAGTGGAAAATGAAAATAAATGATGATTCTGTGTAAAGAAACATCAAGTAAACATGCATACAAATATAAAATCCTGTCACAGCACAGTAGTACTACTGCAAACAGGAACAAGTATACTACATATACAATTCCTGTCGGCATGTTATTTGAACGGACTCTGCTTTTCTGGTGAGCATGAGCGGTAACTGAGCAGAATGCACATTGATGGAGCCGAATGTTGAACGGAGCGTCACGCAGCGCAGTGATGAGTGTGAAACCTGAGCGGTGGTCGTTAATTCAAATCCCTGTAAATGGACTAAACAATATCTTTGAGGCACATAAATTTTGCATTCGAATTACTCGTGTTACTTGAGGAATCATTTCAGCAGTGCTGGTCATATAATTAGATGAGTGAAACTTGTATAATGTATACATTCATTCCACACAGACTGATATATTTCACTTTTAATTTTGATGATTATAAGTGCTGGTATCTCAGAAAATTTGAATATTGTGTTCAATATTGACACCTGGTGCCACACTCTAATCAGTGCAAAGGCCTTTAAATGGTCTCTCAGTCTAGTTCTGTTACACAATCATGGGGAAGACTGCTGACTTGGACAGTTGTCCAAAAGATGTCCATTGCAGCACATGGAGGGCAAGACACAAAAGGTCATTGCAAAAGAGGCTGGCTGTTCACAGAGCTCTGTGTCCAAGCACATGATAGAGAGGCGAAGGGAAGGAAAAGATGTGGTAGAAAAAAGTGTACAAGCAATAGGGATAACCACACCCTGGAGAGGATTGTGAAACAAAACCCATTCAAAAATGTGGGGGAGATTCACAAAGAGTGGACTGCAGCTGGAGTCAGTGCTTCAAGAACCACTACGCACAGACGTATGCAAGACATGGGTTTCAGCTGTCGCATTCCTTGTGTCAAGCCACTCTTGAACAACAGACAGCGTCAGAAGCATCTCGCCTGGGCTAAAGACAAAAAAGGACTGGACTGCTGCTGAGTGGTCCAAAGTTATGTTCTCTGATGAAAGTAAATTTTGCATTTCCTTTGGAAATCAGGGTCCCAGAGTCTGGAGGAAGAGAGGAGAGGCACCGAATCCAGCTTGAGTCCAGTGTAAAGTTTCCACAGTCAGTGAATGCCCACATGAGGTCCAAGGTGTATACCAGGACGTTTTAGAGCACTTCATGCTTCCTGTTGCTGACCAACTTTATAAGATTTCATTTTCCAACAGGACTTGGCATCTGCACGCAGTGCCGAAGCTACCAGTACCTGGTTTAAGGACCATGGGTGGCCAGCAAACTCGCCTGTAACCCCATCTGCTGCCAGACCCAACAATGCTGAAGGCCACTTCCAACCTGGGCTCTCATAACACCTGTGCCACAGACTGATCGACTCCATCATTGCTGCAGTCAGGCAAAAGGAGCCCCAACTATTGATACATGCTCATAACTTTTCATGTTCATACTTTTCAGTTGGCCAAGATAATCCTTTCTTTGTATTGGTCTTAAGTAATATTGGAGATACTGAATTTGGGGTTTTTTATTAGGTCACTAATAATCATCAAAATTCAAAGAAATAAACAACATATATCAGTCTGTGTGGAATGAATGTATACATTATACAAGTTTCACTTTTTGAATGGAATTAGTGAAATAAATCAACTTTTTGATGATATTCTAATTATATGACCAGCACCTGTATATTTATCGGCTATATATTGGCTATCGTCCCCCCTGCTTTACAAGATGTCGGCATCAGCTGTCAAAAAAACTATATCGGTCGACCACTAATCACATTCAATTTGAACAATTCAGGTACTGTAAATTTGATGCCATTTGCTGTGGTTTTGTGTTTCACTCTCTCTTCAAATTGTTCATATGTCTGTACCTTTACAATGCTTTACATCTCAGGATTGTCACGAGGATATTAATAATAATAATAATTGTCTAGATGTGGAGCGATCGTGCAGCTGATTAAATGGAGTTATGTTAGACAGAGGCAGGACATTGTTGTCACAAGACTCCAAATAATGTAAGTCTCAGAGCAGACTTTAATATGATCATGTCAGTCAGCCGTCCACCCTTTGCTCTGCTGCGTGTCCAAGAGCAGTCAGGTTGATGAATGGCTCCCATTACTCTGAGCATTATGGGCTGAAGCAGATGGGTGGGTATTTGGGCCTTGAGCAAGAGGGGTATTTTACCCCGACCATAGCAGTGAGATCTCTTGTCTCACAGAATGACCAGCACATGCTCTATAGTCGACATTTCCCCATTGGAAGCCACAGCATCATTAAGTCCCGCCGGAGAAACAAGGCCCCATCAGACATCTCGCTGATTTCATGCATGAGGATCCTCTGTATGTAGGCCTATATTGTCGCTCGCAAAACATTTTTCTCTTCTCTTTCGGGATGTTTAATGGCCTTAGCCATGGCACCAGGCGGAATGACAAATAAATGGAAGCGGTATGAGCATTTAGGGTGAGGCTTGCGCTTGAAAATGGGATTTCTGTGCAGACAGGGAGTGGTAGTCTAAGTAATAACATGTTGCCAGCAGAGCCATGGATCAACAGCACGTTAACACGTCTTACAACCTCTGGGTTACTCAGGGTCTCTGCAATGCATCTCTTTGTGGCAGCTGAGAAGATAATTCAGTTGTGTTCACAACTCTTGGCACCTTCAGCCCCAAAAGTGCTCTGGAAATCGCCTTCGCTGGAAGGAATAAATGTATAAACATACTGTGTTAATCATGGAGTTATCCACTGAATGAATTTCATTTGATCACATTTGTTTAAATGACCACTTAAGAGGAAGAGATTTCTATCAGAAGGGCAGTTTTTCAGGCCACGGGACTGCTTTAGGAAAGCACTGCAAAGAAAGGGCTTTTGAGAAGGGGATCTAGATGGCGTTCCACTTAAAGGAACTCTAGAGGGCTGAACACAGGCTCGGAGCTGGCCCATGTTCATCCCTGACTACGTTCTGCCTTTTATCCCGTCCTGATGCTGTACCGAGCACCACATAACCACAATTATCCAAAATGGCAGTAATTACCCCCGCCTCCCCTCCCTGGCTCTCCAGAGGAGACATCCTGAGGAGAATGGAGGACATCAGGCCAAGAAATAATTAACTTGATAATGGCCTTCCTTTCCACAGGCATTCTTCTCGCTCTGTCTCTTTCCACATTTCCACCAATTACAAAGATATATTGTTTTAAACCTTCTTCGGAGCAGTATACTAACAGCTCTCCTTACTGTTTGTTTGTATACAGTGTCGTTCATCTTCAGGTGGGAACCTTTGATAATCTTAGAGTCTGAAAATACCTTGATGTCACAGTGATGCAATGTGCTTGATCTTTTGTTCTTGCTTAACAGAGCCTCGAGCACAGCTTCCTCTGGAGGTGATGGATTGGGGTAATTTTTAATGTATTTTGTCATTTTTCATCCCTCAACCAAGCCGCTTTGTAGCGAGGCCCCCTGTCAAGCGCAAACCACTAATAATGGTTCAGTTCACTCAAAACAATATGGCTTTTACAGTTCACAACTAATATGGGCTGATCCGGAGATGTTTATTTTCCAGTCTTCTGGAAAAGATGGCAGTAATTCAACACTAGTCTTGGCATAGTGCCCTAAAGCACTACCACCAAAGTTCATGAGTGTGTCATGTTCATGCTTAAGCAACTACATTAAATGTGCAGTGGTTGATTCATTCGGTTGTGCCAGGTTTTTGCAAACATGCAGAGAAAAAAAGTCAAAACATCTTTAAAAAAAATCTGAATATATTTGAACTATTTATAAGGCAAAGTTAAAGTTGTAAAATGTCAAATTATGCAACTCACCAAAAATGTAATGTATTAATTAATTAATAATTCCTTATATGGATACAAAGGTCAAAATCCTTTTAAAATATCAGAATATATATGAACTATTTATATGGCAAAGTTAAAGGGGTCCTATTATGCTTTTTCACTTTTTGAATTTTATGCAGTGTATTGTGTATGTTTGGGCATGAAAAGATCTACAAAGTTACAAATCTCAAAGTCCACTCCAAAGGGAGATATTTCGTAAAAAAAAAAAAAAACTTTTCAAGAACTACAACGAGCGACTGTTTTGGACTACAGTGTTACTTTCCAGTGTATGTGATATCACAAAGCGCCCTATTAGAATATCATTAAAATAAATCCCACCTATGGAAATTAGAATGGTTGGCGGGTGGGGAGAACGCTTGGTTGAGCACTGCACGTTTCAAAATTCGAAACCCATGTTCTAATTTTTCATTGATATATTAACCAATTTTTGGATCATAGCCGTAGTCAGGGTGGAGAATGTGCATTTGCAGACAAACAAGACACCAAAAATGTTCAATGTTAGCAGAGCGAATAGCTTTGGTCTTGTTTTGTGTGCTTGGCATTAGTCAATCAATACACCCTCTCAGCTACTCCACCATGTTACCTTACAAAACCAGGGTACTTGGTTCAGTTTCATGTGACACAAAGGTGTGAATATCTCAAGCTAAAATTCCCACAGCAAGCATGGAACTGGTTTGCAGTCACAAATGTCCAAAAGCCCAAGCCACTTGTCTTAGGGTCTTAAAAATTGAGGTGGATTTATGCGCGTGAGTGGAGCAGGATGGATCCCTGAGCCCAGTGAAGGGGAACAAATGCACAGGGCTGCTTTTGCCCTCATGCCTGTGTGCTCTAGATGCAGTGAGAAATTCAGCCCTTGGCTTTTGGACAGGAACACCGTATATGACCCTAATTGTCAGCGCTTTGATGTCCCTACTGTACTTGCTGCACCTAGACATAAGGTAATTTTTGACCTTATTTTACGATAAACATCAAATTGCAAAATATCTATGAACAAAGAATTTGTAGCAGTGCTATGAATAATAGCCTTATTTTGAAATTGCATCTATTTGAACCATGTTTCCTGTTTTAGAAGTCTTTTTATGCCAGACATCTTGGCAGTAGTTAGATTTGGGTGATGACGCTGGTGGCGGTGGGATTAGGTCGGTTCCTGCTTTGGAGGGAACGTAACAACAGGCATCTGCATGAGTGCTGAGCTGATATCTTCCTGCTGTATGCTTTTAAACGATGAAATTGGACATAATGACAGAGTTGATTTGATATTACGCTAGCATACTCTTCTTTGGGCCAACAATGCCCCCTGGGAGTAAGAGCCCACTCGACTAGAGGCATTGCCTCGTCCTGGGCGTGGTCTAGTGGTGTGTCCATTGCAGAGATATGTGTGCCGGCCGGCTGGGCCTCGCCGTCCACATTTGCCAGGTATTATAATCTGGAAGTTCTGGCCTTACAGGCCCGGGTCCTTTCTACATAACGGGCTTACACTTGTCTTGTCATATGACAAACCAGTATGAGCGTTTGCCTTCTTGGCCCTCAATAGAGCTCCGAGGCTGTACAGACTTACTTGGGACGATTAATCAAGGCTTGGTCGACCTCTAGAGTTTGACCCTTTGACCTTCTGCAGGGCTTCCCTGTACAATACTTGGTCCCTCTGGGCCCCTCTTGTTGCCTAAGGCAAGTTCAAGAGTTGGTCGTTTCCCCTAGCATAGACACGGCGGAATTATACTGGTTCCCCTAGCATCTTAACAGATGCAGTACGAAGTATAGTACTGATAGGGAACGTACTCGGTTACTAACGTAACCTCGGTTCCCTGGGATACGGACCGAGTACTGCGTACTTTGCCGTACTATGCGGCTGCACGACTCAGTCGTCGCTTCAGTCGAAGTAACCTGAGGAGCCTTGGTGAATGCCCGCATCATATAGTCATATGCCCGCCCATTCTGGCGGGCTTTGGCGGGCTTTCAAGCCATAGGCTGTGCAGCTCCGCTGCCGCCATTGGTTTATTTGCAGCCACTGCACAAACCAATGGTCTTGCAGTTACACTGCGTTATTAAAAAAAGGCTTCAGTATCGGAGATTTTTTTTACATTAGAAAAGCTAAGAGCAGAAAGAATGCTCAAATTGAGCTCCATAACCTCAGAAGGTTTCAGATAAGTATTCAGTGGGCATTGATTAGAAAACAGGCCAATGGAAGTGATTGAAGAAGGAAAATCGAATATAGGGTGTCAATGATGTGCAGGCTACCGAATGAAAGGTGACAAAAATATTTTTTTTTATTCATTTCTTTCTCTTTCAGTTGTATGAGCATGCACATTTGGTCATTTTGTGACCAAATGTGACAAAAAAGTCTTCAGGATGCATATTTGGGTGCAGTAATTTGCCATTGACTGGCGACAGGTGCAGCTGCTGCTGTTTCCACTGTTAACAAGCCGTTTCATCATGGTTAGCTTGCCGTGATTATCCCTTGTTGTTGCCACAATACCACGGGTGGCCATTTTATGATGCTGAAGATGTCAGAGGAAATAGTTTCATTAATAATCCTTAGCCTACTGTCCTTTCCAAGTCATTTGCTTCTGCAACTGCAAATTTATGTGTCCTCTTCTATTTTATTTTCCATCAGATACATGCAGATTAATGAGCAAATCAAGCTAGTGAATGATCTGACTAAAACATGTTTGTTTACAGTTTTGTTTATAGAGATGCGGTTAAAGACGTAATATGTAAATTCTACCAGTTGTCCTGATTACTAATGCTTCCATAAATTACCAGTTTGTTATAGTTCAGTATTTCCTGAGGGAACTGGTTCCTTCTAGAATGATATATTTGGTGTATTCAATAAACATTCTCTGAATCTACACAGTATCGGTGCTTCAGAGCTTGAGATTTGGCTTTATGTGTTTTTCCCCTCGTCTACTGGAGGTCTAGAGTCCGTTCACAGGAGAGATGGTGTGTCAACAGCAGTAAGTTTTGTGGTCACTGTGCTGGGCTGACTTACCATGCTAATGGCTCGACTGACAGGACTTCGGGGCTCAGGCCTATAAACACAGACTTGCCCTCTACCATACTGTCATTGAATAGCCGGCCCTAGAGGATTGTTGATTCTGGGTCCAAAATTTACCCTGACAGTTAAAGGAATGTTCTAAGTTCAGTCTGCAGCATTTGTGCAATACACAGTAAACTGCATAAATATTTTTTTTACCCAGGCACTTGTAATGACAGTAAATGGGACAAAGCATGTAACAGATAATGTACAGTTACATTTTTGTAAAGTAATCCTAGCCAAGGTGTTTTGGTCCTGATCCACAGATGTTTATTTAATGATAATGATAATTATAGCTGACTGTACATGTTCCTACATTCAGACTTTTTACACTGAAGGAAATGCATAAATACATGGACATGAAATTTAGATTTTGAGATGGACAAGTACATTTTGATCAGTTTACTTGAAGAGACTGATGAGACAGAACCTGAGCACAACTGAGTCAGAAACACAAGCTTTCCAAATGAGAAAACAAAAAACAAAGAAACCTTTCACAAGCATGAAAGGTTGAACCTTGAAACTTAACTTAAAGGTATAAGTTGAAATATTCAAATTACTAAAACTGATATAAAAATAAAGTAATGCCAAATATCTAATATAATATTGTATACAACAATATATAAAATGTTCACACTTTAGTTTGAGGACCAATTCCCACTATTAACTAGTTAGTAAATAGTTGTTAGGTTTAGGTATATGATAGGATTAAGATATCCAAAATATGGTCATGCTGAATAAGGCATTCATTTGTGCTTGATAAGTACTAATAAACAGACAAAATGCTAATATGTATGCTAATAAGCAACTAGGTAATAGTGAGAGTTGGTCCGTAAACTGAAGTGTTACCTAAAACTAATAAAAATGACAAAAGTACATATCAAAAGTAACAAGACTAAAACTTGGAATAAAATTGAAATGATAACTGAAAACTTAAATATAAAAGCTAATTCTGAATATTTAAAAATATGTTCACACTTTATTTTAAGGTTCAATTATCGCTATTAACAAACCATTAACTATGACTTTTGCCTCAATAAACAACTAATTTGCTGTTTATTAATAGTTAGTAGAGTATTTGTTAAGTTTAGGTATTGGGTAGGATTAGGGATGTAGAATATGTTCATGCAGAATATGTGCTTTCTAAGCACTAATAAACAGTCAATATGCTAGTAATATGCATGCTAATATGCAATAGAGAGAATTGGTCTCTATACTATTACCAAAAACACTTATGGTAAACAATATTAAAATAACTCTAATCTTTGTTATTTATCCAGTGTACTTGACTGCTGAAATCTGCTAAATGATTTTGTTTTTGTGGTGATCAACATTGCAGGTATGCCATTATATTATGCTGTTGAAACCCAGGATATTCCTTACATACATCAGTGACTGTTAATCCAGTGCTATTGTGTTATTAAACATGTTTTAGTTTAATTGTTTAGGTTCTTTAACAGTGAAGTTTAGTGAATATATATATATTCATTCAAATAGTTTGCGATGATGTTGTGGTGGTGGCCTTTTGACATCAAGTCTCTCAGTCTGGCACCAGCTCTGTGAAATCCAAAATCAAGCCCTCAAACGTCACCTCTGAATACTGATTATTAGCATTATGATTGTAGCAGCTAATCCGTGTGCTATATCTATCAATGCTGTTCTTGCTTTCTCCTTCATTGAGCGTTCAAAGTGAGGAGTGTGTTCCCATGACAACATGGCCAAAGCCTTCTCTGTAGATCGTGGATGTGCGCCTTATAAGGCAAACAACCGCGTTGTGATTGTTGGTGTTCAAAGGTGCCTTGATTTCAGTGCAGAATGTGTTTCAGTCACACGAGCACCCAATTTCATGGTCAATTACCTCACATTTCGTACAACGTGAATGTTCAGGAATGGTATTTGAAGCTAGAGCTTATTGACTGACTGAATGATCACGGGCATGGTTGAAGACTACAGTCTTGGTCAGTAGGTTGAAATAAAGCTTAAATTGACTTTTGATGATGACGCGTCTAGTTAAATGTTGTCGCAGTGATTCATTCTCACAGTATTTCGAGGTGCTAATCTGTCCGTCACTTATTACAGCATATTTCACTCCTGAAAACTTTCATTTCAAAACCTGCTGTAATGTCTGGATTTAATTAGCATCTTGTTGGAGAGCAGACAATTTTTTGTTAAACAAGAAAAGGCTGTTTGTGCACTCAGTGTTTTGGTGGTTACTGATGACCAGAATGAATATGGAGGAAATATGCAAATGAGATCTTTTAAAAGCCTACTGTTTTATTCAGCATTATGAACAGCATCACTTCAATCGACTCACCTTGCAGTGCCTCATCTCATATTCCTGCTCTTCATACGCCACATTATTTTTTTAACACTTCTATTTCTGATGCTGAAGCTCACTGGCTGGTGAGCACTACCAAGTATGATGGTGTGTCTGAAATAGAGATGTACTGCTTGTGTAAGAACGTTTATTTTATCATCATTGGTTGTGGGCCAAAAACAGCCTTCACATAAATGCTCAAAGGCATACTTGAAACAGAAGCGTCTTGCTCGTTCAACCCGGTTGGTTCAACTACGATTTTTGAACAGCAAATTTGGAGCACAACTTTAGGCTTTGATTAAGTTGCATAACTATTTTAGGTAAAAAAAGGAAAAAAAGTGTTTGTTTAAAATCTCCTAATTTGGTCAGTCTTATTGAGTTGCAAATCTTTGAGTTATTTTCTGTGGAACAAAAATGTTATCATCAAATCATCATCATATCAAAGCTGTTCCATTTCCAGCTGTCAGATGATATTTTGCTTAGGTTATTAAAAGTAACCGTGCATAGTAAGATAATATGTTAATAATATTTCTGTGTATTTTTACTTTATGTACTTGTTTAAGTATAAACAGATCTAATTAGGTATGTTCATCTTTATATATATATATATATATATATATATATATATTATAATATCTAATTGACCCTGGACCACGAAACCAGTCTTAGTCGCTGGGGTATATATTGTAGCATAGCCAAAGTATATCTATATTGAGTAAAATTATTGATATTACTTTTATGCCAAAAATCTTTAGGATATTTAGTGAAGATTATGTTCCATGAAGATATTTTGTACATTTCTTACCGTAAATATATCAACTCTTAATTTGTGATTAGTAATATGCATTACTAAGAACTTCATTTAGACCACTTTAAAGGCGATTTTCTCAATATTTTGATTTTTTTACACCCTCAGATTCCAGATGTTCAACTAGTTGTATGTCAGTCAAATATCGGATCCTAAACAATAACCTGGAAACTATTCAGCTTTCAGATCATGTTAAATATCAATTTTGAACGTGACACTAAGACTTCACACACACACACACACACACACACACACACCAGACACACATCACACACACACCACAGTTTATTCAGCTTTCAAGATGTATATGTTCATGTATAAATATACATAAATATTTGAACTTATACTCTGATTTATAACTTATTTGACATGAAGGATAAATCATTTGTAATACTATGACAGTCACAAACTGTGAACACATACATGCCACACACACACACACACACACACACACACACACACACACACACACACACACACACACTCACACACAACACACACACACACACACACACACACACACACACACACACACACACACACACACACACACACACACACACACACACACATATATATATATTTATATATAATAATATATATGGCATTTACTGTCATTGTTGTTATTATTATTAATAATATAATCTAATTTATTTGGCTTCCTAAAACACCAGTGTGAATGTAATTTAGACTGAGACTATGTCACAAATAAAAAGAGGGTGTAGTCCCTTTTGAAGTTCAGGTACAAGTCAATTCACTGACTTAAGTTTTCTTAGTTAACATGGATTGGAGCTCTTAATTTTGACTCTGAAAGTGCATTAGATAGAATAATTAAATAATGTACAAAAATTTCCTTTTTTTCAATTCTTCGTTTGCCTTTTTTTCAAATATCGCAATAAATTTTGTATCGTGGACTTCATATTGCGATATTATTGTATTGTGACATTTTGATATTGCTACATCCCTTACATATACTATAATTTTCTATTTTATAGATGATGATGCCCCTAACTGAAATGTTTTTCTGAGTTTTCATTTATTTATTATTAACAATACACTTTTGCTATATTGATATTGCTATATTAAATCTCAAAACTAAATGTGTTCTTTGGTTCAGACAAGACAAAGAAGGCACTTTAGCAAGGGAGGTCAAAAGGCAAGAGGAAATTCTTGACCGGGTCACTGTGTGCAGTATTGAGACATTTCTGGTTACGATCAGGATTGAGTCAGGTCAAGCCGACTGCTTTTAACTGACCCTCGGAAGTGTTTACCAGGGACTGAAATATCATTACCAACATCAGAAAATCAAAGATAAAACAGTTAGAGGCTCATATCAAAATCAATAGCCTTGCTACATCTTTTCTTTTCTTCAGCACTTCTACAGAGCCAAGAGCGTTGCCATAGTGATGTGAAATGGGTTAATAGTGCCACAGAAGTCGGCCTCTCCTGTACATCAGAAATGTTTTCACATTCAGAAATTCACGGCCCATGTTTTTTATTTTTATTATTTCCCTCTTCCTTTACACCATATTATGAAAGAAACATGCACTGGGTTTTTGGTTGTGCAATATGGTTGTAGAAATCAAGAAAAAGCTCTCAAGGTTTCTAAGTGAATGAATTAAGAGCATGTACACCTGCTGGAGTCATTATGATTGACATTACCATTCTATGTATATTTATAGACTTTTCTGACATAATTTTTCTCCCTTTTTCTCTCTTCAGTGTGACAACGCAAAGGGATTGCGGGCCTTCTTTGATGCAATCTGCTATGGTCCGAAACATTTGATGATCTTTGGGGGAGTGTGTCCGTCAGTGACTTCGATCATTGCCGAATCGTTGGAGGGGTGGAACCTTGTGCAGGTTTGTGTCACAGCCAGATCTGCTTCATAAAACCTGCAATTTGATTAACCATTTGCATAATCATAAAACAAATATTTTCCCCTCAAAATGCCATGTTTGCATGAGAGGGTTCTCATACTTGAAGGATTCATGCCACGTATTTGCGCTAATGACTGCCTCTGTGACGTAAATAAATACTAGTATCTTTAATCAAAAGGTTGGCAAAGCCGGGCCAGAAACGTAATCCCAATGCTGATAAAAACTGGAAGAATTTGTACAATTCCCAAAGACCTCTGTCTTAAGCAGACCCGAGGGGGTGTTTAGTGTGTTAATACTGTGATTTTAACAGGAAGTTAGCGTTCAGTTACTCTTATCTCCCCTCTCTTGTTTGCAATATCCCGTGATATCTCTAATCTGTGTATTAGCGCATCACCGACAAAAGTATTTGCCATCGGCACACATGGCTCGAGGAAGTAATGTAGTTAAAATCTCTCTGATGTGAGGCATGGCGGACTATAAAATAATTACACTGAGGAATCTCCTCCGGGCTCCTACGCTTTCACTTTTGTGTTGGCAGATGTGTGGTCAGTCTCGAAGCCAGCTGACATTTCACCAAGAGAACCTGGCAATTTTCCAAAACTGTTCCGCTAAAGTGGCTGGTTTCCATGAGAGGAATAGAAATTTGTGTATGTTGTTGGAAGTCGAAAATATGGACAAAAAGCCAAAAAGCAGATAAAGGGTCTAATATATAATTTTAAAACAAGGATATCCATTATTCATTATTACTGTTCTCCCCAGGTCCACATAATGTTAGAAATTAGAATGAAGTATTTTGCTCTTAACAGTTATAATATATCTTTTTATGACTGTTTTTCATGTTCTCTTAGAATTAAGCATGCATATTTTTTGGCTTTTTACTGACCCATGCTAACCAGCCAACAACTAACTCTGAATACGTTTTTTAGTGCATCTTAAATTGTAATAAATATCTCCGGGGGTGAATTTTGGGGTTCATGCATTCTTATTTTTCATAGTATCATAAACTCATTTATCTAAAAAGATCAGAGAAAGTTTGATTACTCATAATATAACCCCTTTAATTTTCCTGTGTATTCGATTAGTGTAATAACACTTTAAAGACATTGAAACACATTAAAATAACACATTGAACAAAATTTGAATACATTATCACACTCTGAAACAAAAAAATGGTTCAAAAGCTGTCACTGGGGTTGTACCTTTTCAAAAGTTACACCTTATTTACTCCTAAAAGGTGCATATTATTACCTTAAACATACATATTAGTACCTCAGGTGTACAGTACATATTAGCACCTTGATAGTATTTTCGAGATACTTGGAAAGATATTTACTATCTTTTTGAAAGGTTCATAGTAATCCTTACATGGGTACATGTTACCATTCTAAGGTACTGACACGCACGTTTTAGGTGTAGATCAGGTACAAAGTTGTGCCTTTGAGGTACTGCCCAAGTGACAAGTGATTACCTCTAAAGGCAATGTTCTCTCTCATTTTTATGTCTTGCTTTTCTCTATTGGGTGAACTTTTCGACCACCTGTGAAAAAACATTCTTTATACCAGTCCTAAAAAAAGTGCATAACTTTTCACTTGAATGTGCTATTTATATTTTGTTTTGACGTTTTGACCCTTAATGTAACTAAATCTCTTACTCTTTGCTAGTTATAACATGTAATAAACATGAATGAACATCAGAAATTATCTTGTTTCAACTGCGTATAGACTGTGTCAATATAATATAATATATTAGCAATATCACACGAGTAGAAGTGAGATATGGCTGTATATCGCCACGGCTGGTTTTACTAAGAAATTGTGTAGGGATGACTTTAATAGCACCACCGATTCACCGATTCCCAGGCTTCTGTGGTCGATTCTGTGTTAAGGTAAGGCATGTTATTTGCAATTATGTGTTATGGCTGGGTTGTTATGGAAGTCTGCACGACTCTCGATGTCTTAGGCCTAATTGAACGGAGGAATTATGGTATTCTTCTGTAGCCTGACGAGTCACTTTTTGTTCATGTGAACTCAAAGACAGCCTGATGCTTGGTTTGTAGACTATTTGTGGGTGGCTGTTTGTTGTTTTACCTATCAATTTGTGTCGATAACAGTGATAGGTCGGTCTTGAACGATTCGTTCATTTTGAAGAACGAGTCATCTCGGGGAGTGATTCATTCAGTCGCGCATGCGCACCATCCTATAGATGAACGAACGACTCAAACCCGATGTCAGATAAGAGGCGAGGCGAGGCGAGCTAATCATAGACTAAAGACCCAGGTAAACAATTAATTAATATTTTCTGTTTCTTATAGCTTTATAGTTTTGTATTGTTTGTAGTGTGATCAACGTTTGCATAAGTAGTAGATGTGTTAGGGAAGTAATACGTAACATTTGAATTATGCTTTGCTAAAAAGAATGAAATGAACGAAATGACTTGAAAAAATATTTGTTAATTTTGCTGAACGAGACTCAAAGGTCTGAGTCGGTAAAATGATCCGAACTTCCCATCACTAGTCGATAAAGTATAATAGGGTAAATCCTGTATAGTGAAGTGATTTATCCTATGTACGTTAGTGCTTTCATAAAGCAAATAGTGCATACATTTGTAGCTGTTATGTATCTTTGTAAGTCATTGTAAGTCCATAGCGCACGAATAACCCCCACATTATAATGTCATTCTCAAGTTACAGGCATCTCATTCTCAAGATTCAAGAGTTGTATTCCTCACATACACAATTATACAGAATATAACCAGCAGTGAAATGTAAGCGTTCTCCTAACGTTACTTACAATTAAGTTTAAATGTCCACTAAATGTCTGTTGTCGCCATCCAAAGGCGGTAACTAAAATCACAATCACGAACACACGCACAATGTCTCAGTCCTAAACACTATTGAATACTATTATTATTTATATAAAATACTAATAATTGAATAATCATATTTAATAAACAACAACATCCATCATAAAAGTTGCTAGGCAATTCAGTCAACCGTAAGCAAAGGCACCGCGATATACAGCATTGCATTTACATAAACATGATAAACTTTTGCCAAAACTATTTGCTCTGGAACAAATAATAGTTTAATGAGACCAAAGACTGGCCGTTAGATTTACCCAACACAAATTATATCTCGTGTTTAACCACTATATAGGCATTAGAGCCAGCGGTAAATTCCAGAAGATATGGGCGCGGTGAGGCGCTCTCTGCGGGTGTAATGAGCGCTGAACCGCTGGAGAACCTGTCTCCGAAAACGTTGAAGCAAATGTTCAAAGAGACCTTATCTTTATTAACAAACCGCATCTTTTAAGTCCAAGAAAGCACACCCTCGCCTAAAAAAATCCTTAAAACTGCATTCCGTGACACAAAACAGTATAATTCATTTAAACTGAGATCTGTAAGATAAATATTTAAAAAGAATGTAAATTCTTACATAGTTATCTAAACATGTAAAAGAGTTTGAACACTATACCCCTGTGTGTAACTTTAAATGTCTCTGAGTTTGTTACTGTTCTGTGCCCATCATCCACTATTTCCACTGTTATTTAGCATTTACTAGAATTCAATCAAATGGATTTCCTAACTCTGCAAGGGTAGTGAAATAAAGGCCAAAAGATGAAAAGGGGACATGGGTTCCTCATCTTGCAGGAAATGAGGGACGAGATCAGTCAGAGGTACAGGGCCGATTGCACCAGTTGTGTGTAAGTTGCTGCTTAGCCTATTTCTGACATAAAGGAGCACCCATGATACTACTTAGTTCAAATGTAATCGCATATGAACAAAATATTTAAAGCCTCTCTGAACAGGTTGGAATAAAAAAGGATGAATTTATGATACATTTTCTCAGACATATATGATCATTTTTAAACCACTTAAGTGGGACTTTGTATATTTTTTATAGGACTTTGAAATATGGTTAAATATG